>JARHVA010000201.1:292500-395000 GCA_037957365.1 Torreya grandis | reverse complement strand
ACTAAACCTTCAAACAAGATGACAATGTGAAATGAGGAGTGGAATATCACATGTATGTGGGATGTATATAATAATTAGCACGTTATGTGGTGTTAGATATAAAAGGATGCAAAAGATATTCCTCCCATCTTTTTTCAATAATCAAGAGAAATAAAGTTTGGAAATATGGTTAGAGGGCCAACAATGCATTTTCATTTTTTTTATTGAATCCTTTAAGATGGTTAACTATTCTTTTTGATCAAGGTATACTTTAAAGAGGGTGGCTAGTTTGTTTGAGACATTATCTAAATAAGATAATAATTATCTTTTATTACACATCATAATAAATTTATTGATGTTTAAGGGTCATGCCAATGAATCAATCTACCTATAATATTTTGGTAAAAAAATGGTATCTCAAGGGGTGTTATATTGTTGGATACATGTTGTATAATCTACATGATTTACACACCATATGGAATATATATCCTAGACCATTGAGTGGGGTATGTTTCATCACCCTATTTGGGGTGTATGAGGTACCATAAGCCCCCTATGTAGGGATTCATGGCTAGGGTTCTCTCTGATTTGTTTTTTCTACTAGTATATGTGATTTTAGCACATGGATTATAACCCATGGTTTCTAATCCCATAGTTTGTACCCATTATACATTTTAATACCACTTTCAAGGTTTTCCACTGATGTGACTATAAATAATCACATATGCATTGGGTTGAAGAATTTTTTTAATGAACATTATTATATTGTATAATATTGAGTCTATGTAATAAGGAAGAAATGTTGTTGTGTTGGGATTTTTCTTGAAATAGCTTTTCCATTTGAAGATATCATGTATAATGTATGTGTGTGCCATTTATCATTTTAGATATAACTTTATATATTTTTATCATAGATTCTATTGCATAAGTTTTGAAGCTTTGTGATTTTTAGGTGAGTTGGGTTTTAGGAAAGACTCATACATTGTTATTTATAGACATGAATCACAAGACCTTGGAATCGATACCTCCTCATAGTGTGAGTGACATTGCAAACAATAATTACCCCTTTGAATGATTGATTAAAATATTTTTGTAATGTCTATGAGACTAATCAATAAATGGGACCAAAATGAATAACAAGGATGTTTCATGTGAAAATAATCACTTGAAACAAGGTTTATTCCATTAAGTTTGGGAAATATCTCTTCCATTTTTGATGTTGTATCTTCTACTATGAATCTTCATTAAAAAATATTATTTATCAAGTCTGACATCTTCAAAAAAATTTGTCAGAGTATCCACTTTCAATTTATTGGCATAAATGATTCAAATATCACTATAAATTAGGCACTCCATGATGTACTTCCATTCTTTCTCTGCCATCCCCAAAGACAAATGTGTGTTCTCTTTTCTCACTCTTCATTAGTTATTTTACACCTACCAAATTTGCATCTAAGTTGATGATGCAAGGTATTCCTTTGTTGAACCATCCACATTTTTGCCTTCCACTTGATCTCTACTCTTATGTATGCTTTTTGTTCATGATCACAAGGTGATTGAATAATTTGATATAGTTTTCTTTCTTATATCCATGTTTCTTGTTCCACATGGTTACCTTTAAAATTTATCTTGCATATATTTTTATTTCTTTATTGGTATTTGGAATTTCTTATGTTTTAATTCCCCATTTACTCATCCACTTTGTGCTTTGTTTAATCCATGTTTTCTCCATTCTTAACTATTCCTTTTGAATAACATTTTGGGACAATAATAAGTCTTTTTATACATATAAATTGAAACAAGATAGATTTTTCAAACATTTTTTTGTTTTGGTGTAGACATGCTATAAGACATATGTCTTGCCCAAGCTCCCCTTTCCAAAAACTACAATAACTGAAATCGGTGAATTGTCTAACAAGCTGACCATCTATTCAACCTTGAAGTTAATCCCTATTGGGTGAGAATAAATTAGAAGAAGATTTTATTTTTCTAACCTATTATTTGCAAAACACTCCTTAAAACTTGTTCTCTAAATAAAACATCATGAGTTATCTTCAAAATGTTTCCATCTTCAATAATGGATCTCATTACATCTTTGACATCTTTAATTTTTCACCCTTGAATGATTTTATTCCAATGAAATCCACATGATGGAAATTTTTTACTATACATAGATTCTATAACACATTATTTCAGTATGCCCTTTGCTTCCATGGTTATAGAGTGTAATTAATGGACATGTGTGTGACTTGCAATATTTTGTCTTTTGTATATCTTTTTGTATGTATTTAGCCTTTGTGAGCATATCAATAGACTTCAAAATATGAAGAGTCATTCCTTTGGACAGTGAAAGGTTAGAATATTAAGTGAAAACACTTTGTAAATCTCTATATATAGTGCACAATTATATTTGGATATGGTTATAATGTGATATAGATTAATATATATCATTCTAAAATGATTTTCCTATGTGTATTTACTCATTGTTTTATGCTCATAGTGAATACTTTGTTTGCTTAATCTATTAATAATATGAGTTATACCGATTGTTATGATTCTAATAAGTTTATGTTTCTTAGAATAAACTCTCTATTTTTGATGTTAATGAATATTTTCAATCAAAATTACTATATGTTGTTTACTTTTGTCACTTCATGTAGAAATTATCCATGTTAGTTTTGAAGGGTTTTCCAAGAACCTTGCAAAAAATGGTACAATGTGCATGGAGCCTTTTGTTAAAACATGATGAAATGGCTATCAGGGTAGATAGATATAGAAAGATGGCTAGATGAAAGAATCCAAAATTTGGCAGAAGGAGAAGTGAAAACAATCAGGAAGACTATGAAAGAAGTGATTCAAGAGCATATATACGGATAAATTTATGATATATTATGGTGAAAATTGCCTAGGTTATTAGTTATGTGGTAATCTAGATTAGAGTATTATTTTTTTCAACTAAGAAGTACAAGATTCATATATTGGTTCAAACAAAATCTAGAAAGCCTACAAAATCTGGATACCTATTGGACCCATGCAACAGACTATTGGGAAAAGACAACCATTGATGGTTATATCACATAATTTATTATATAAGGATTTTTGGATTTTTAAATTATGTAGATGTTATTGTCATAGGAATCTACATAAATTTCCTTTAACAACTACCTAATTTGATAAAGATGTTGGTTGTGGAAAAGGCCATGGTGCCTAATCCTAAAAACATGGAGTAGTCATTTTGAGCATTATGGGTATGAATGGGATGTAGGAGTGAATGATGCAAAACTGAGCAGAGGAACTTGAAACTCAAATAATAATATGGAAAAGGAAAAGAGATAGAGTGAGAAGAAAATTTTGGGATTGGAAAGAGAACTATGAAAATAAAGAATATGGATTACATTGAATAATCCATATTTAACTATGAATAGGAGTAGGAATAAAGTAGATAATGATGAAGAGAGGGGATACCATAGAGAGGATACACAAAATGTTGAAAGTGGATAAGTTATAGAGTATGCAGAGCATGGAAGATAAGGGCCAAGAATGAAGAAGAAATAAATGAGGATGGTGAGGATATGGAGTAGAGTGAAGAGGAAGAGGGAAGTAGGATAACATTAGAGTAGTTAAAGGATAGGATTAGATCATGTTTAATAGGAAATATCTTGTTTGGTCTAGGGAAATAATATTATCTAGAAGAGATTATGTACAATCGTAAAAGTATCGTAGGTTCAAGATCACTGACATAAAAATTTGAAGATAAATATCATTCATTTCTTGAGTACAAATCCCCTGAGCCTAATTTATCATTAATTATAAAAAAATGTAAAGTGAAGAGGAAGGGATGGGTAGAACCTATTTTGAATCATTTACTTCTAAATGTGGTAAACTTAGTGTAAAGAATAATAAATCAATAGATAACAAGATACAAGAAGAGATTGGTTTCATTTTTGAGACTAGTATTAAGACACCTGTAAAAACCAATGTGCATAAGCATATAGTAACAATTAATAGTATGTAAAAACCTATAGTCATACTTACTAGTGCACAACAACATGTAGTTAAAGTTACTTGTGTTCAAAAGCTAGTAGTAGTAATTATAAGCACACCAATTATGGCATTAAATACAGACATGTTTATTGATTTGATGCAATATGATGGGTCTATAGACCTAGAAAAAAAATTTATCCTGCAACATGAAATGGTAGGTTAAGGGAGTAACCTCTGAATATGTACAAATAAGTGTGAGCTCATTGGATCCTTAGCAAGTCGACCCTTTAAGTTCATTTATAAAACATATGTTAATTCCCTAAATTTTTAACAAGTTAAAAAACATATAATTATAGAATTTAAGATGAAGTGCTCAAGCCAAATTATTCAAGATCTAAAGGAAATTTTGTAGCATAATGAAGAATATATATGAGACTATCATCATATATTTTTTAGACTTGATAAACAAGATTGATTTTATCATGGTGGAGAAGGACAATGTTGTTTGGTTTATAGAAGGGCTACAATCCAGAATTAGATTTGACATTGTGTAGTCCCATTTCTTGACTAATGCTAATGCTCAATCAATTGCCCTATGAGTTGAACAAATTGAGGACTATGGAGATGCTCCAATAGCTAGTTCCAAATTTAAGGCAAAAATAGATGATTTTCTCAAGAGAATGGATGAGATGCATGAAAGTGACAAACCTAAATTGGGCTTATGGTGTATAGAGTGTAGTCGATAATGAAATCATAAGAATGATTGTCCTAAACTCAAAATAGAGTTATGTGAACTATGTAGATTAGTAGAACACATAACAAAAAAGTGTCATCTTTTAAAATAGTACATTCAAAACTCTTAGAGTTTATACTATTTTTTTCGTAAATTGACCAATCACAATGAGAAAATTTGTTAAGCTCTACAAGAACTAAAAGAATATATCACTAAAAATGTCTTTGCAGTCATAGTGCAAAATTTACCTAATATGAGGAAGGGAATTCTAGGCTCGAAGGTGGAAATGTCTAGTGTGACTCAAGTTGGTCCTAAGTGGATGACTTCATCACCTCAATATTAACCCCAAGGTTAATCTAGATGGACACTATCATCTTTGTAATACTAAAATCAATCTTCATGGAATAACGTGAGTCCTTAACATCAACAATAAAATTGGTTTCATCATCACCTTAGTGGCACTATGGTGGATATGATGCACAACAAATAAAATAAGGAGGATTTGTTTGGAAATAATTATAAGGTTGAATATTTAAAAAGAGTAGAGGAAGATATAGAGGATAGTACCATGGTGGATATTAAGGAGTCACAACAATGATAATCGGTAAGCTCTCTAGCCTATTCAATGTTATTTGTGTGGTGAGTATAATCAATTCACATGAAATTACCCCACTAATCCTCAAAGATAGGCATACTAAATTTATTGTAAAGTTAAAGGACAACATAATATTAGATATTATTTGGTATTAGAAAAGTAGAAGAAAGAAAAGCATGTGTACAATGTAAATATGATAAATGCACAATTTAGGAAAAATGTATTCATGTAAGTAGTCATAAGACAACAATAAATCAAGAATTGCCTCCTATTTTAACCTTTTATGACTTGTGTATGTAAATATTATGTTTGATTAAATGAATGAGTAAAATAAATCAAGGAAATAATATGTAATAAATACAACCACTAGTTTGTTACAAAATTGACTAGTTTTAACTTTTCTAAAAATAGTAATAGATAGTGCAAGTAAAGACTTAGTGTTAAGTGTGGAGCCTTTTGGGGCTATCACAAAACTCTAGGGGATTATTTTGGGGGCCTATAGAGTACCAAAAATGTGGGGAGAACATTTTTCCCCACTCCACCTTTTATGGAACTTTTTTGCACATGTGAGTGGAATATTTCTTATGATATTTCTAATTTCTTTATTTCCATGTTTTATGGAGTTGGTTATTAGTTGTCTATTTTCCATGTGACTTCCTTGTTTTTAGGGAGATAGTTATTTATTATAAAATGTAATACCTTCCTTGTTACAAGGAGATGGCTATGATCACATGTTGTTGGAAAATGTGCCTTTGAAAGGTGGAGACCCTTAGTATGGCGTGTTCCTTCATGGGAGAGATTTTGGATGAGCTTGATGAGGTGGAAGTGAGTTGTATTGAGTGGATGATGCTTATCTTGGATAAGCATGATGTATTTTCTCCTCCTTTCATGGATTTTCCTTCATATTCTATACATATAGGGTGTGGTATGGCCTTTAGAGGTTGATGTGTGTATTTACACAGATGGTTTATTTGTAGGGTGTGGCTTTGAAGATTAGAGTCAAAGTGCAGGTGTTTTGTAAAGTGTAGGTGTTCATGACAAAGTGTGGTTTAACAACTTATGAGATATAACCTTTGTGTAGGTGTAGGTGAAAGTGTAGCTATTTGTGTAAAATTTTCTATAGAAGATTTTTATATCTCTGTGAGAGTTCATTATAGTCTTGGTATTTAGATTACTATTTTATTTGAGAACTTTCATTGGTCGATGTAGCCCACATTGGGTGAACCGCATTAGATCTATGTTATCTATGTTATTATCTTATTTCCTCATTTATACTTTCATAATAATGGTGAATTAAGGACTATTTCTGTGATGCATGTTATTGCATAGATTTACATCTAGTTTATGGTAATAGTAAATCTAGTTTAAGTTTTTTTATTCTAAACAACTAGTATCAAAGTCATTGGTTATGTTTTGCTGAAGTGGTAAATCATAGGAAGGCTATTATCTTGAGTGGGAGCTATGGGAGAAGAGATTAGATTCAGAGTTGATAAGTTTGATGGTAAAAATTTTTGTTTGTAGAAAATGCAGATGGAGGATTACCTATTTAGAAGGAACTACATCTCCCCTTGGAGGGGAAAGTAGAACAACCTGTTAGTATGAGTGATGCAGATTGGTCATTACTTGATATATTGTTATTGGGAGCCGTTTAGTTATGCCTTGCATCCTCTATTGCATTTAATATTTTTGATTAAAAAACCACAAAAGATCTCATGGATAAACTTGAAAAGTTATATGAGAAACCTTCAGGTTCTAATAATATTTTTGAGAATGGTTCAATAGCTAGTCATCTAAATGATTTTAATATGGTTGTAAGTATGCCCACTTCAGTTGGAATCAACTTTGATGATGAATTTAGAGATTTGCTAATATTATGTTCTTTGCATGATAGTTGGGATAGTTTGGTTATTGTTGTGAGTAATGTAGTCCCTACCAAGGGAAACTTGAATATTGAGGATTTTGTAGGTGTGATTCTTAATGAGGAGATGCAAAGGAAAATCACTAGTAAATCATCTTTAGGTAATGATTTATCTACTGATACTAGAGGGAGGCAAAAGGACAAGAGCAAAGGCAATCAAGGAAAGTCAAAAGGTAGATATAAGTCCAAATCTAGATCCAAGATGATATGTTGGCATTATGGGAAGAGTGGACACTCAAAGAAGGATTGTTGGTCACTTTGGGGTAAGAATGCCAACAAGGAAGAAATGAATGAGGTAAATGTGACATCAAGAAAATCTTGTTAAGATGCCTTATTTCTTTAGATAGTTTTTTGGAGTCATGGCTATTACATTTAGGGGCTTCTTTTCATGCCACCCCACATAGGCATTATTTCATTGATTATGTTCAAGAAAATTTATGACATGTATATCTTGGTGATGATGAACCATGTGAGATAGTAGGGAAAGGTTGTGTTCAGGTTAAGATGTAGAATGGGAACATATGGATCCTTAAGGATGTTAGACATGTGCCTATGTTGAGATGGAATTTGGTTTCAGTGGGGTAATTAGGTAGTGAGGGATGTTGAATATTATTTACTACAGATTCTTCAAAAGTTACCAAAGGTGCTCTTGTGATATTGAGAGGTGAGAAATTTGGTACTTTATATTTGACTAGTAGTGTTTATTCTATTGATTTAATTAACAAAGATGGAGATATAACTATGTGGTACTATAGGCTCAGTTATATGAGCCATAAGGGCATGTAGATCTTAAAAGATAAGTTTCCTAGATTAAAAGATCTAGATCTAGACTTCTGTGAAAATTGTGTGTATGAGAAATAGAAGTAGGTTAAATTCCCAAAGGTTTGACCCATAAAAAAGAACACAAGTTAGATCTGGTACAATCAAATGTATGGGGACCAACTTAGGTATCTTTTATTGGTGGATCTAACTATTATGTTACTTTTATTGATGATGCAACTAGGAAAGTTTGGGTTTATTGCCTTAAAAAGCAATCTAATGTATTTGACACTTTTAAGAAGTGGAAAGTCTTGGTTGAAAATGAAATAAGTCTCCAATTGAAATGCCTCAAATCAAATAATGGAGGTGAGTATTGTAGTAATGCTTATTATTATTATTGTTCTAACAATGGAATCCATAGGCAAAGTACAATTCTAAGAACTCCATAGCAGACTAGGGTATCTAAAAGGATGAATTGAATAATAATGGAACATGTTAAGAGCATGAGGTTACATGCAGGGTTGACTTTACAATTTTGGTTAAAAGCAATTAGCATAACGGCATATCTGATTAACACAGGACCTTCTATGCCTTTGGATGGAGGCATTATTGAACAAGATTGGTTTGGTAAGAATGTTGATAATTCTTTTCTTAGAGTCTTTGGATGTGATGCTTTTTCCCTCATCAAGAAAAAGGATAGGACCAAGTCAGAGGCTAAATCAGATAAATGCACATTTGTTGGTTATGTTGAGGATGACTTTGGTTTCAATTTATGGAACATTAAAGATAGGAAAATATTTCAGTCTAGAGATGTATTCTTTAATGAAAAAGTCATGCATAAGGAACATTTGTAGGAATAGGATCAGGAATAGAAAGAGTACATAGCATTAGATGACATTAATAATGGAAATGTATCCAAGGGTTCAGTTTAGGAACCTTCTACACAAGGACCCCAAACTCCTATGGTAAGAAGGTCTTCTAGGGTAAGAAGAAAACTTGGACATTTTTATCCTTATTTGAATTATTTATTACTCACTGATAATGGAGAACTAGAGTGTTATGAGGAAGTAATGTAAGTAGATGCCAAGTTAAAATAGAAACAAGCCATGGATGAAGAACATAGATCTCTCATGGAGAACCAAATGTGGGATTTGGTGAGGCTACCCAAGGGAAAGAGTGCATTGCCAAACAAGTGGATCTTTAGGATTAAAGAAGAGGATGAATGGAGAAAATGGTGTAAAACCAAGATGGTGGTCAAGGGGTTTGCACAAGAATTAGGTATTGATTTTGATGATATTTTCTCTCCTATTGTAAAAATGACTTCTATTAGGATTGTTCTTGGTTTAGTTTTAGTTGAGGATTTGCACTTAGAATAGTTAGATGTGAAAACTACTTCTCTTCATGGTGATTTGGATGAAGATTCGTATATGAAGTATCCACAAGGATATGAGGTCAAAGGGAAGGAGAACTATGTGTACAAGCTAAAGAATAGCTTGTATGGCTTGAAATAAGCTCCATGACAATGGAACAAGAAATTTGATTATTTTATGTTAGAACAAAAATACCAAAGGTGTCATTCTGACCATTTTGTGTACATCAAACATTTTGATGATGGTTCCTTTATTATATTATGCTTGTATGCTGATGACATGTTAGTTTTAGGAAAGATCATACAACATATTAATATGCTTAAGAAATAACTTAGTGACTCCTTTTCTATGAAGGATTTAGGCATTGTAAAGCAAATCCTTGGTATGAGGATTTCTTGTGATAGAAAGGAGAGGAAGTTGGTTTTATCCCAATCAGAGTATGTGAAGAAAGTCTTGAAAAGGTTTAGTATGTTGGATGATAAATATGTTGGTACTCCTTTGGTAGGCCACTTTAGATTATCAAAGGAGTAGTGTCCTAAGATGGAAGCTGAAAAGCTTAGGATGTCCAAAGTACCTTACTCATCGACCATTGGTAGCATGATGTATGCTATGGCTTTTACTAGGCTAGATATTGACTAAGTAGTGGGAGTTACGAGTAGGTACATGAGTGATCCTAGTTATGAGCATTAGCAAGCAGTGAAATGGATTCTTCAGTATTTGAGAGGAACCATGGATTTTGCATTATGTTATGGTTTACTAGATATGAATTTGTATGGTTATGTGGACTCATATATGGTAAGGCATATTAATAGCAAGAGAAGTATGACAAGATATATATTTAATATTTGAGATTCAAGTTAGTTAGCTTTCTAGGATACAAAAGGTTGTGGCTTTGTCAACCATAAAGGTAGAGTATGTTGCTACCACAAAGGCTAGCAAGGATATGATTTGGTTATAGGAGTTGTTTCAAGAAATGGGGCATGAGCAAAAAGTTGGGAGATTACACAATAATAGTTAGAGTGTTATTCATTTGGCAAAGAAATCTACTTTCCACTTGAGGATGAAACACATTCAGTTACATTATCACTTCATTAGGACATCTTTGGAGGAGAACTTGGTGAAGCTAGAAAAGACTCATACTAGTAATAATCCTATGGATATTATGACCAAGGTGGTAACATTGGATAAGTTGAAACTATGTTCAGATTTGGTTGGCCTTAGTGGTCATGGAGTAGTGATAGATTCTGTTTAAGAGAAACAATCTCCAAGTGGGATATTATTGAGTGTCGAGCCCTTTGGGCTATCACATGACCTTAGGGGATTATTTTTGGGCCCTTGAGAGCTTCACAAATGTGGGGAGTGCATTTTTCCCCACTCCACCTTTTGTGGATCCTTTCTCCACATGTGAGTGGAATATTCCTTATGATATTTCTAATTTTTTTTATTTATATGTTTTATGGAGTTGGTTATTAGTTGTCTATTTCCCATGTGAATTCCTTGTTTTGAGGGAGCTAGTTGTTTCTTGGAAAATGTAATGCCTTCCTTTTTATAAGGAGATGGTTGTGATCACATATTATTGAAAAATCTGCCCTTAAAAGGTGGAGACCCTTAGTATAGTGTGTTCCTTCATGGGAGAGCTTTTAGATGAGTTTGATGAGGTGGAAGTGAGTTGTCTTAAGTGGATGATGCTTATCTTGGATAAGCATGATGCATTTGCTCATCCTTTCATGGATTTTCCTTCATATTCTATATATATAGGGTATGGTATGGCCTTTAGAGGCTGGTGTGTGGATTTAAATAGATGTTTTATTTATAGAGTGTGGCTTTGAGGATCAAAGTCAAAGTGCAGGTGTTTTACAAAGTGCAGGTGTTCATTATAAGGTGTGGTTTAGCAAATTGTGAGATACAACATTGTGCAGGTGTAGGTGAAAGTGCAACATTTTCTATAAGATATTTTTATATCTATGTGAGAGTTCATTGTAGTCTTGGTATTTAAATTATTATTTTGTTTGATAAATTTCATTGGTGGATGCAACCCACATTGGGTGAACCATCTTAGATATGTCTTATCTATGTTATTATCTTGTTCTCTCCCATGGTAATAGTAAATCTAGTTTAAGTATTTTTATTCCTAACACTTAGCTCGAAAATGAATGAGATAGATGATCTAGAGGTTAAAAATTGGGGCAGAGGCTGGTCTAAGTGTCATAAACCAGATCCAGGTGTCAAAATCCTTCTTGGTAAGTAGCATCTTAATTGGATAGTACCACCATATGGTGTTAGTGTCCTTTTTTATAACTAATGTCCTTTATCAAAATGATTTATGGGTTTTATAAATAAAGTCTTATTCTAGCTTTGTTTAAAATTTTAGTTCTATGTCATCAATACATTTTATTTTACCTTTATTTTGGTTTGAAAAAACTAGGATTTCATGTTTGTAAGGGTTTGAATGAACACCTTGAGAAAAATGGGTTAATGGTTCCGATGTGTTGGATGTGTGATCCACACCACTATGTGTGTATGCAACCTACATATTAGTGCTCCAAGAAAGGATCAATCCTGATGTAATTCTCCTTCCTAAGTGTTTGGTGCAAGTGCAAGTGAATGCTAGAATGCCTGAGTGTGAATGTATGAGAGGATGATTTGGATTCCACTTGAGATTTGAATAGATATGATGGGGCTATATTATTGAATGTATGAGCTATCTCAATATAATATTGGAAGAATTGGGAACTTTCCCTTAGTGTGAATTGGTACTTTTGTATCCTTATTTATGATAATGTCCACCTAGGGTGTAAGAGTGTGAGAGTAGTGTTTATATAGTGTTCTCATAAAAGTGACTTAGGAGGATGACTTAAGAATAGGTCTAGGTCAACCCTAATCCTCTTCGGGAGATGTAAATTTCCTTTTTGGATGGTGTAGGGACCTAAATCACTAATGAATTATGCCATTATGGGTTTCATGTGGTGTTTTGTAGGATTTGGTGCCATTTTTAGTTGCCATGTGACTAAAAGTAGATCAAAAGGGCCCCTAATATAGATCAAGTGATATAATAAGGGTAAATTAACCTCAAGTGGACATCCAAGGCATGAATGGTCATTTTTAGGTGATTAAATTCCCCCCCCCCCCTTAATTATAAAAATTCAATAAAGTGAAATGACTAGTATAAAGGAAAAAATATCATACTTAGACTTACCTAAGAGGTGAATCCCATGAGTCTAAATCTAAGTATGTGAAACATGTTCCATTGTGTGTCTTACAAGTTAAATGTGCATAAATCAGTTATTACATAAGAGATATCAAATCTGAGACAAAAATGAATAATAAATTAAAATTGAGTAAAAACTGAGTAAAGGGATAAGAGAGAGGAAAGCAATGAATACACTTTACTAGGTATGTGAACCAATTCATAAACCTAATCACAAACTACATATATGCATGCATATATTGATCAATAGGTGAATAAATTAGACTAAAATGATGGCTTTCTCAATCTTCATATGTGGGTGGCTCAAGATCTCAATTTGGTTTTGACTCCATCATTTCCCACCCCTACTTGGTGGATCATGACATGTGAAAAACTTAAATTAGACTGATAGTGTATCCAACCCTCTCATGTAAGTGGATCAATAATTTAAATAGGATATTACTCCATCATTTCCCACCCATTTGTAGTAGATTTATCTAAAAATGAATTATGAAAAGTAATATAAATGTCTGAGTATATATAACTATGTATGGTGGCTCTATAGCCACTCAAGTATATTAGGAAACTCTAGGCCACTCAAGCATGGTAACCATTATAGATGTACTAAGGCATGAAATTAGTGTGAAACCTAGAATATGATGGCATGTGTATAAAACATAGATAATGACATGGAATTTGGCATTCTATATAATCAATCAATGTGTAATAGATCATATAGAAATAATGTACCACGCACATGCCCCCAAATCTGATATCTAAGTATATGGATTATGGATTGAGTTGTAATAAACTATATCTAGGTATTTTAAATAAATATGGGAATGGTTATGTCATGCATAATGCCCTAATCTAAGAAAATTAATATGAATTTGTACTAAATTAGTATGAACCTAAGAAAAAATTCAGTATAACTGATAAACTTGTAACTAGATCTATGTAAACTTGTACTATACTATTTTGGCCAATCTAGGTTGTCCTAAATATGAGACTACTAGATGGTAGTGCCATATCTTGGATAGTAGCACCATGTGCACTAGTGTCCCCATTTGGGTGGTAATTTCCTTCTATTTTGAATTATGTGCCACTTTAATACTTTTTCAGTCTTTATTTTCCCATTGTGTTTACTTGTGTCTAATTTTATGTAACTGGGTATGTGTGATGAGAAATGTACTCTGAGTGAAATATAAGAGTCTAATCTCTATGACAACCCCTATGAATTCCTCCTCTTTTTAGGTGAGTGTTTGAACTGATGAAATAACTCTCCTCAAAATAAAAATCTTTACAAAATGTGTGTTAATTAGAGTATATATGATAACCATGTGGTAATTCAATATAATGTGCATACATACCATTAAAATGTAAGAGAATCTGAGCATAAGTATGTAATGTAATATGTATGTCATGTACAACATTCCATAATTGTGTTAAGTAGATGTATTCAATGTATCTAATAGTAAATTTGAGTAAAACTGAGTAGCTACCTAGGGAGATGGGGCATGATGTCCATCACAACACCCAAGTACGAAGGGTAGATGCATGAGGTCCCTCATAGAATCAAAAACTAGTGTGTAACAAATAAAGACAACTGTCATGGCCATGATGTATACAAGAAAGCTTACATACAAAATAAATGAGGCACAAAAAGTAGGCCAAGGGGCCACAATACAAGGGACATGGGAACATGTCACTAAATCTGTGAAAATAAGACATACAAAGACATGTTCAAATATCCACATGCACAATCAATAATCAAGTTAGCTTAGAGCCACATAGAATAACATGTTCAAATATCTACATACACAATAAGAAAAAAACACACAAGGACATGGGCATATGTCCAAATCATACATACTATAAATAAAAATGGTGTAGATCCAAAGAACAATGGTATATTCAAATGCCATCGAATAGAAGAAGCATAGAAATACAATCAAGTCTAAACTAGGAAAGATGGAAATGAAAGTATACATGAATATGTAATACAAATTTGTGTAATAGGAAGAATGTACATATGTTGAGTTTAAAGTAGTAATAACTAAAAAAAAAAAAAATAGTAGTAATGATAAATATCAAGATATAATAATGATAAAGCTAGGATGTACAATATAGAAGGATATAACTTGGTAATCAAAACTATGTATAGAATGCCCCCAAGTGGGTGAATGTGTCAATTGAAGAATGATGTATTGGTGTACATGCCCCTAGTGGGTAGATAATAGCAAGTTTGGATCAGTGTAGTGGACTCGAGTCCTGAAGGGAGATGTAAGCACTCAATAAGAACAAGTGAAGTATGTATGTATGATAAAATTGACTATAATAAGATAAATAGCATATCTAGTTTCTCGTAAATATAAGAAATGTAAACATATCAATGAATACAATCTATAAATTTTGTATTTTATAAGTAATTATTTGAATATTTTTTGTATTTTTTGACATACCATATTGTTTTTGTATTTTCTAGAAATAAGCTATGTACAAGTAATATGAAAATGAACTATGTACAAGGAAAGAGAAACCATACACATTGATATGTCTCATGGGAGACTCATTATCACTGTGGTCTATGGAAAATAAGGGAACTGTGATCATGTGTGTTATGTGAAAGGGAAATCATGGTCCCATAATCTATTGTATTGAGTGATCTATATTTATATCTACCTATGTAGTGGTACTAGAAATATGAGTAACTAATTGTAGTATCCTATGAATTATGTTTTAAATCTATGAAGTTGGTTGAAATTGCCCATGAACTGTGGTAGACACTATCAAAACCTAGATGGCACGGTGAACAAGTGAAAAAGTGACCATATTTCTCATTCTATGTAGGTGTAGAAATAGCCTCTAAAATTGATACTACTCATCATGTACTACCGGTAAATATATTTGTAGACTCTATAGAAAATATCTTAATCAACTATCATGTTAAAACTATGTTCTATTGTGCATCATGTCTTTCAAGTATCTTAATTGGTTGTCAAACTAAAACTATGTTATATTGTGAATCATATATTTCAAATATATTAATTATTTATCAAACTAAAATTGTGTTCTATTGTGCATCATGTCTTTCAAATATCTTAATTGGTTATCAAACTAAAACTTTATTCTATCATACATCATGTCTTGAAAATATATTAATTGGTTATCGAACTGAAATTGTGCTCTAATCTTTGTGAATTGGATACCATCTCTATTGAATTTGTGGTGAATGATATCTCACATAAGTAGGTATCCCAAAAACCACATGGCTCATATGATTAGTAACCAATGATTCTTTAAAAGGAACATCCTAGGATAACTCACTCATTAAAATGGAGAATTAGATCTTGATGCCCCATATGTAAATGTTATAATGCCTCTATCAACATATTGGTCAATGTAATCTTAGAGTGTATGACAGCTATTTTCTAAATGTCCATTTATCTTATGAAAATTATAATATGGTTTAATTTGTATCCTAAGTAGGTGGTGTGCTAGATGGTGATGAGTAGAAGGAAAGATGATCATCCCCTTGTTTAGTCATGTGAATAATATGTCATGAGGCCTATCTCCATCTAAAACTTGTATGGACCCATTGTTGGTGTCCTATGCTCTACTCATTGTAAGAACAAATCTATAAAGTGCATCTTTCTGCTTATTGAGTATTTTTATTGATTGATTTGTTGTAATGTTTTTTTAATTGGAAGTGGAGTAGGATCTTGTATCATGTTAGATGACTAGGGATCTGAGAGACTTACATCTAAATCTATCTCTAAATGTGTAACAACTAGTCCCATTTTGTTTCTAATCTAAGAGTTGTGTAACATAGATGTCTGAATGACTATGATGTCTCATATAGCAATTTATCTCAAATAGGGAGAATGAGACCTCTAATAAAAAGGTATTATACCTCTAAATATATTGGCTAGTAGATCAATTGATGCATACATGTTTTGAATCTTAGAATGTATTCATTGATTATTTTTTTCCCTAGTGTAATAAAGGCAACCTCTCATATGTAACCTGAGGTCCATTATTCTAAATGTAACACATGAGAAAGACCTCTTCTTACTCATTGTATGTGTGTAGTCAACCATGAGAGATGAATGATGAAACCAGTCTATTGCCTGACCCTCTAGAGTCCTAGAAAATAGTTTTAAAAGAGTCAAACTACTAGTAACATGTGCCATGACTTTCCTTTAAGCTTCAAGATGCAAGTATGGATCTCTATGTCCATCAAACTTTGGTAAATCTAGTATTTTTAGTTTTGATGATATTGTTGCATTGAAAATATTGCATGGAAAGGGATTATTATGGATGACATTGAAATCCACCCATGAATTCTAGGATTTGATTTCCAATATGAGATGATATACTTATTTTAAAGCACCCATAACATGCATCAAGGAGATTGCCTCTTGTGAAAGTATATTATCATTATAAAGGGGTTCATTTAAATTTTGAATCTTTTTATTTATCTTATCCATCGGCATATTTCATTATGAATATTTTTTAGGGAAGGTTGGTTTGATCACTGTAACCTTTGGAGGTGTGATAAATGAGACCTGGTTAGAGGGAAATGCTGTATCACCCTCATTTGGGTTAGTTTGAGAAACATGTTCTAATCTAGTAAAGGGGGTTAAAAGATATACATTGGTATCTCTTATATTATTAAGTTATAAATTAACATCGCATGCTAATTGAATAGAAGGTACTTTATTCTCAAGTAAATGTAGATTATGAACATAAAAATAAGTGCACGTGTTTTTCTTATACATGTGACCTAGTATTTGTTTGAACAAGATAAATAGGTGGGTTGGGAAGAGAAATAGAAGGTGTAGATTCTATGATATGCTCAATAATATATGGATCTCCTCACTGGGTGTAGCGGGGGTAGGTTGATCAACATAGATTTAATCATTTCCCTTAGTACCTTAATTGAACTCTTATTTGTAAATCCTATGTTTGATTAAAGGGATGAGTAGACTAAATTAGATAAATAATATGCATAAAATACTAACACTAATTTGTTATAAAATTGACTATCTTTATTTTTAGTTATATCCTTTAAACATAGGATGGTGGGATAGATTCATCGATGACATTAATGCTAAATATTCACATGGTGAGGAAGAACTAAACAAGTTTCCAAATCATTTAAATAACCAGAATGTCGACATAAAATTCACCATGGAAAAATAAATCCATAACAACTTCCTTTTCTAGATATCATGATTGATAAAAAGTATGATATATCCCTATCCCATGAAGTATATATAAAAGTAACTCATACAAATTTATATCTTCAAGCTGATTCTCATCATCACCCTCACCAAAATGTAGAGATACTTGACTCTTTAGCAACAAGGGCTATCATAATTCTAGATCCAGATCACTTTAAGCAAGAAAAATATCACCTCAATAAGGTCCTGACTACCAATGGGTATAACAACGGTGAAATAGATAAGGCTTTTTATAGGGTTGAAAATAGAAGACAAAATACCATTATTGAGAACCAAAATATTCAATAATTAACATTCTTTTTGTTAAAGGGATCTCAGAAAAAATTGTAAGAATTTTAGAAAAAGTTAGGATTTGAATTGCTTTTAAACCACACATTACTCTTTATACCTCCCTAGATTGTTCCAAATATCCCATTAATCCTATTCATCAAAAGGGTTTATGTGTGGTAAAACCTATATTGGTGAAACTAATTGTTCCCTACAAACAAGGTTTAAAGAACATTCGAGTGACATCTTCAGATCTCATATCAGTTCCTTAGCTTTAGCTGAACATTCCCTTAATACTAAACACCAGGTTAACATTAATGAATACAAATTGATTACAAAATAAGACAACTATTGGAGGTGAAAATTTAGAGAAACCATTGAAATTGAAAAAGACCACATAACCTAAATACAAACACTGGACTTTGTATTGGAAACCAATCCTAAACCATATTAAAGAGAGTTGACTTTTATTTCTTCCTTATTTTGTCCTATTATTATTAAGGAGGCTAACCTATCTCTTTATTTTATATTTTAGATCCATCATTTACATGAGGTTAAGGTGGGTTACTTTATCCATATATTACCATTCCTATCTTTTCCTCCTTTCCCTGATGATGAGTACACATTTGATACTCAAAACATCAAATAATGTCTCATCTCAAATGATGAATCCAGAAATTTTTTTTTTTTAAATAATTTAGATCATGAAAACCTTAATAATTTCATAAATACTTATCTAGAAAATACCTGATACATATGATTTGAGTGCTAGAAACTAAGAAGGAATTTGGTCTCAGCATCATCAACTAAATCCATGTGTCATAACCCCTCCTAGATAGTAGTGCTACATTTGTACAATATAATCATGTGGCTCTAGTGTATTGATATTGGTGCTAATGTCCTCTATGCAAGACTATCCTAAACTTTTGAGTGAAACTATGTATAAATTTCTGGGGTTTGTTCTTGTATACATGAATTTTGGAACTCTATATTGTGCCTGTTGGCTAGATATTTTGCATGTAGTCAAAATTACCTAGGTAGTCATGGGATTAAATCCCATTTGTTTTACAATGAAGTTCCCATTTTTTTATGTTTATCTATTTTTATTACTTACAAATTATATTTATTCACATAGTTGCTTGAGTTATTCTAATTGAGGGTATTACTTTAATCACTTCATTCATGAACCATAACAAATGGATTTTGTAGCAAGTAAGAAATTGATTTTGGGAATGTGAATAGAGTATTTTAGATAGATTTAAGGATAAAGAAAAGAGTAGAATGCTTGAGAAAGAAGAGATATATAAGAAATGCACTTCACAATAAATAGTTTATAGAGTTTACTATGTTCATGCAAATAGATAAACATATAATTGTGGTATCTTTTTTAGCAAATGATTAAGAAAGCAATGAATACAATTTAGACAAATATATAACACAAAGTTTACCATTTTATCTTCATGGAATGCACATAATGATTCCCATAGACACAAAGTTCTCCAGAATATAATCTTCCTTCTTATTCACTTTCAGTAACATTCATACAAATAATCTGAATATCTTAAACACAAAGTTTTAGATTTCTTAAACTTATTGTATAATGGCTACAATTGCTTTCTTTCCAAAAATTATCATCCCTAGGCATGAAGGCCTACACTTATATTTATACCAAAAACCAATGTCAAAGATGAATAGGAGTTAACTTCTCCAATTCCCATGTGCTCTGCAAAAATTTGAAGGCTATCGAGTGGCATCCTCCTAAAAAATATCCTCTATGGCATGCAAAGGCTCATGACATGTAGCATTTATTAGTTTTGCTATTTGGAGTGAGTATGACTACTTTACATGCAGTGCAAAGTTTGCTCAAGTAATTCACTTTTACAAGATAACTTCAAGTAACAAAATTTAGCCAATTTACTTAAGTTTTACAATTTTACATAATATACTTTAGCAAGTAAGTTACTTTACAAAAGAATGAATAAGATGTGAAAAAATAAGAAGAAGAAAGAAAATAATGCTGGAAAGAAGGGAAATAACAACTAATCCACTTCATGAACTTCTAATCTACATTTCTCTTTATACTTTATGTGTTGAGACATTATAAGGTTAATTGCTTCATCATCGGGCTTAGCCAATGCTTGTCTCTCTGTCTCATATTTCAATATTTCCCTTTCTACCTTTATGATTCAAGCTTTTATTCTATCAATTTTTGGCTATAATCTCTTTATTTGATGCTGAAATTTCATCAATTCCTTAATAGATTTGGCTATAAATGGAGTAGTAGCCTTGTCTACCAACTGCTTAAACTTCTCATATAGCTACTTGGATGTTCTTGGAACATTGTCAGACCAAATACCAGTAAGGCCAAAAAGATAATCTTCTAAATTCCCTTTTTCATCACTAACGTCCTCTTTCAAAGCCCCCATCTCTTCACACATTACTTCCAAAACAGATATTGTAAAATCTAAGAGATATTCATCCTATTTTATCTTCTTTACATATCCTTTTGGAACAATCCTTTCCTTAATTAGTATTTTATCATTCAACATACTTATTGTTTTTATACTATCCAACTACAATCTAGCAATCCCATTTTCATTCTCAAATTCCTTTATTGTTGTCTTTAATTTAGATAGCTTGTTTAAAATGTCAGTATGAATTCCTGAAACTTCAAGGAAGAGATTATGAACATTTAATGCATCTTTTTAATCCAATCATCAATAACTTGCAAGTTGCGTGTTTAATTTTGCATGAGTGCTCAACTAGATTCGATTTCTCTTTCCTCTCTAGCTGAATATCAACAACATATTACATTATCCTAGTCCAAATGGACATTCTTGTTTCAATAATATAAGGGACTCCACAATATTTAGGCCCTGTTGCATGGGCTAGGGTCCATAGGGTCATTTGTGGACCCTAAATATAATCTTAACTTGTTTATAAGTAAGAAGGTGGTTAGGACATTTTTTTAAAATTTTAGGATTTTTGTAAACATATTGAAAACCCCTTCAACATAGACTAAGAATGTCACTAGGCCTTCAACTCAAAATAGCTTAAGAATGTTAATAAGCCTCCAATTGAAGGCTCTCTCTATATTTACCTATCAATACTATACATTACTTTCTTTATAGTCCTAGAAATATATTGACCTTGATAATAATTTATCCCAAAAACCATTTTTAATTGTTCAATATCTTATTCAAGATTAAATGGTGGAAGTGGTAAGCCAATGACACAAATGGAGGTAGAAATAGGGTTTTTATCATTTTTTGAGTCTTTTTTAGGTTATAAAAGGAGTCAAGAGACAAAAAAAACTTTATGAGGAATATATAGACTTGAGATATTCCATCATGTCAATTTAATATTGTAAATAAACTCATAAGTGCATTAAAAAATAGCTTCAACTCAGCCAATCAAAACTGGCCTTTTAGACAAGCCAGTGAAGAAGATGGAAAAGATTCATGTGAATTGAATTTAAGGTGTGACTATTGATTCTATGGCCATGGAGGTTCTTGAGAATTATAATCCACTCCATCCCATGGATTTTCATAGGAAATTGAAGCCAATTTGGAGGCCAAGTAAGTTGGGTGAATGAAAGGAGTTATTTTTGGACTGTAGATGATGATGGTTCTTTTTTAGTTATTTTTAGAAGACAAAGAATGCAAAAAATTATTAGAGAGGAATTTATGATATCCCTACCCTACAATCCAATCATCAAACCTGATCCTAATTAGTTATGAGATGTTCTAACAACTCTAATCATGAAGGCAATTTTATGAGCCAGTTGAGGAGTTTTCTTGCCACTTTTCATGAAGTTTGTGACTTGGATTGACACTTGTATATCTTAAAATTACATGGTTCATCCCATACCATCTCCACATGCATAATTAAATCCTTGGATTATATTTTCAAGTGTCCTTGTGACCCTTGGACTTCTCTTTTCTTCTCTCTCTCACAAGTCTATGGGAACTAACCAATTTGGAATTATATTGGATATTCCACCTGAGTATTGTGAAGCCCTACTAATTTGTATACCTTTTTATCAATATAATTACTAATTTTTACCTCTTTCATGAATTTTTATAGTTTTCTTTACTTGAATGTTGAATTTTCTTAGTGAAGACTATGGATTCCTTAGCAAGTTATCACATTGTCTCAGCTATTTACAGCTTCTTCTTATAGGGCATGTGATGTGTTCCAAGAAATGTCAAATTTTAAGTGAGTTACTATCTTCATTAGTTACATTCAAGGCCTCTTATATAGTCCTCCTATCTTTACACTTTCATCCATAACCCCACAATATAACATTAATATAAGAAGACATAGATTGGAGAGTGTATATTTAGTTTGTCCTTTGATTGATTTCAAGTGTAATATGAATATGGTTAGATGTCATCAGTATATTTGCTGTATCAACTACATTAGATTTGTTTTATTTCATTTATCTATCTCCATTTTCACCCCCCAAATTTGTTAGTAGTTGCAATCCTAAGTGGTACATCAAGGGAGATAGCCCTATCTAGAGACTCACCTCATTCCTTAGGTTGCCCATAAGCCTAGAGGTGATTCCATTGTGCCAATTGGATGAGGATAGCTTTGAATATATTCAAATTATGTGAATCCAAGTGAAAATATCTTTTTGGCATGCTTTATGGGATTTTTTTCCAAGAGATTGAGAGATTTTTAGTGTTGTCTCTCAACAATCAGCCTTTGCAGGCATATTTTCAAGCATCAATGGTGAATTTGAAGCTATATCATCTAGTAAAGAAGCCCAAGTGATCATTTTAAAATGAATGGTATCATATTTCTTTGAGTTCTTGCTTTCAATGAAGATTCACGGCTAATTTGGGAGTTGGATTCAATTTTAAACAATATGGTGATGCCTTCCAAGCTTGTACCATTCCCTATCAATTTGAACAAGTCCTTGGTCAATCTTGTCATGATCCTTATAAACCTCAATATGAATTTCATCAGCTCCAATATGATCCTTGTCAGCCCATTCATGAAGTATACTATCTTATAGCTAGCCTTCTCAATGTTTTGTTCCTCCTAGTCAACTAAGCCATTTCTCAAGCCAACCCATTTCGACCTTCAAAAAGACACTCTTGGGCTATATAAGCTATATGTTATATCTTTATACTCAAAGGGGATGTGGGATATATGTTCCTAATCATGTCATCCATAGGGTGATAAAAGCATTAGAGTTGGTCAAAAGAGAGTGGGTACCTATTGAGAGAGCTAATTGGAAAAGGCTCACAAGTGAGATGCTTGATGTGAGTGGTCTAGTTTCTTCCTTAGAGGATAGGATAGGATTTTATGAAAGACAACCTCACCATAAAAATCAGCCTTCATATCCATTTCCCCATGTTTCCTACCAGCCACACATGACCCTTACTCATGAGACAAATCAAGTCTATCAAAGTCATCTTTTTCCTAATCAGTTGGAGGAGAGAGTTGAAAGAAGAAATCTTGTGTTTGAATCTAATGTTGATAGGAAAATTGAGTTAGATAATATGAATTTACAATAGTCCATGTTAGCAGCCAAATAAATGGAGTTCAAACCTTCATTACCCTCTCACATTACATCTCCACCACCTAAAAAAGAGACCTCTAATCCTAGCATCTTAAGTTGGAGTAAGATAGTGGAATCATGGAGAAAGAAAGAGGAGAAAAGCCTTGAAAAAAATTGTGAAGTTGAGAAGGAGTTTGATCCTATAAACACCCATTCCACTCTTCCTCAAAAAGAGTCTTCCAATCTAAATGTCCTAAGTTGGAGAAAGATAGTAGAGTCATGAGGTAAGAACTAAGATAGAAGCATTGTCCAAGAGTGTGAAGTGGAAGATGGAGTTGATCCTTTGAAAACCCCTCCCACCCTTCTTCAAGAAGCTTCTTGTGTTCCTTGGCAGCCCTCATGCACTCCTTATCCACATGATGATTCTTATGATCTTCAAGAGAAACTTTTCCAAGAGAACTTAGCCAAGCAAATAGAGGAGCTAGAGACAAAGATGAAGATACTAATTAAAGGTATGATGGAAGGTTTAAACCAATGAGAAGATTATATGCATAGACACATCCCAAAGAGCCTTCTACCTTGCATTCTCAATATGATTTGGAGTTATATGTGCCACCTCCACCAATTAGTTAATATTATCCTCACCCCATCACCCTTTGCCTTGATGGACCTATGGTATGGGAACATAAGGAGGATTAGCTAGTTGATAAAGAAAGAGAAATCTTGCTTGAAGAAAACATATCTCCTTGGCAGCCTCATTAGGGTAAGTCACATTAAAGGGATTTTTACTTTAGTGAATGGTATAATAAACCATAATTTTTATAGTATTTTGATTGATTAGAGTTCCAATTAGTTTGGAATATAATTAGATTCAAGAATCAGTTTGGGACATAATCAGATTTGAGAATACCAATGATTGACTATACTCAAGTATGGTGCTTGTAGTATTCAAATCACTTTATCAACTCACCAATATCTTATTGATCGATTTACAACTAATTATTCAATACATCATTAAAATATTTTTTAAACTTACAATAAATCACAATCATTCATTTTTATATTTAACTATTAATGATATACCCTAAATTTAAAAATAAATTAAAACTTTGTCTTTTACATTTTACAATAAGAATAAAAAAATTTAAGAAAATTTGTGTACAAACTTTTTAATTCACATTCACATAATGATCCATTATAATTTTCAAAAAAATTGATTTTTGATTGAGAATAAAGGTATAACAAACTCCTTAATTTAAACATTGGATTCAAATAAATATATATAAATATTATTTTTTATTATAATTTTTTTATTTTTCTTTTCTTTGTTGTTAGTTTGTTTTTTCAATGTCTTTTTAAATAGTTTTGTTTCCTTTTTTATGGTGTTTTTTAGATGTTTGACTTTTATTTATAGAATTTTTTTATTGTATCGAGTGTTTGTAGAAAATTGCTTAGATGTGTGAGTTTGTTTTTCAACCATTCAAAGTCTTGCCTGAAGTTCACCGCCAGACATGCGTCCTTCATAAGTTTTTGGACAGTCATCTGAATGGCCATTTCATAGAATTTTCCAACAACAATAGCTTCTCCAATGAAAGCCATTTTTGATTTATTAATTTTGTAAATTGAGAGTGGACTTGAGAACTTTGGTCTCAAATATTTATGCAAGGAAAAGTATAGGAAAATAAAATAGCCGAATGTACCATAAACAACCAAGACTTAAAAACTCTCACGCATATTCCTTTGGTTTCTCAATTGGCTGATGAAAGTATGTCACTTTAATATCATCTTTCCTCTTTGCTAGTAAAAAGTATATATATATCACTTTAAAGATGAGAATAATATTCTAGTTCACATGGAAATGTTGTTGTCTAAGTATATTACTTTATTTTATTTGGTTTTATTGTTATTTTAAAAAATTATTTAGAAGATAATATTATAGTTTACATCATTTTATTATATTTTTTTAACATTATCATTTTAAAAGATGAAAATATATTTATATAAAATATTTTAACTCACATAAAAGCAATATGTCAAGTGGATAAGTAATATAATGAGAATAAAATTTCTAGAAGTTAGATAAAATAAGTTAAGAGAATGTAAGAATGAAAAGATAAGAACGTGAAAATAGGATAGATAAAATCAGAATTGAGAACCAATGGAGGAGAGAGGAGAGTATGGAGCATTTATAGTCTACAATTTTTTAGGGTTCTTCATGTCTGTCATCACACCATCGATATGTCTGATCTAGGAAGGAGTTATTGACAATACATTTACTACATTGAGTAAGGCTACCCATCTACACCTTGGGTAGTTAGTCACCTTTCCTTATATTAAATGGTCATTGCCAACCCCTTACATCATTTGATGTAGGTACCATTAGCAAGAACTAGAGAAGCCATGACACTAAAATAAGCTTAGAAGTTTGTCCAAAACTTTTACCACAAGCTATTGATTCTAACTCTAATACTCCTCCAGATGTGGTTCTGGAACTACTAGAGTTTGATCAAGCTTATAATTATTTTTAAAAAATTACCCTTCTTACTTATTTTATGGGTCGAGTTCCTCTAAAGAGCCTTTTAAAGCAATGGGTTCTCAACTATTGGCAAGGCCATGGGGTGAAATTAGAAGAAGTCTAAAACCTCACTAAGAGTTTTTTCCTATTTCATTTCACAAATCTTGAACACTGTAGAGCCATTATTAACCATGACCTAAGGTTCATTCACAACACCTTGGTTGTTTTTTCCCATTTGACTAGAGACTTTCAAGTCTCGGAACAAGCAAAGCTTAAAATCTTAGATTATGTAGAGTTTACAGGGTTACCTCTGCCTCTATGGATTTTGTCGACCAACTTATCAAGCCTCTGTGTCACAATATCTACCATGAGCAACCAAAGTTCTATGTAGCCCAGCCCCAGAGAAGGGTTTGTGTTAAAATTGACCTAGCCAAGAATCTTAAAGAATCCATTGGCATTCAAATTTGCAACAACTATTTCTCTCAGCGTGTCCTCTACATGAAACTTATGAACACTTGTTTTAGGTGCCAATTTTCAAAACACATGATTAGGGAATGCCACCTAATGGTCCCCACCCCTATGGTCACTCAAGACAAATGTAGGTTTGAGACAAAACCCACATCTTCTCATTGGTGGAACACATTTTCCAATAGGAAAAATACTACTACCCATGGCAATAGTAAACCCCAGATATTTGTATCTCATCCTCAACCCCTTTCGACTAAGCCCCAACACTGACTCAAGTTAAACCCATGCCTCCCATCTCTTGATCACCATAAGTGATAGCTTAGTTTATGTCTTCTCCATCTTTCATTCCTAGGGCTCCTTTATCATAACCCCTTTTAGGGGTGAATGATTCAGATTTAGATATGGGGCTTGTAACAATCAATCGTAAGGCTATCATGAACCAGTCACATAGTCCTTCTCCCTTTGCAAATAAGGATTATGTGCCAAATAAAAAGAAACCCTCAAGCTGGAAGATTTTTACCTCCTAGGCTTGACATTCAATTGGTTCACATCCCTCTCAGGCCTCTCTAAGGGAACTGATATGAGTTTAGGTGTTTCCCAATGATAGTTTATTCTTAGAATGTTTGAGGACTAACTGATCTGGCTCATAAGCATATAGTCAAGAATAGTTGTCATCATTTTACTCACATGAAAATTCTTTGCATGAAAAAATTCAAAATTTTTATCTTTTTGCTTCATTCTACAACTTGTACTATCTAGCCTAAGGCCTTCTATCAGGGCACCTATCACAAGTCTAGCTAGGGGGAGTTATCACCCTGTTGGCACCCAACTTGTCTCAAAATATCATTTCTTGGGGTTCTGATGCCACCCATCAGGTCGTCTGTACACTTTTTGACTTTGATAATCACATCATTAGCTTAGTTAATCTATATGCTTTCAATGATGCTATGGAACACACCTTACTTTAGAGATGGTTAGTTGATTCCCTCCTAGAAGTGCATTAGATTTTGTTTGGTGAATTTAAAATGATTGAATCTATAGAAGACAAAGAATGACACCTTCCCATGAGATGGTGTGCATAAGAACAAAAAATTTAGTTCTACATGGGAAACAAACTTGAGGTCTTTGACCTAAATCATCACAGAAGGGGTGATTCTAATTCCTCATGGTTCCCTAGTCTAATTTCTATGAAGGAAAAGATTGAGTCCTTAAACATCTTGATCATGCCCTCCTTTTTGAGTAAGACCTTTTCTTCTTCACTCTTGTACTTATTGATTAAGACAAAGAAGGACACCTTCCCATGATATGGTGTACAAAAGAACAAAAAGTTTATTTTTACATGTGAAACAAACTTGGGGTTTTCAACCTAAATCATCATAGAATGGGTGATTATAATTCCTTGTGGTTCACTTGGTTCAATTTATATCAAGGACAAGAATGGGTCCTCAAACATCTTGATCATGCCCTCCTTGTTGAGTAAGAACTTTTCTTCTACAACTCGCACTATCTAGCCTAGGGCCTTCTATCAGGTCACCTATCGTAAGTCTAGCTAGGGGGATTTATCACCCTATTGGCACCTAACTTGTCTCAAAATATCATTTCTTGGGGTTTCGATGCCAGCCATTGGGTGGCCTATATACTTTTTGACTTTGATAATCACATCATTAGATTTGTTAATATGTATTCTTTCAATGATGCTATGGAATGCACCCTACTTTAGAGATGGTTAGTTGATTCCATCCTAGCTATGCATTAGATTATGTGTGGTGACTTTAAAATGATTAAATTTGTGGAAGACAAATAAAGACACCTTCCCATTAGATGGTGTGCAAAAGAATAAAAATTTTAGTTTTACATGCGAAACAAACATGGGGTCTTCAACCTAAATCATCATAAAAGGGGTGATTCTAATTCCCCATGGTTAACTTGATCTAATTCCTATCAAGGAGAAGATCAAGTCCTCAAATGTCTTGATCATGCCCTCCTTGTTGAGTAAGACCTTTTCTTCTTCACCCGTGTTAATGGATGACTTGTATCTATCATTCTAGACTCTTTCTTGTCTGACTACTAACCCATCTATTTTTGCATGCATTAGACCTCCCCTCAAGTTAAACCCAAGAGCTCCCAATTCTACCTTAACACTACCCATCTCAAGCAAGAGTGGATTATGGAAAATATCACCAAGATTTGGAATTTGGCCCCTAGGCCCACATGGGACACTAGATAGATTGAGTGATGGTCTGACACTATATCTCACACCACCTCCTTCATGTGGATCTATGGGAAAAAAAGCAATGATTTTCAGGCAACACATTGAAAATGCTATAAATTGTGAATACCTTAGGGTTTCATAAGAATTATAAGTTGTATCTTTAAACTCTCATTTATAGACTTAGGCTGCCATGTGGAGGCACAAGCTTCAAGTTACAAATGATTACAATCCCAAAGGAACACAACTCAGACCAAAGATGCATTGGTTGAAGGTAGGAGACAAAGTGACCAAAGAATTTTTTGTTCTCTTTCAGTCAAGACAAGTTGCAGACAAAATCAAAACCATTAGAAGTTATCCAAATAGGCTTATCAGGCTTCCAAATATCCTCCAAGCCTTTATCCATCACTATCATGGTGTCTTTGTGGTGTAACCTTTGTCAGAAGCTTAGAGAGTTCCATGTGATTGTCATCTCAGTGTCAATGACCTTAAGGAAGTTGGTATGCAAATGGATTTTGATAAAGCCCCAAGCATTGATGACTTCCCCTGTGAATTCTATCAAACGTTGTGGGACACAATTAGATATGATCTCCATAGAGTTTATTTTGAAGTAGTGCTGACCAACTCGTTAGGCCACCTCATTAATCAAGGCAACATCAAGTTCATCTTGAAGGTAGGGGATCTTGAGGTAATTTCCAATTGGAGACCAATCACTTTGTTGAATGTGTCCTAAAAAATCATATACAAAACATGAGAGAGATCCACACATAATTTTATAGAAGTGAGTGACAATTTTAGATCTATGAAATTGATGAATATTATTTTCAAATATGTTCTTATCTATGTGCACTTTTACTAGAAACATACAATATACAATTTTGGTTTATGAAAAGCATCAAGTGTATGGTTTTGAGGGTTGGATTTTGTTTACTTAGATTATTTTGGGTTTTGTTCGCCTCTCTTTTTAAACTTGACTTATAGTGGTTGTTCTTAAAAACTATTTATAAATTCATGACAAATCAAATATTCTTCTTAAACATGCTTAAATACTCTCCTATCATTTATTACTGCATTAACAAATATACTACTATACAATTGAATCTGATTTTATTGATTAAAATTATATGCAATGTTTTTAGGGTTAATATATTACATATTGATGTGAAACCATTTTTCCATAAAACTAGATTTAATGTTATACATTTCCATTTTGTGATCATGAACTATTTTACCTTTAATAGATGATAACATTTCATTATCACAAATTATTCTAACTATACTAGGACTTGTGAGCTACAGGGATGGACAAGATCACCTTCAACCTATGTTAGTTGTGGGTCCATGGAAAGTCACCGACACATTCAATGTCCCAATATATCCTTGTTTATACACCCAAACCCTTTAAAAATTTATTCAATTTGGACTTGCACATTATACAAATCACCCACCTATCAAGCTTTAGTGGACCAAGCCCCGATGAGTGTGACATACTACTTGCACCTTCGCCCAGTCCAAAATAAAGTAGTGGCCAGTCCTTTTTAGTAGATAGAAAAATTATTACAGAGAGATTCCATTACATGTGCTATAGGAAAGTGGGAGGCACTCCTTAAATTTTTCATGTATGTTCTCTCACCATAAATTACTGGCCACTACTTTAGTATGTTGTGAATAGTGTCCATTAATAGTGAATTTGGTACCAAAAGGTGATGGTGGTAGATCATCCTTGAGATGAATTTTAGCTAGGAATAGGGTTCCCTCCTAGGAAAATTAATTGTAAGGTCTACTCATCCTAAGTGTTATTCAAAGGAGATAAAGAAACCATGATGCCCCACCTAGGAGGCAGAGGAATGATTACACCTAATTTCTCATCACCCTGCATTAAAGAAATCCACTGAGATAGACTAAAAAAGATTTTTTTATCTATAGTGGTAGACTCCAACCCCTACCACCAACCCCCTCCCTTGCTATGGAAGAGGAGAAGAGAAGCAAATTCAGGAGTGGATGCCACCATCTTGGCACTGGTGGAGGATAATTTTTTAGCAATAGATCTAAAGGGCCTTAACTCATGGTACAGGGGTTGATCCCCTAGTGGTTGAGAAAATAATGGATATGTTAAAGTTTGTGTATTCAAAATTGGCTCTAGGACTAGACCTTTTAAGGGTTTTCATATATTTATGCTTCTATAATAATGTCTCAAGATGTTAGGATAATTAATACATGAATATCCCCTAAATTGTAATCGAGAGAAGTTATGAAATAAAAATAAACAACTTATAGAAAATAAATCAAAACATGCACAACACATGGGACAACAATATAACATGGTTCACCAAATGGGCTACATCCACCAGAGAAATTTTTCTATCCTTCTATTACCAGTAATAATAGGGAGAATAACTAGTGACAACACCCTATCACACATCTCTCCTTTCTCTCAACCTTCTTTCTTCTATGAACATATGTTAATCTTACAACCAAACTTACATAAAAATATTTAACAAGTATTCACACATCTTCATTACATTACAAATGAATGCATCATTTAATTATAGAAATTACATGAGAGAAGGGAGAAGAGAGAATCAAAGAGGAAACGGGAAATACAACACCACACTCCTCATGAGCTCAATAGTGATCAATAGTAACTTGTGTTCCCCACATATGGAAGGTAAAAATTTGATTCCCATTTTTTACTAAAGAACCCCACCACCATATGACACCAAATATAGTTCCCCACTCCACATGTGAGACCAATCAACAATAGAGGTCAATGTCTTCCACTTACCATGTACACACAAGAGTTAAAATATGCTTCAATCATCTTTTGACTTTAGACATCACTCAATCAAGGAGCCCCATAAATAAACTATCCCTGACATGCACCCATGTGTAAAAACCAAAGGCATCCCATGTGACTTAGTGGATGAATGTACCCCACACCCATTATTATCAATCACTTAAATGCTTTCCTCATAGAGATAAATATTTTTAAGGTGAAGATACTTTTAGGGAAAATGCTTTTGGGAGATTATAGTAAACTAAGATACCTTAATTTTCGTATATGTATTTTTAATATTGATCAACTATGCTTTATGAACCATTGCTAACAAGTTGATTGTGCATTTTTATTAGCTATTTCATGCACCCTATAGGTTTTAATTCATTTTATCCAAATCTATATGAACCAATTGGTGATGTTGGCTCCAAAGTATGATGTCTTCCTTCTTATATGGTCTCCATTCTTGGTTTCATTATTCATGAGGTTTGGATGAACAACTTGGTTTATGATGCAAGAAGGTGTCACCATGTGCAGTGTTAGTTAGAGTGCTTCTATTTATTAAGTGTCTCTCTCCTATAGGTGTCTAATTAAATTGGGAAAGAGGGTTACATAAGCCTCTGGGTCATGTGACGACCCCCTTTCATGTTTGGGTTTCACCATGTTACCTCTTGGTTTTCTCCCAATCTTATTTCCCTCCATTATCAACTCTTTACACTTTTTAGCTATAGTCCCATGCATAAGCTTGTACATCCTATCTATGAAGTGGTAATAGAGGTGTATTGAATTATCCAAGACTTTAGGAGTTGAATGAAGTACTTTTTAATGCTTCAGGAGGTATAGGTTTGACCATATGCTCATATGCCATGCCAAATAGTCACTTGATGCCTCTGTCTGCTCATTTTAACATGTATGCAAGTGCTTTCAGGTTGGGAAAGGTGTTTTGAATCTATTTCCAAGTTGTTTCTTGATGAATATCATATGTTTTAAGATTTATAATGGTATTTGAGTAGTCTTGAAGTCTGTTCACTAAAGGTTTCAAGGTGTCTAAATAGGTGAACCTTGTATCCCTATCATATGACAAGAACCCTACCAAATTTTAGGGGGAAATGATCAGTAGAAGATGGTTTTAAAAAGCCTCAAATTTGCCTCAGAACACAATGAAAAACTTCAATGATGTCTATAGACCTGTAGGAGTAAATGGCCTTTTATTAACATGAGGAAAAATATTGAGCATAACCTCATGAATGGGATGACTAGACTAGTGTAATAAGGCAAAATGAAATTATAAGAATCACAAGAATACTAAGGTAAAGTATTGTATACCCCCATTAACACCTACATTTACCCTCATTAAGCAAGGAATTGCCACCTATAGGGGCCAGACAGGTTCGGTGAAGGATAGGCACATATTATGATGGTGTTTATCCTTATAATGTGGGTTTAAAGTTGATCAAGTAGGTTGTGACCTTAAAGGTGAAATTAAGAAGGTTTTATCCACAATCACCTTGGACAATCCTATGAACACCTATAAAAACATATTAAGAGCAAAGTGTCCTAGTAAATAGGCAAGAGACTAGTATGAATGTGTATAGTGTGGTTGTAGAAAAATTGGACTGATTTCTAAAGAAAAAGGATGTTATATGACCACAATAAGTTTCAAAGGAGTATCTTAACACCATGAACAATCCAATTAGAAATAAAACCACCTAAAAATATGGTCAACAAGCATGTGTCTCAATCAACAAGGGCAATGGAGAACTCAGTTGGAAACACAAGTGCATGTGAAGGGATACGAAAGGTTGAAAGGTTAGGGTAAATAGATGAATACCTCAATTGAGACTAGTGTAATATTTATATTCCCTTAACATGATAGAGAAAACCTATGTACCCTATAACCCTATTACACCTATAACCATGAGGATTAACTATGTTGATAATGAGCTGACAAAAGGTGATTATTGTGAGGTTTGGGCTAGGTAAAATGGATAAATGGGGATTAAATAATATTAATAATATTTAAAATAATCTCATGAAGCTATCATGATGCAGATCAAATAAGGGAAAGGCTCTTAAAGATTCAAAACATAGTCAACATTCAAAGAACCCTACAGACAATTTTCCTTGACAAGTTTGTTTGAGAAATGAGGAGGTTAGAGGGTATAAAGACATTACCAAGGGATAAAAATTGGTACATATCATGTATATGAGTTTAGTAATCTCTTTAACCATTCAAGTTATTTGAGAAAATAGGGAATGTACATATTATTTTGTCTCAAATAGGGGTTACTTTCCCTTATGCATAAACAGGTAGGTCCGAGGAAAAGAGGTGAAAGGGGTGAACTAGAAGCTTGGAATACCTTGTGTGAAGGTTGGATAAGTTGAAAAACATTCATACAAACATGGATAATCTTGAAAATAAGAGTGAAAACAAACAAGGTGGTCTAAAAACTAGGGTTTGCAGATAAACTTATTAAGCAAGGATTAAGCCTAGCATCCAAAGAGGAGATCACTCATACTTCTGGCCTTAATTATACTTTATACCATTTTTAAACATGTTTAAAGGATGATTAAAAATATATTTAAGCCTTTGGAGAAAAAAGAGGTTTTGGGGGAACCTAATTTTGGCTTGGAACCAACTTTAGGCTTGTGTGAATGGAAGAAAGGGCTCAAATGGGTGATTTTAAGTGTTCATATCTCTTTTGGTGTTTGCATGGGAGTCCAAAATGGTTTTGGTAGTTATTAAGGTCCTTGAACACCAAATTTGTGGAATTTTTCTGAAGGTTGAATGTGTAACTTTTATGAACAATGCTTAAAAATGAAAACTACTCAAAAACCCTTCCAAAACCTTTGTAGAGACGTGATTGGGAAAGTGGAGTTGAAAACCTAATATAATGACATAGTTTTACCATGAGAGTTATTGTAAATTTCATAGGACTCACTCAATCTCCTTCCAATTCTTTTTTGTTGTATGGACTTATACAGATGGAGGTAGAAATAGGGTTTTTAGCATTATTTTGAGTGTTTTTTAGGTTCTAGAGGGAGTCAAGAGACAAAAAAAATTTTGTGAGGAATATATAGACTTGAGATAACCCATAATGTCAATTTAATAATCTGAATAAACTCATAAGTGCATTAAAAATAGCTTCAACTTATCCAATCAAAATTGGCCTTTTAGACAAGCTAGTGAAGAAGATGGAAAAAATTCATGTGAACTAAATTTAATGTGTGTGTAATGCTTCTAGGACCATATAGGTTCTTAAAAATTATAATCCACTCCATCCCATGTATTTTCATGGTAAACTGAAGCCAATTTGGAGGCCAAGTGGGTAGGGTGCATGAAAGGAGTTCTTTTTGGACTGCAGATGATGATGGTTCCTTTCTAGATATTTTTAGAAGACCAAGAATGAAACCAATGATTAGAGAGGAGTTTATTATATCCCTACCCTAAAATATAATCATCATACCTGATCCTAATTAGTTATGAGATGTTCTAACAACTCTAATCATTAAAGCAATTTTTTGAGCCAATACAGGAGTTTTTTTGCCACTTTTCATGAAGTTTGTGACTTGGATTGACACTTGTCTATCTTGACCTTGCATGGTTAATACAATACCCTCTCCACATGCACAAGTAACTCCTTGGATTATATTTACAAGTGTCCTTGTGACCCTAGGATTTGTCTCTTCTTTTCTCTCTAAAAGCACTAACCATTTTGGCATTGTATTAGATGCTCCACTTGAGTATGGTGAAGCTCTACTCATTTTTATACCTTTTGATCAATAAAATGACTAATTTTTACCTCTTTCATGACTTTTTATAGTGTTTTTTACTTGAATTTTTTATTTTCTTAGTGAAGATTATGGATTCCTTAGCAAGTTATAACATTCTCTCACCTATTTATAGCTTCTTTTTGAAGGGCATATGATGTCTTCCAAGAAATTTAAAAGTTTAAGTGAGTTAGTATATTAATTAGTTACATTCAAGGCCTCTTATCTAGTCCTCATATCTTTTCACATTCATCCATAATCCCACAATGTAACATTAATATAAGAAGACATAGATTGGAAAGTATATATTTAGTTTGTCCTTTGATTTCAAGTGTAATATGAATATGGTTGGATGCCATAATTATATTTGGTGTATCAACTCCATTAGATTAGTTTTGTTTCATTTATCTCTCTCTTTTCAGCCCCCAAAGTTAGTAGTAGTTGCAATCCTAAGTGGTACATCAAGGGAGCTATCCCTATCTTGAGACTAACCTCATTCCTTAGGCTTGAAGGTGATTCCATTGTGCCAATTGGATGAGGATAGCTTTGAATCTCTTAAAAGTGTAAAAATCCAAGTGACAATACCTTTTTGGCATGCTCATTGGGAATCATTTTTCAAGAGATTGAGATATTTTTGGTGTTGTCTCTCAGCAATCAGCAATTGGAGGCATCTTTTCAAGCATCAATGGTGAATATGAAGCTATATCATCTAGTCAGGCAGCCCAAGTAATCCTTTGAAAATTAATGGTATCATATTTCTTTGAGTTCTTGCTTTCAATGAAGATTCATGGCTAATTTGGGAGTTGGATTCAATTTTACACAAGTTGGTGATGCCTTCCAAGCTTGTACCATTCCTTATCAATATGAACAAGTCTTTGGTAAATCTTGGAATGATACTTATAAAACTCAATATGAATTCATCAGCTCCAATATGATCCTTGTCATCCCATTCATGACGTATATTAGTCCTATAACTAGCCTTCTCAATGTTTTACTCCTTGGCAACTAAGCCTTTTCTCAAGCGAACCCATTTCAACCTTCAAAAAGACACTCTTGGGTTATAGAAGATATATGTTAGATCTTGATACTCAAAGGGGATATGGTATAGAGGTTCCTAATCATGTCATCCATATGGTGATAAAATCATTAGAGTTGGTCAAAAGAGAGTGGGTACCTATTATGAGAGCTAATTGGCAAAGGCTCACAAGTGAGATGCTTGATATGAGTGGTCTAGTTTCTTCCTTAGAGGATAGGCTAGAAGTTCATGAAATACAACCTCACCATACATATCAGCCTTCATATCCACTTCCCCAAGTTTCCTACCAGCCACACATGACCCTTACTCATGAGACAAATCAAGCCTATCAAAATCATCTTTTTCCCAATCAGTTGGAGGAGAGAGTTGAAAGAAGAAATATTGTGTTTGAATCTAATCTTGATAAGAAAATTGAGTTGGATAATATGCATTTACAATATTCCATCTTATCAGCCAAATAAATGTAGTTCAAACCTTCATTACCCTCTCACATTACATCTCCACCACCTAAAAAAGAGACCTCTAATCCTAGCATCTTAAGTTGGAGTAAGATAGTGGAATCATGGGGAAGGAAAGAGGAGAAAAGCCTTGGAAAAAAATATGAAGTTGAGAAGGATTTTGATCCTATACACAACTCAAAAAGAGTCTTCCAATCTAAATCTCCTAAGTTGGAGCAAGATAGTGGAGTCATGGGGTAAGAAATAAGATAGAAGCATTGTCCAAGAGTGTGAAGTGGAAGATGGAGTTGATCCTTTGCAAACCCCTCACACCCTTCCTCAAGAAGCTTCTTGTGTTCCTTGGTATCCCTCATGCACTCCTCATCCACATGATGATTCTTATGATCTTCAAGAGAAACTTTTCCAAGAGAACTTAGCGAAGAAAATAGAGGATCTAGAGACCAAGATGAAGATACGAATTCAGGGTCTGATGGAAGGTTTAGACCAAAGACAAGATTCTATGCCTAAATACATCCCTTCTCCCCTCCTTTAAGAGCTTCCCAAAGAGCCTCCTACATTTGGAGTTTTGTATGCCACCTCCACCAAATAGTTCATCTTGTCCTCACCCCATCACCCTTTGCCTTGATGGACTTGTGGTATGGGAACATAAGGAGGATCAGCTAGTTGATAAAGAAAGAGAACTCTTGATTGAAGAAAACATATCTCCTTGGCAACCTCATTGGGGTAAGTCACATTAAATATATTTGTACTTTAGTGAATGGTATAATAAACCATCATTTTTATAGTATTTTGATTGATTGGAGTTCCAATTAGTTTGGGATACAATCAGATTTGAGAATTAGTCTATGACACAATCAGATCACATAATACCAACAATTGACTATACTCAGATATGGTGCTTGTAATATTCAAATCACTTTATCAACTCACCAATATCTTATCGATTGATTTACAAATAATTATTCAATACATCATTAAAATATTTTTTAAACTTAAAATACATCACAATCATTTATTATTATATTTAATAATTAATGATATACCCTAAATTTAAAAATAAATTAAAAATTCATATCTTTTACATTTTACAATAAGAATTAAAAAATTTAGGAAAATTTGTGTAGTAACCTTTTAATTCACATTCACTTAATAATCCATTATAATTTTAAAAAAATGATTTTTGAGTGAGAATAAAGATATAACAAACTCCTTAATTTAAACATTGGATTCAAATAAATATATATAATTTTTTTTTTAAATTTTTCTTTTCTTTGTTGTTAGTTTGTTTTTTCAATGTCTTTTTAAATAGTTTTGTTTCTTTTCTGATGGTGTTTTTTTAGATGTTTGACTTTTGTTTATAGTTTTTTTTAATTGTATCTAGTGTTTGTAGAAAATTGCTTAGACGTGTGAGTTTGTTTTTCAACCATTCAAAGTCTTCCTTGAAGTTCACCCCCATGCATGCCTCCTTCATAAGTTTTGGGACAGTTATCTGAATGGCCATTTCATAGAATTTTCTAGCAAAACAACTTTTCCAACAAAATCCATTTTTTATTTCTCAAATTTGTAAATTGAGAGTGGACTCCAGAACTCTGGTCTCAAATATTTATGCAAGGAAAGGTATAGGAAAATAGAATAGCTGAATGTACCATAAACAACCGAGACTTCAAAACTCTCACTTATATTCCTTTGGTTTCTTAGCTGGCAGACAAAAGTATGTCACTTTAATATCATCTTTCCTCCTTGCTGGTCAAAAGTGTGTGTATATATATATATATATATATATATATATCACTTTAATGATGAGAATAATGTTCTAGCTCACATTTAAAAATGGCTTTTAGGATAAAAGGTTACATGGTTAAACAAATAGCCCAAGTTATCAAACAAGTTAAGGATAGTTTCAAAATGCAAAGATAGAGGGAACCTTCAATTGGAGGCCCAATATCATTATTACCCTATGTTTAAGATGTTTCAAATAGGAATACAAAAATAATAAAATGTCAAAATGTCTAGACCACCTTTTTACCTATAACAGGGTTAAGAATGTTTGGTAAATCCTCTATACCATAGCCTGCATACCAAGGTCTACAAGGTTCAATGCTCTAGTGGAGTCCCTTACATTAGGAAAATAGTAAGGTCTATTTTTAGGCATCCAATCCTCACCACTCTTGTGTTCAATTAAATACCAGAGCAATTTATTGAAAATAATGCAAATTAAGCGTAAAAATTATCAAACATCCCAATTTCATTTGCACACATCATGTGCAAGTACCAAACCGCATCAATATGTCCCTAATTGGCACATTACCCTATACAAAAAAATTATCATCTAATTTGTCTCTAGTCAATGTGCAACCTAAAAAATTGATGTTTTCAATTATTGAAATCCTTTGATTCATCCTCACACATCACATGCATGTGTTGATTCATGTCAAGGCATCCTTAATTGGGACAATACCATGTATGCAATTGACACCTTCCTCTAATTTATCTCTAGTCAAATTACGACCTAGAAAATTGATGTTTTTGACTAAGAGTGCATGGAAATTGTTCAAATTATGAATTTGACCAAAAGAATAATCTAGATTGCTTAACCAAACAAATCAAATTAAATGCTTAAGTGGAAAAATCTATGTTAAATTATTGAATATCTAACTTTTGCAAATAAAATTTCAACAAATATCAAGAAATATGATGTCATTAACTTCAAAGTCAAAAATTAGAAATATCAACATAAATGGGATAAATATCATGAATGTTGAGCCATGTTTCATAAATACACCCTCTATCCCAAAACACAAATGCCTTTGACCTCTCAACCCTAACCCAAACTTAACCACACATGAGTTGGAGTCAATTAAAAAACTACAAATACAAGTGCCATGACCATTTTCTATTAAGCTTTTATGTGCAAAAAAATAATGCCAAATTATTACTAGAAAGATTCACCATTCTTAAACCAAATTGATCAAAGACCATTGCTGGACAAGGGGAGATACCATCAACATGGACAATGCATTGATAAAGATTCATAGTTCATAGACCAAACTCATGCCTTTGTTTCACAATTGCAAAGATGGAGTCCTCAAGAAAGGTAAAAGTCATGTTTGTCTTATTTTAAATGAGTTATTTATCTAGTAATTAAGCTCACTTTAGAGAGCAAGCCTAGAGTGCTAGTTTATGTATTTGTTCTTGGATTTATTCACTAATATATGGACTAACCCATCTTGTTTCTTGTTCTACATAATGGCATGCCCGATGGGACCCCAAGGATTGGATGCACACCATAAATTATTCTAGATAATTTAAATTCTTCTAATTACTAAAATTGGTCTTTTGAGAAGCTATTTTTCTCTTTTCTTCCAAGAATCTATCAAAATCTGTTCATGACCAAACAACGAAAACATCCATTGTGTATTGACAAATTTGTCCTTGATGATGGTGAAATCATCTTTGTTGTTCTGCTAATCAATGAAATTATGTTTGTAAGTGAAAAAATCATCTCTTTTATTTCTTATTCCCATATAATTCTACATAGGTTTTGCTCATCAATAAAAATGTTTAGTATTTTGGTGAAATCATTTGTGCTTTTAATGAATTTATTCTCTATCATACACAGTTCATTTCCTGAGTTTCGATAAAAATGTTCTCATTATATTTATGTTTGTGATATCTTATTCTTCAATGAAAACATTCTGAATTTTAGAAAAATCATTCCAGATTTTAGTGAAATTGTTCACATGTCAGTGAAATTGTTCTAGGTTTGATTTTATGTTCATTAGTAGATTTATTTTAGTTTCAAAAAAATTGTCACTGTGTTTAGTAATTCATTATCATTATAGTGAAATAATTCTGGCAATCAATAAAATCATCCTTGTAATTAGTGAAATCATCTTTGTCTAGTCTTCTATATTCTATCTATTTTCTATGTAGGTTCCTAAAATAGTGAAAAGGTTCTTCATATTAGCGAAATCATCTGTGTGAAAACCCAAGAATTATAAAATAGCTAAAATCAATCTCCTTCATGTGCTTAAAACCATTGACTGAATTGTTAATCACTTGTATTATAGGTTTACCATGTTTTTAGTTTGATTTTACAACTAACCAAGGCAAATTTCATTCACATTTACAAATTGGTGCTTAAGAAAGAACAAACCACAATTTATTTTGTGTTTTTAAAATCATTTTACCTTCCATGCTTTGGTTATATAGTTGTGTTATTTATCATTATTGATTGATTTTTTTTGAGTCAAAACCTTAAAAAAATCATGTATGCTCTCTCCTTGTTCTTAGGAACTTGGATGACTCAGAAATGACCCTTTCTTCCTTTCTTTTTTGTTTGGCTTAGCGAGCAACAGCTCATCACCTCCTTATAAGTTGTTTAGGGGTGTGTTGACTTGAGATTTCATATCCAAGAATTATACCAACCCCACTTATTTTATGGGGTATACAAATTAGACATGTTATTCAATTGGATAGTGGTTGGGTGGTTAGCCTAGCAATTTGAATAGATCTTTGAAGCCCGTACTCACTAGACATCGCACTTTACTGAGAAATCAATAGATGCAGTGGTTAGAAAAGGGGAAAGACCCTTTTGTAACAAGCTAGTTTGACTCTTATGCAATTGACAAATATTTAATTGTGCCCAAGTATTCTTTGATACTTATGGACCATCTAGAAAGCTAACTCAAAAAACTTAGACTAAGAGACCCCACTTATTGTGGATTATCCTACCACTATCGATTTGCTTCGACACTCTAAGTTCCATGCCACATACAAGTTATTGAGAGATAGAGGGGGGATAAACACTCTACCTTCATGCACTCTTTATTTATTGGATTAACACTTAATTCCTTTCAAGAACTGGTATCTCGATGGAATTTGGTGGATATGATGTAACCTTGTGTCAATTATTAAGATAGGATCATGTATCACATGTGTTTTTTTGGTTCAAAACCATTTTACAAAAACAAACAAGTTTAAATGCCTCTCAAACTAGGTTTGAAATACACTTTCAAGTTTCAATCTAAACACAATTAAATTTACCCTTGAGTCTTTCCTGTCACTTGGGCTTGAGTGGTTTACTCTTTATATTTAGATTGTGTCACTTGGATTGGCTTTCAATTTGATTTAAGAGCGTTATCTAAGTTTCTTGTTCTTGTGCCCATACATACACATTATAACCTATTTGCACATTGAGGTGTTACATTATTCACATTACGATTTGATACTTAGCTATTCCTCACAATATTATGTCTATCATTTGAAATAATAGCCTTTTTCTACTTAGTATTGTTACATTGCCTAATTCATTTCAAACTTAGTTTTTCTTGCATTAGCCTACACCCTATCTTACTTAACCTTTCAATTTTATTTTCCATTATGTGCCATTACACTACCTATTTTATTTGGAATTCAAACTTAGGTTTTCCCCTATCTTCCTTAGCCTTTCAATTTTCTTTTCCATTGTGTGCTATTACACTGCCTATTTTATTTGGAATTCAAACTCAGGTTTTCTTGTGTTATCTTATGCCCTAAGTTCCAAGACCATTCAACCTTATTCTAGATTGATGATCAAGACCAACCATGGTCTTATTTGCCTTTTATATGATACCAACACATTTTGGACTAATATTTTATTGTGTTAGCCTACACCCTAAGTTCCAAGATTGTTCTACCTTCTTTTAATTTTTTTTTTGACCAACCAAGGTCAAGTGTTCCAAAGACTTCACTTCTTCTTCTCATTTTGTGCTAATACATTATTCGATCCCTTCTAATTGTGAAGTTTGATTTTTCTTGTACCAAGCCAATTTTGAAAGTTTCCAAAGATCATTTGATAATGTTTCCAAATTCCAAATTAAACCAAGATTACATTTGAGGCACTTGTCAAAAACTGGGTATTGTTCCAACCATGTAGAGGTATATGTTAGGAACCCATGCTACTCCTTGTCTTTACTTTGTTAGTATATTAGTTACTATGGATGCATATTCTTTGTAAGCCATCTCATGAGCATTTTGTTTTATCCCACATTCATGGGATGTAGTAATTTCTTATATTAGACTTAGTAAATAAGTAAGTGTTAAGGCCAATGAAGGCATCCACAAATTTATTGTATTGAGCTTGCTCAAAGGAGGTTTCCCCCTCGAAGAGGCCATCGATTCTACAATTTAGATATTATAATTTAGATCTACTTATTTGAGTTAATATATTGCTAATTTTCATAGTTTATTTTTTGTCTTTGAAATTACCTATTAATTTTTTTAGGAAATATCCTCTCATCTGGTATTAGAGCACTTTTCAAATCTAGTTTTTTTTCCAAAAAGTCTTAACTCTATTCTGCTACATAATTCATTCAAGTAATTTTATATATCACAATAATCTATTTTGGATCAAGGTAAAATCATGTCCACATAACTATGGGAAGTGCTTGGGTGAAATCATTAAAATTCATTATGAGGAGTACCACAAGAAACCCAAGTAGCTATCCCATTGAGAGGACCTAGTAGTGAAATGGAAATGGCCCCTTCTCTATTGAGTAGTTCCCACCTATGAAGAAAACCAAGAGCTATCACTTAGAGGTAAATCCATGGCCATTTTTTTTGGAGAATGGTACTCGCTTAGACGACATTGGTGGCTAGAGAGATATATTTAAAAAATTAAGCAAATGTTGAAACTTGGGGCCCATTTCTATTAGTTTTAGAATATTCATAGTAGACTAGTAAAAAATCCATTAGCAAAGTATTAGAAGACTCTTAAAGGACTTGGATTCAGATAGTTGACAATAATTAGAAACTGAAAAATATTCAAAAAACTATCAATAGAGTATCAAAAAACTCTTAGAGGACTTGTAGCCCTGTTGATCCTCAAAATTTATCTAGACACCTAAAATTCCATTCTCCACATTTTATTTTTGGAGGTCCCATATCCTAATTCCACTCCTAATTCTTGTAAATCCCAATTTTCCATTTCTTTGGGTTTTGGCATAACTTCTATTTTTGTTCATTTGCCTCAAAAAAATTTTGTAGTGTTCATATCCTTTTTTTGCTCCTTTTTCCCTCTTTGATAAATTTTCTAGTTTTTCCATTTTCACTTTTGAAATTTCCCTTGCCTTCATCAATCATACTCCCACTATGCAAAAAAATAGTAAAAGTACCTTTACCTCTTTTGATTTTGTTTAAATAAAAAATTTACTTACTAAACGTGTCTTAACTCTAGTTTTCCTAACCATTTCACCCAAAAAAATCTTATTCTGGTCATGATAGTAACCCGAATGGGAGCAAAAAAAAGGGAAGCTAAAATTACCACCCTCAAAACACATCAAAGATATTGATGAAAAAATTCTCAACCTCAATCTTCGACATACCACCTTTAACAACAGATTACATCTAGAGTCCTCTTCAAACATTAATTTTCTTCTTCCAACAAGTTTTGTGGGTCGAATCTTGATTTTCCTTGATTCAATGGTGTAGATCTGACTAGATGGATCTATCAAGCAGACCAATATTTTAGTCTACTTAATACTTTTGATGCCAACAAGGTCCCACTTGAATCCTTTCACTTGGAATATGAAGCCCTTCAATGGTATCATTGGTATACCAAGGCTCATGACAAGCCAATATGGAATGATTTTTACACCCTCATTTTGCAACGGTTTGGCCTTAGTGATTTTGATGACTTCATTGGAGCACTCACTAAACTTTACCAAACATGAACCGTGAGAGAATATCAAATAGAATTTGAAAAATTGACCAATCATAAAGAAGGATTGTCTAATGAATTCTTCAAGAGTTACTTTATCAGTGGACTGAAGGATGAAATTCAATTGAGGTTAAAATGTTCCATTCCAACACGATGATGGAAGCCCTAGGGTTGACTAAGTTGGCAAAGGAAAATTTTGCTCCATTAAAAAATACAACTCCATAATAATTTCAAACAACATCAGCCCCTAAAACCACTCTTATCAAATATTTGACTGAAGCAGAGATGTGAGCCTATAGAGAAAAAGAAATATGTTATAATTTTTATCGATGTGTTGATAAAAATATCTACCTATTAGATGTGGAATCTCTACCCAAAACTGAATATTGAGAAGATATTCAGGATAGAATAAATGATCCAAAAGAAGCTCAACTGATTTGTTGTTCCCAAAATCAGTTATGCTTGTTTTTTTGGACAACCCTTATGAAACTTGTCTATTTCGTAATCTAACTCTAAGTTCATCATTCAAGACAAGATTCTCTTGATCTCGAGCGCAGTTGACTGACATCCTAGAAAAGTTCACAACACTCCCTCATCATGATTTCTTGAAAAACATGAAACTCGTTACACAATTGATTTGATCAGAATGTCAGATTTTGATAGTTTTCAAGGTGTTAGACAATTTTTATTTTTCCATGCACTAGCGTCTAAAATGACTGCTTTAACATTTTTTTATTCTTCCAGTGAAATAGCGGTAATTTTTGCTGCTCAAGCATTTTTTTGGTTTTTCATGCAATAGCAGAAGAAATCACTGCTCTTGCAAGTTTTTTCCCCAAGTACATTGGCGGTGATTTTTGCCATCCTTGCATTTTCTTCCCCTCTTCATGTATGGGCAGTGATTTTCACTGCCAATGCATAGCCTTACCTTTCTCATGCATGGGCGGTGATTTTCTCTGCCAATGCATAAATCGCCTCTATTACATGCAAGGGTGGTGATTTTTGCCACCAATGTGTGATCTCGATTTTCATGTGGCATTTATGGTCACACACATCGAATGGTTGGAACTTGTTTTAGGGCATTTAAATGTTTTTTATTAGTCATTTTAATTATTTTTAGTTTCTAGAGACTCCTTCTTGTAATAATTTGATCGCATAAATGAGTAGGATTATGAATTCACTAGATTTGAGCTTAAGCTTTCAAAATTGCCATTTAAGTTTTGCTTTTTAATCTTTTTACTTCTAAGTTTTTTGTTTTTTTTTTCTCTTTTCCTTTGAGCATTTATTTTCTTTTATTTTGGTTTTTGTTGGTCCTCCCTCATTTTATTGCCTTACCCTAGTGGACCTAGCTAGAATCTTGATTCATAAACCCTCCTTTTGTGCCCTAGGTTGTCTCACCATACCGAGTCCATGTTTTGACCTAACCTAGGTTTTACCCACATCAAATTTAGTTAGAAACCACCTACACAAAACCAACATAATGATGGTTAAAATTCATTGATGATACATTCCCTTTTGTAATTGAGCCAAATTTACCACCTTTACACCTATTCATCTCTTCCAAGCAAGGTCGGCAATTTTCTCTGCCCTTACCAGAATTTAAACCTAGATTTATGCAAAGGTGACAATTTTTGCCACCCCTACATAAAACCGATATGCAAGGGTGGTAAAAATCACTGCCCCTACATAAGTATGAATTTTCTTCCCTATAAGGGTGGCAATTTTTTCCATCAATAGAAAAGTTAAATTCCCCCACATGCAAGGGTGGTGATTTTTGCTGCCCATGCAAACATTCCTTCAAATTTTCTAACTTTGGGAAATTTTTAGTTTTACTTTTTCAAACCCACTTTCCTCTAGTTTTTTGGACTACTCGCACTTTATCCCTTTCAGGCACATCCCCATGGTCATGATCATTGACATACAATTTTCTTAGTTTGTCATCCCCATCTTTTGTTATTAAAGATAGTTCTGATTTTGATCACTCAGCAAAAGGTATAGTTTTTACTGATACTCCACCTATTATCTTCACTACCTATGCAAGTACAACTCTAGTAATGCTAACAATGGAGATTGATCCTAATATAAGTATTTTTGTGCTCCCACCATGGTTATTAGCTTATACATCAAAAAGGAAGAAACAAGCCATCTCTCTAGATGACTTTGATTTCAATAAAATGGTGCCAGCAAAAGCCAAGGCTCCCAAAAATCCAAAGATTCTTTCAAAGATGATTGGGGATAAGGGACACAAATTTTTGGAAATTTTAAGACCTCCACAAGATGAAACCATTGAAAATTTGGATGTAAGTGACTACTCTATCTCTAGAGTTGAATTAGGTAAGATAACTCATGAGAGTGCCAAGAGTGATATGCAATTAGCCATGGACATCTTGATTTATAAATTTGACAGAGAGAAAGAAATGAAGGATCATTATAAAGCAATGGTGGAATAATTGACTACAGTGGTAAGGAGAATTACATTCACTCTAGAAATAGTAACTCCTGAGGCCATTTCCATAGAAGACCTTGTTCTTTAAAAAGTGAAAAAGACCTATCTTAAAGAAAAAGTATTTGAAGAGTACTTGGATAAGATGCATACATAAGGAGTTTTCTTACTCATAGAGTTGTCTGAGAAAATAGATAAAATAAGAAAAATAAGAGCAGAACTTGATGATCTCATTAATGTTATCTCTTAAGATATTGAAAGCATAGAAAAGTATCTTGACAAATAGATGGATATGAGGAAACTAAAAATAAGCACTTTGATATAAATTGATGTCATTACTAATAGAGATTCTTACTTTAAAACTAAAGAGGCATTGACATATAAGAGTCAGGTTCTTAAAGAGTTGATCAATGACCTCGAATCTTCAAAAGATCTCAGTGAATAAAATGATATCAATCTTTTACATAAATTGGAAGAGCTACCTTGCAAAATTACATCACAAGAAAACCAATTCCTTTCAACAGAAGAAATGATTCAGGAATTTGAAGGTATGTTTCAAAAAGAATTTGAAGATAAGGCATTTTCAGTAGCCTTTGTAGACAATATTCTGGATAATCATTTAATTCTAGATAATCTAAAAACTAGGTTAACTAGTCATGCAAAATCAGTTACAACAGTGAGAGATGCCATAGTAAGAGCTAAGATGATTTTCAAAAACACTATTACTCTAGACAGTATCAGGATGCAAGCAACAATCACCATGTACGATGCTCACATGAAGAGAAATGGGGATACAAATTGAAATTGTTCTTCCTTGGTTTAATTTCCACTTTTCAAATGTACTTTTGTAACCACTTTAGACATTTTATAGATGTACTTTTGTCATATGTAATTGCATGTAAAAATATAGGAGTCCTAAGTCAAAAAGGACTCTTATCTTTGACTCGATCAAAGTAATTAAGTCTTTTCAAAATATTCAAGGCCTCTCCCTATAAATAAAGAGGGCCTCTATTGTAAATATTCTTTTTAGTTATTGGAAGTAAAAACTCTGCTCAAAATGAAATGCCTTTTGAGACTTTGAGCTCAGATTGTAAATCAAATTTTATCAAGTGAATGAGAAAGCAAGTGACTTTTCAAACTTGTATTAGAATAACTTGTGTTGTGTAGGAAATTGTTCTTACATTTTTTTCCTAATACAATCTTATATATTTGATTAAATAAACAGAGTGAGTGAAGATAATCTGGAAGATGTTTTTAAGTTAATTATGGAAACTTTGTGCTACTATAATTGCCATTAGTTTCTGTTTTAGTGTTTTAAAATAAAGGATATTAGAAAGGCTTTGAACTACTTTTATCTTTTGTGATCATATACTTTATTGTAGTTTTTGGTGGAGACTTTGGACTATACCTCATTATACTATGATCTAAGTTATAAATCAGTAAAATAAGCAATGATAGGCTTTGTACTCTCGTGGGTTTCTATGTGAATTTAGTTAATATCAAGGAATTTTTCTTTTACTTTGTAACCATCATTTTTGAAAAAAGAGAAATGGATGGTATGATCTCACCCTTGAGTTAATATTTAGTTTAAATTAGTTTATAATAATTTATAGGGAACCTCCCCTTGCTGAGAGGAGAGATTTATCTCATTACACTATTGCTGATATACTCATTTTGCCTATAGTTCACTAACAAAAAAATATTCACCCAACAATTTTTTGGTGACTTCACTGGGGAAGAACACGTAATTTGAAGCCTCAAGCTTCAAGTCTAAGCATTTCTAGTTCTTTTTCATTCTACACTCTGGTAGATTCATGGTATAAGTGAAGTCAGAGAGCTTGGCATATTATTGATCCTATATTTGAATTGTACATAATTTTGATCTCTTGCCTCTATGATCTCACCTTTAATGAATTAGGAGTTTTCCTCCTACCAATGTCATATTTTCAATACCAAGTAAAGCTCCTAGTCCTAGTGCTAGCAAAGTTTTATCTATTCAAACTCCATAAAAGTTTGTTATCCCTTCTTTTAATCTTCATATCAACAGCCCAAATCCCTTGGGGTAATACTTTTGGCCCTCTAAATCTGACCCCACCTTTACATGAGCTACCTCATAGTTCAAGAAAGAATTTTTCCAAGTTCTATGGTGATGGGAAAGTTCACCCTGATGAGCATATTATAGCTTTCTATATAGACTGTGGTTTGATAGGCATTGAATATGAAGATATAGTAGTAAGACTTTTTGTAAAAACACTACAAGGTGCTACCACAAATTGGTTTTATCATCTTTAAGCTCAAATTATAACCAATTGGAACACTATCAAGACTAAGTTTGAGGCTAGGTTCAAACCTGGAAAAGATGCACATGCCTTATTGGCTCAACTTATGAAAATGAATAAAGAGCCTTATGAGCCTATGAGAGACTTCATCACTAAATTCAATAAGCTGAGAAATAGGATTCCTACAATTGCTCAACCAACACTGAAAAATCTTAAATATTTCTTTATCAATTCTTAGCTTTCTAAAGTAAGTTTTTTGTTAAGGTAGGCTGACCCTACCGATCTTTTTATAGCACAGAGTTTAGCTACTAATGTTGAAGATGATCTTATCATTTCAATTAAGATAAGAAACGATTTTAACAAAAATAGATTTTCCTTTCCTGCTGAAAATTCTTCTACAAGCACTACTGATCCTATGGTGCAAAAGTTAGCAAATGAATTGCTAGCTCTGAAAAGGCAAATGGCCCAAGGTATATCTACTCCTTCTTCTTATTGAGATATACCAAGGAAGACATTTCCTAACCATTCATATCAAGGTAATACTACCAAAAATCAAGGGCAACCCAATTGTCTTCCTCGCACACAGGGGAAGCTTGCCATTAAAACAACACCGGTCAAGTCAGTAGTTGGCTATTATGAAGCCAAAATTAATCATTATTTCCAACCTAAGTTAGATTGAAAAAATGATGCTAGTCTCTTTGTATAAGCAAAGAAATAATTAGCTAGTTGACTCCACGATTGATTTTCTGAATTACCAAGATGAAGCTAGAAAAGGAGAGGTGTATGATGGAGCATATGTTGTTTTTACTAGGTCCCAAAATTGGTCAACTCAACAAGTTGATAATGGAAAAGCAAGAGAAGAACCTCAGCCAGTGATCTCAATTGCTAAATGAGGAACTTTCTTGCCTTTCCAATCAGAGGACCTAGTGGTCAATAAGTAGATAAGTACCTCAAACAATCTTATACCTTCTACTTTTATTCCTCAGACCAGTACCACATCAAATAAAAATCAAAATGATGGGATTTATTCCTCTATTTCTATTTCATTCTAGTTATTTGACATAATTGATCATGCTAGGAAGACCAAGATCCAAATGTCTAAAGTTGAGTACTTACAGGGTAATCCTGAATAGTTTGATAGGTTAGCTGAATACGTCAAAAACAAAACTATCTCTACAAGACAAGATTTTTCAAAAGTGACCCAAGATCCCTCAAAGAATAAATCCACCCAAAATAATTTTGTCACTACTCCTCTTGCTACTTCTATAAAAATAGATACTTTCTATATTTCTCTATTGATAAATGGTCATAAGTTAAGCAATTGTACAATAGACTTTGGAGCCTCTAATAATGTTATACTGACCAAGGTAGCATATTCTCTCAGCCTTACCTTAACTAAGAATTTTAGGAGATATTTTTCCATGGAAAACAAATAAGTACCACTTTTGGGTCAAATCAATGATGCCCAATTTACATTTGCGGCTTTTCCAGATAATAATATTAAAATAACAATCTTAGTGGAAAGCCGTTCCAACTTCTTATAGCATTCTATTTGGATGTAATTTTTTTAAAGATGTAGTTGGAGAATTAAACATGGATCTATCTAAAACAAGAATACCTATTAAAGGCATCATGTAAAAGCTACTTCCTAAGATTACCCAAATGTCAAACCTTAAAACTCAATTTTTTTTAAAATTCTTGGGAATGAGTAATTATTTTCTGTCCACTGAAGATGTTTTTAATTCATCAGATGAAAGTTTATTAGGTGAAAATTCAAAGAATTTGGATAGAAAATTAGAAGAAGTTTTAGAGAAAAGTTTAGGTAAAAAGGAATTTTCTCTCACTGATGAAGAGGAATCTTTAAGAAGATCAAGTTCTAATGAGGTTTGGATTTTAGAGTTTGATGGCAGCTGCTCCTCTACCAATTCTAGAGCTGGAATTGTTTTGATATCTTCACAAGGAGATATTTTTCCTTACTCATATAAGTTGCAATTTAACAATACCAACAACATCACTGAATATGAATCATTGTTGCTTAGATTGAATGTTGCTCGTGCTAGAGATGTTAAAATTCTTCATGCCCGAGGAGATGCTGAATTGGTGGTTTGTCAAGGAATCTATATCAAACCAAAAAAGAAATATTGTGACATTATCACAATCTTGTATGGGATTGCATTGAAAGTTTTGATGCTTTCAATATTTCTACAGTGCCAAGAGAGTTTAATGATCGTGTAAATTCATTAGCTATCTCCATAACTCTCACGGTTCCTCATAAAGATTTGAAAGGGAACAAGTACACTATTGAGCTAATTTTTTGACCAAGTGTACCTGATAATGCTGATCATTAGCAAGTGTTTAATGGTGATAATCAGATTATTGCTTTTCTTGAAAAGATGGATAACTTTGAGGAGCTTTATTTTGAAGGTAGTGAATCTCTACCACGAGAATCAATTAGTGAAGAGGTTCTTCACCACGAGAATCAATTAGTGAAGAGGTAGTGAATCTCTACCACGAGAATCAATTAGTGAAGAGGTTCTTCAACTAAAAGGGAATAAAATCTCAAAAAGGTTTGGTTTTTCTTGAAAAGCTATTTGATAGGCATGACAGATATATCAAGCAGCATCAACAAATAGATTCAAGTTCCACTATGGAGTTTGATAAAGTCAATTTAAATTATGAAGTAGATCCCAAAATGATTAACATTGAAGAATATTGCACTACTAATGAAAAATTCAAATTCATTACTCTTCTTCATCATTAAATTGATGTTTTGGCAAATTATTATGATGATTTGAAATCCTTCAGGTCTAAATAAATTCAGCATGAAATTCCTCTTAAAGCTAGGTCACTGCGTCATAAGTAGAAACAAAGGAAATACAATCCTAAGATATCAGGTACTATCTTTTTTGAGATTTAGAAGATGTTGAATGCAAGAATAATTTTTCCAATCCATCATTCCACTTAGATTGCAAACATAGTTCCTGTAAGGAAAAAGAATGGAGAAATTTGTATCTTTATTAATTTCAAGAATCTCAATCAATCTTATCTAAAGGATAACTACCCCCTACCTATCATGGATCAAGTACTGCAAATAGTGAATGGATTATAAATGATATCAATGTTAGATGGTTTTTTTGGGTATAATCAAGTAGAAGTTAATAAAGCAGATCAATATAAAACTACTTTCACTACACCTTGGGGCACATTTGCATATCATAGAATGCCTTTTGGTCTGATAAATGCCAGCTCCACATTTTAAAGAGAAATGGACCTTACCTTCAGAGATGAAATAGGCAAGTTTATTGTGGTGTATCTTGATAACTTGACTATTTTTTCCAAACATTGTCTTGATCATGTGCATCATTTACAACAAGTGTTGAAATGCTATCGGCTAAACAATATTTCTCCCAATCCTAAGAAGTCAATTTTTGGGGTTACAAAAGGTAGACTTCTCGATCACATTATATCCTAAGAAGGTATAAAAATCAACTCAAAAAGAGTCAAATCTATTCAAAATCTTACTCTACCTACTAGTAAGACTACAGTTCACTCTTTTGGAAAGGTGAACTTTCTGTGAAGATTCATTCCTGAATATGCAGAGAAAACTCACCACATTATTGACATGATGAAGGGCAAGGCTAATTTTCATTGGACTATAGAAGGTAAATCATAATTTGAAGATATCAAGAAGGCTATTACTCATGCTCTAAACCTAATTTTCTTAAATTATACCAAAGATTTCATAGTATACAGCGATGCTTCTGAACATACACTTTAAACTATTTTGGTTCAATAGAACAAAGAAGGTGTGGAATCTCTTATATCATTTATGAGTTTTCCTCTAAAATCTCATGAATTGAAATATAAAACATGGAGAAGCATGCTTATGCCATGGTTAAGGTGGTAAAACATTTTTGATTCTATATCCTGAATTCACATATTATTGTTCTAGTGCCTATTACAACAATAAAGTCTATTTTAACTCAATAGGAGTTTGGTACTAAAAGGGGCAATTAGATTGCTAAAATTCAAGAGTTTTATCTTGATATCAAACCTAATAAGCTTGTGTAGGGAAGAATTCTTTGTCAATTAATTGCTAATAACGTACCAAAAGAAACATAACATGAAGAAGCAGACGCTGAGGACATGCCAACAATTATTTTTATCACTACTACTAATGAGTGGTATTCCAATATCACTCATTTTATTACCTATGGTGAGTTTCATACCCATATATCTTATAAATAAAAAATAAACGTTAATTTGAAAGCTGCTAAGTATGTCTTATGGGACAATGGTTTGTATAAAAAAAGCTTTGATAGAGGATTTCTTCGTTGCGTGGATAAAACAAAATAAAGTAAACTTTTAGAGTCTTTTCACAATTTAGCTTATGGGGGACATTTTTTTGAACATGTGATGACTCACAAGATTCTATGAGCTAGTACTATTGGTCTACACTATTTCAAGATGTGTATAATTGGGTACGTAGGTGTAAGTTATGTCAACAATTCATTGGGAAACTTAAGTTGGCCGCATTACCTCTCGAGTCGGCAGTGAATGAAGAACATTTTCAGTAATGGGGTATCAACTTTATTGGCATTGTGAACCCATCCTCAAGTGCTGGACATGACTATGTTCTCACCATGATAGACTATTTTACCAAGTGGGAGGAAGCCATTCCAGTTAAGCATGCTACTTCAGAAGTGGTATGTAATTTCCTTAAGGAAAATATTATTTCTTGATTTAGAGTTCCAACCAAGATTATAATAGACAATGCTACTTATTTCTCTTCTCATGAGATTACTAATTTTTTCTACTATTACGAGATTATTTTCTCCCACTACTCTGACTATTATCCGAAAGGAAATGGTCAAGCAGAATCAAGCAATAAAAATCTAGTTACTATTATAAGGAAACTGGTAGATGATAATTAGAGAACTTGGTATAAAACATTATTCGATGCCTTATGGGCAAATAGAATTACACCTAAGAGGGCAATAGGTATGTCACCATTTCAACTTATGTATGGTGTAAATGCAGAGATACCAATTACCTTAGAACTACCAGCACTGAAGTTGGAAAAGGCAGTCGAAGATCAAAGTTTTGAAAATTTTATTGATAAAAGGATCATGTGCTTAACTGAGATAGAAGAAAAATAAACTATGGTGGTGGACTGTATTGTTGCACATCAAAATTAGGTAAAGAAACTCTTTGATAAGAAAATAAGGATTTGTGAGTTTCAGATTGGAGATCAAGTCTTGTTGTGGGACAAGATGAGAGAACCAAAAGGAATGCATGAAAAATTTGATTCCCTATGGAGAGGTCCATTCACCATTCATCAATTCTATGGTAAAAATATTTTATTACTAGAATATAAAGATGGAACACCATTCTCACTACCTCATAGTGGGCAACATCTGAATCACTTCAATCCTTGAAGTATAAGATAAGTTTATTTGTACATTTGTATAGTATTATATTTTTATTTATCTTTTTGTTTAGTTTTTTGTGTCTTTTTGGTAGCTTGAATCCATGGCCTAATGGCATGGATGAAGGTACTTAGAGACTATATTCTACTCCCTTAGATCATTTCATAAGTTCAATCGATGGAAGTTCCCCAGCTGGAGCCAGCTGTTGTTCCCAAAATTAGTTATGCTTGTTTTTATGGACAACCCTTACGAAACTTATCCATTTCATAATCTAACTTTAAGTTCATCATTTGAGACAAGATTCTCTTAATCTCAAGCGCAGCTGACTGACATCTTGGAAAAGTTCATAACACTCTGTCATGATTTCTCAAAAAACATGAAACTCGTTGCAGAATTGATCTGATTAGAATGTCAGATTTTGATAGTTTTCAAGGTGTTAGAAATTTTTTGTTTTTCCATACACTAGCATCTAAAATTACCACTTTAGCATGTTTTTATTCTTCCAGTACAATAGCGGTAATTTTTGTCGCTCAAGCATTTTTTGGTTTTTCATGCAATAGTGGTAAAAATCATTGCTCTTGAAAGTTTTTTTTCCTAAGTGCATTGGTAGTGATTTTCATCACCCTTGCATTTTCTTCCCCTCTTCATGCATGGGCAACAATTTTTTTCACCAACGCATAGTCTTACCTTTCTTATGCATGGGCGGTGATTTTCACTACCAATGCATAAATCTCCTTTGTTACATGCAAGGGCAGTGATTTTTGCTGCCAATGCATGATCTCGATTTTCACGTGGCATTTATGGCCATGTGTGCCAGGTGGTTAGAACCTATTTTGGGGCATTTAAATGCTATTTTTTAGTCATTTTAATTATTTTTAGTTTCTAAAGACTCCTCCTTGCAATCATTCAACCATGTGAATGAGTAGGATTACGAATTTGCTATATTTAAACTTAGGATTTTGAAATTGCCAGGTAAGTTTTGCTTTTTCATCTTTTTGCTTCTAGCTTTTTTGTTTTATTTTTTCCCTTTTCCTTTGACCATTTATTTTATTTTATTTTGGTTTTTGTTGTTCCTCCCTCATTTTTTTTCCTTACCATAATGGACCTAGTTAGTCTCTTGATTCATAAACCCTCCTTCTGTGCCCTAGGTTGTCTCGCCATATCGAGTCTATTTTTTGACTCGACCTAGGTTTTACCCACATCAAATCTAGTTAGAAACCACCTACACAAAACTAACATAATGATGGCTAAAATTTTCCAATGATGCATGCCCCTATACAATTGAGCCAAATTTACCACCTTTACACATATCCATCTCTTCCAAGCAAGGTCAGCAATTTTATCTGCCCTTATCAAAATTTAAACCTAGCTTTATACAGAGACAGAAATTTTTACTGCCCCTACATAAACCCGGCATGCAAGGGCAGTAAAAATCACCACCCCTGCATAAGTATGAATTTTCCTCCCTATAAGGGTAGAGATTTTTTCTATCCATGCAAACATTCTTTCAATTTTCTTAACTCTGGGAAATTTTTAGTTTTACTTTTCCAAACCTACTTTCCTCTAGTTTTTAGCCTACTCACACTTTAGCCCTTTTAGGTGCATCCCCATGATTGTGATTATTGACATATAATTTTCCTAGTTTATCATCCCCATATTTTGATATTGAAGATAGTTATGCTTTTGATCACTCAACAAAAGGTGTAATTTTTACTGATACTCCACCTATTGTCTCCACTACCTATGCAAGTACAACTCTAGTAACACCAATAATGAAGATTGATCCTAATGTAAGTACTTCTGTGCTCCCACCATGGTTATCAACTTATATGCCCAAAAAGAAGAAACAAGCCATCTCTCCATATGACTTCAATTTCAATAAAATAGTGCCAATAAAAGCCAAGGCTCTTAAAAAGCCAATGATTCTTTCAAAGATGATTGGGGATAAGGGACACAAATTTTTGGAAATTGAAAGACCTCCACAAAATGCAACCATTGAAAATTTTGATGTAAGTGACTACTTTATCTCTAGAGTTGAATTAAGTAAGATAACTCATGAGAGTGCCAAGAGTGATATGCAGTCAGCCATGGACATCTTGATGCATAAATTTGACAGAGAGAAAGAAATGAAGGATCATTATAAAGTAATGGTGGAACAATTGACTTGAATGGTAAGGAGAATTACTTTCACTCCAAAAATAGTAACTCCTGAAGCCATTTCCATAGAAGACCTCATTATTCAAAAAGTGGAAAAGACCTATCTTCAAGGAAAAGTACTTGAAGAGTACTTGGATAAGATGATACACAAGGAGTTTCCTTACTCACAGAGTTGTCTGAGAAAATAGATAAAATGATAAAAATAAGAGCAAAACTTGATGATCTCATTAATGTTATCTCTCAGGATATTGAAAGCATAGAAAATAATCTTGACAAATGGATGGATATGAGGAAACTAAAAATAATCACTCTGATATCAATCAATGTCATTACTGATAGAGACTCTTACACTGAAACTAAAGAGGCATTGACATATAGGAGTTAGGTGCTTAAAGAGTTGATTAGTGACCTCAAATCTTCAAGGGACCTCAGTGAACAAAATGATATCAGTATTTTACATAAATTGGAGGAAATACCTTGTAAACTTACATCATAAGAAACTAATTCCTTTTTGTAGAAAAAATGATTCAAGAATTTGAAGGTATGTTCTGGAAATAATTTGAAGATAAGGCATTTTTAGTAGCCTCTGTAAACAATATTATGGATAATCAGTTAACTCTAGATAATCTGAAAACCAAGTTAACTAGTCATGCAAAATTAGTTATAGCAGTGAGATATGCCATAGTCAGAGCTAAGATGATTTTCAAGAACACTGTTACTCCAGACAGTATTAGGATGCAAACAATGATCACCATGTACGATGCTTACATGAAGAAAAATGGGGATACAAATTGAAACTATTCTTCCTTAGTTTAATTTCTACTTTTCAAATGTACTTTTGTAACCACTTTGGACATTTTATAGATGTAATTTTGTCATATGTAATTGCATGTAAAAATATAGGAGTCCTAAGTCAAAAATGACTCTTATCTTTGACTCGATCAAAGTAATTAAGTCTTTTCAAAATATTCAAGGCCTCTCCATATAAATAAAGAGGGCCTCTATTGTAAATATTCTTTTTATTTATTAGAATCTAAAACTCTACTCAAATTGAAATGCCTTTTGAGACTTTGAGCTCATATTGTAAATCAAATTTTATCAAGTGAATGATAAAGCAAGTGACTTTTCAAACTTTGTATTGGAATAACCTGTGTTGTGTAGGAAATTGTTCTTACGTCCTTTTCCTAATACAATATTATCTATTTGATTAAATAAATAGAGTGAGTGAAGATAATCTGGAAGATGTTTTGAAGTTAATTATGGAGACTTTGTGCTACTATAATTGCCTTTAGTTTCTATTTTAGTGTTTTAGAATAAAGGATATTACAAAGGCTTTGAACTACTTTTATATTTTGTGATCATATACTTTGTTGTAGTTTTCGATGGAGACATTGGGCTATACCTCATTCTACTATGATCTAAGTTATAAATCAGTTAAAGAAGCAATGATAGGCATTGTACTCTCATGGGTTTCTATATGAATTTAGTAAATATTAAGGAATTTTTCCTTTACTTTGTAACCATCATTTTTGAAAAAAGAGAAATGGATGGTATGATCTCACCCCTAAGTTAATATTTAGTTTAAATTAGTTTATAATAATTTATAGGGAACCTCCCCTTATTGAGAGGAGTGATTTATCTCATTACACTGTGGTTGATATACCCATTTTTCCTTTAGTTCACTGATGACAAAATATTCACCCAACATGATTGTGAAACCTATTTCTTAAGAAGACCAACCAGAGATCTCTCTCCATACCTTAGTATGAGTCACCACCCCATAAAACTTGTGAGTCAAGGGTTACTTCAAGAAGTTCCCTCTCATAATACTCATTAATTTTGGTAGCACTCATAACTTCATTGACCCTTAGATTACCAAACAAACTAATTATTTTATATATCCTTACTCCAATTTGAATTCATTATTGGAAATGGGGACACATTACCTTGTAAAGAGAAGTGTCACAATGTGCATATCTCTATTGGATATTATAACTTATGCTCTAACATGTTTGCCTTGCCCTTAGTTGGATGTGATGTTATTTTGGGAGCCTAATGGTTATGCACACTTGGATGCATCTTGTGGGATTTTATTGAACTTTGGGTGTAATTTTTAAATAATGGGAAAAAACACACATTGAAAGGCTTACAACTAGGGTCTCTCAGCATCATAAGTTCACATCACATTTAAAAGCTTCTTAAAAAGAATTCACATGGCATCATTGCCTAGATCCATTCCATTCAAATGAAACCATCAATGATATCCACTACTCCTTCTAATCTACAAACCATTCTACATAGGTATGCATGTGTCTTTATTGAACCAATAAGATTTCCACTTTCATGGCTAGAGGACCACCATATTCAACCCTTTTTGGGAAGCATTCTTCCCAACATTAGGCCTTACTACTACCGATTTCAGCAAAAGATCAAGATTGAGAAATTCATTCGAGACTTACTGAAGCAAAGAATTATTCATCCCAGTACTAGCCCATATTCTTTTCCAATTCTCTTTGTTTAAAGAAAATATGGGTCATAATGCCTTTCCATTAACTTTCATGCACTCAATCACATCACAATAAAATATAAGTTCCCAATCCATATTCTTGATGAGCTTCATGGTGCTCATTTTTTTTTCCAAGTTGGATCTCCGCTCTGGATATCACCAGATCTAACTTCATGAGGATGATATCCCTAAGACAACGTTTTGCATGCATGATGGAAACTATGAGTTTTTGGTCATGCCCTTCAGCCTCAATAATGATCTTTCAACATTTCAAGCATTAATGAATAAAATATTCTAATCCTACCTATAAAAATTCATTCTGGTCTTCTTTGATGATATCCTCATCTATAGTAAAACATGGTCTGAGCATCTCCAACATCTAGAGCTCGTACTACAACATCTCTCTGACCATCATATTTGTGTAAAATAGTCTAAATGTGATTTTGGCTAGGATGAAGTGGATTATCTTGGGCATATTGTTTCAACCCAAGGGATTCAAGTGGATATTGAAAAAATAGTTTCCATGACAAATTGGCCTCATCCTCAGACACTCAAGAGTCTCCATGGATTTTTGGGATTGATTGAATACTATAACAAGTTTATCAAGGATTAAGAGATGATTGCATATGATAGCTATGCTAAAAAAATATGATTTTACATAGACACAAGCTATTGAGTGTGCATTTGAAGAATTGAAACAAGCTATGTGTACCAAACCTATTCTAGATATGTCATATTTTTCCAAGACCTTAACTATCAAAAGTGATGCTTATGGAAATGGACTTGGTGTTGTTCTCCTCCAAGAAGGATTCCCCATTATGTTCACCAATAAAGCCCTTTCTGGCAAGAATTTAGTACTCTCTATTTATGAGAAACAAATGATGGCCATTTTTCATGTAGTACAAAAGTGGTAGCCATACCTACTGGGGAATCAATTTTGTATCAAAACTAATCACCAGAGTCTAAAATATTTTTTGGAACAATGGGTCTCTACCCTATCACAATAGAAATGGGTCAGCAAACTCATGGATTATGACTATGAGATCACTTACAAGAAGGGTAATAATAATATTATGGCTAATGCTCTATCTCGTACATTTATGGACCAAGCTTCCCTTTTAGCTATTTTCATGCCTATTCTAAATTGGTTGGATGTTGTATAGTAAGAGTATGCCAATGAATCATTATCTCAAATAATTCAACAATTGGCCACTAACCCCTCTTATATGCTACATTATTCTTGGGATGTTGTTTCTCTATGATACAATGGCCATCTGGTGCTTCCCCAGAGCATAGATCTTTAGTAGGTTATATTATATGAACTCTATGCTTCTCCATTCGTAAGACCCTCAAGGTTTCTCAAAAATTATGAGTGGGCATGATGAAACTTCTTTTAAAATAGAATGAAAAAGGAAATTCAATAAATGGTAGATGAATGTGATACATGCCAATGTAACAAGGGTGAAACAGCACTCATTCCTAGGTTTCTTGAACACTTGCCCATCCCTACTAGGAATTGGATAAATATTTCTATGGATTTCATTGAGGGGCTACCTAAATCTAGATGGAAAATAGTGATCTTGGTTGAGGTTGATTTCCTCTCCAAATATAGTCATTTTTGTGCCCTCATCCATCCCTATACCACCTCCATAGTCACACAAATATTTTTGGACTAGATTTTCCATCTTCATGGCATTCCTTCATCCATTGTCTAAGATCATGATGTAACCTTCAGTAGCCATTTTTGGATAGAAATATTTTGATGCATCAGCACCTAACTGAAAATGAGTTTTGAGTATCATCCATAAATAGATGGCCAGACTAAAATTATCAGCAAATGCTTGGAAACTTTCCTTCATTGCTTCACCTCAAAACAACAACATCAATAAATAAAGTGGCTCCCTCTTTTCGAATGGTGATACAATACCTCCTACCAAACTTCAACTAAAATGACTCCATATGAAGTGCTTTATGGTCAAGCACCACCAATGTTCCTTCTATACACCCCCAGTAGTTCCCAAATTCAAATGATTGACATGATTCTTTGAACCCAAGATCAAATCCTCTACACCCTATGGGACAATCTTCATATGCTACAAAATAAAATGAAACAACAAACTAATCAACATCATTTTGAGCACATTTTTCAAGTAGGTGATATGGTTTTTCTTTGCCTATAGCCATACAATCAATCCTCCTTAAAAATCAAAGGGCATCCTAAGCTATCTCCTAACCTCTATGGGCCCTATAAGGTTCTCTAGAAGATTGGGTCAATTGCTTATAAGTTGGAGCTCCTACCTTCTTCTTGAGTCCAACTAGTATTTCATGTATCTTGTCTAATGAAATTTATTTGCACAAACATTAGAGTATAGACTACTTTACCAGAACTTAATAATGAAGGATCCGTCCTTATTGAGATGGAGGCAATCCTAGACAAGTGTACGTGCCAAATTTTCTCCCACTCCATTGTAGAGGTTTTAATTCAGTGACATGGAATGCAACCAAAGGATGCAACAAGGGAACCACTATTTCAGATTCAACACTAATTACCACATTTGAAGCTTTGAGGACAAATATTTTTCTAAGAGGGAGGGGGTGTTAGGAACCCATGCTAGCTCTTCTCTTTACTTCATTAGTATATTAGTTGCTATGGATGCATATGTTTTATAAGTCATCCTGTGAGCATTTTGTTTTATCCCACATTCATGGGAAGTAGTATTTGCTTAGATTAGACTTAGTATATAAGTAAGTGTTGAGGCTAATGAAGGCATCCATAAATTTATTGTATTGAGATTTCTCAAAGGAGGTTTCCCCCTCAAATATGCCAATGATTCTGAAATTCAGCCATTGTAATTCAATTTTGCTTACTTGAGTTAATATATTGCTAATTTTCATAGTTTATTTTGTGTATTTGCAATTATTTGCTAACTTGTTCAGGAAAGATCCTCTCAATATACTCATAGTGGGTTCTATTATGGCCTTAGTTATGAGGAAGAAAAATTTTATGATGGAGAGGAAGAAACAATTGTGTTCAAATATATCCCTCCCATTATGGGATCCAACCAAGGTCAATACAATAACAGTTAGTAGATTGAAGACCAAGATGAGGCTCTCTTGAGACTAATAGAATCAGGAGCTAGGCTCCGATGATATTTTTCAAAGGAACAATTGCATACCCTTGTCTGAATGGAAAAACAATAATATGAACTAGTTATTAACCAAGAACAACCTCGTACTCAAGTGCCAAATCCAACCATTGCTTCTTATAGCAAGGGAAAGGTCCACTAGTGGATTCTTCCTAAATTGGTTATATCATTTTGTCTACCATAAAAAAAAATATTCAACATTATGTAGATCAACTTGTCACTAACTTAATGACTTCTTTAGCTAAAACCTCATTTAACAATGCCATATGTGTAGATTAAAATAAGCTATCTGAATAGCCATAATAAGACCAAGATAATCATATACATGAGGTAGATCCTTTAGCTTCCCCCCTGAACAAGCTATGTCAACAAATGCTTCACACCAAGTTATACTTGATATGTATCACATATTTTCAACCATCAGGAAGTGATTTTTAATGCATGATGTGTACCCAATACTTTTCAACAAGTGCCAAATCACTCCTAAAAACAAGTTTTCCAATGATCCACCACCCCAACAGTGAGTGGATAATTCATAGAACATGGAATTAACTTATTCTAATTTATAACTACAACAACTTCCCCTTCCAAACTAACAATGTTAACATATTATAAACCAACACTAGGATACCCAAAACCAATAGAGATATTCCATTATGCATGGGATATGAAAGTGGGAGGAAGTTGTTAAATTTTGCCTATATGTTTTGTCACTGTAAAGTACTGGTTACCACTTAATTATGTTCCCTTAGATTGTCATATTTGAAAGGTAAAAAATCACTTAGGTAAAGTTATCTACTGAGCAACACACTGTGATAATCTTGTTGACTCAACATGTTTTTAATGTATATTTTTTATTTTTGAAATTTATTTTATTGATATATATATATATATATAGATATATATATATTTCATTTCATTTTTTAAATTCAAGAGAATGTTATCTTTTTTAATTGATTTAAAATTGTAAATTTGAAATATATTAAAAAAATGTTGATCCAATATTTATACATGGATGTACAAGTGTTAAACATTGGGCATATAATTTTTTGTGAGTCTTACATGTGTAACATGATTAGTTACTCTACATTATTATTAGGTAGATATTAGACAAATATTATATGGTACACATTCAACTTCTTGATAGTAAATAATGTATATATACCAATATGTTCTATCAATAGACCCCACCCTAACAATAATGTTATTAGTAATTGGTATGTACTCAATGTCTAAGACCTTTCCCCTAAAGAGAATATCATAGACCACATAGGAGTGGATATTTACAAAAAATACATTGACTAACATAAAAAATTAAAGCTAAAAATTTGAGGTTTGATGCTTTCACAATTTAAAAGAATTAATATTACATGTTTTGAAAACATCATGTGTGTATTTTTAGGTCAGATAACATTTTCTCCCTTTTTGGTAGATGCGTAAATTATTTTAGAGATATTCCATTCTATGTGGGATATGGAAGTGGGAGGAAGTTGTTAAAATTTTCAATTCAAGATTTGATGCTTTAACATTCAGAAGAATTAGGATTACATGTTTTGGAAACACTCGGTGCCTATTTTTAGCTTGACAATTTAGATCAATACTCCTAATTTATCATTAGAATAAAGATATTTATTTTGGAACAACAAACTTGATTTATTTTAAATAGGAAATAGATAACAAGGCATAAGAGGTAATAAATATGAGAGTAGGCGTATTATATCATTGAAATCCACTACCTTATTTATTAAAGTCATTGTTTACAAGAATATACATACATACATACATATATATATATATATATATATATATATATATATATATATATATATATATATAAAGTCGATCTCCCTTTTTAATTATTGAGAGCTCAAATCTCTATATGACACAGTCTAATAGAATAAATTAAATTACTTAAATTCAACCCCCAAATAATTAACCCCTCCTAGTTGAGGGAATAACCACCAAAAAGGTCTACTTTTCCAAATTTTAAATAATTAACTAAAATTATGATTAATTTTTCATTAAATGTTAATTATTGACTGCTAATAAGTTAGAATGCAACAATTTAAGTTTATTTTTATAAAGACTGATTTTATAATTTGTTGTTTCCATGTGTGACTTGTCCTTAAACCTTCATCCTTATTTAGGTTGTAGGAAGGTCGACCAATTTTAAAAGCTTCTTTTATTTTTTACTTTTGAAAATGGTTTTCTACCATAATAACTTTGGCATCTTTTATGCAAATTGCATGTTTAATTTTTCACAAGTGCTCAACTAGAGTTGGTTTCTCTTTCCTCTCTAGATGAATATCAACAACATGTTCCATGATCCTAGTCTAAATGGACCTTCTTGTTCAACAATGTAAGATTCCACAAGATTATTCAACCATTTAGGTTTACTATGTGGGCTAGGGTCCATAGGGTCATTTATGAACCCTAAAAATAATATTAACTTTGTTAAAGGTAAGAAGGTGGCTAGTATTTTCTTTTGAATTTTTGAATTTTTATAAACATATTGAAACACCTTGCAACATATCTTAAGATTGTTACTAGGCCTCCACTTGAAGGCTCTCTCTATCTTTACCTACTGAGATTATCCTTTTCTTTCTTGATAGGCTTAGCAATTTATTTACCCCAGTAACAATTTATCCCAAAAGCCATTTTTAAATGTTCATTTTTTTGTTCAAGATTAAATGATGGAAAAGGTATGTCAATGACATAAATGTTAGGAATAAAACCAAAAATTGATGCAAAATAATTTCATAGAATCACAATAGTAATAGATTTAAATAGAGATGCATAAAAAACAAAAATAAAATTCACAATAAGAAGACCAAATTTAACATGGTTCACCCAATGTGGGCTAAATCCACCAAGAAACACTTTCTTAGATTTTATTACAAGCCATGAGAGTACAAACCACTCTTAGATCAGTCTTCTCATAATTACAATTCACAAATATTATTTGGAGTTGCACTTAATAAACCCTCTTGAATTCACACACTCTATCCTTCCTTCTCAAACCCTAGTTCTCATGATATATTACCTAAGAAATATCTATTTATACATAATACATCAACAAAGCGGTATTACAAAATAATTGGTACCAAAGCCATGGGTAGAATCAACCCAAAATGGTTTCCCATTAAAAGGAGTCCATAGAATTAGAAATGTACATATAGAGTGTATAGTACATTTTAAATGTATAATATTTGAAATACATTGTAATTTATAAATAGGCTCCACAACACAACAACAAATTTATGGTGCTAACATGGTAGGTATAGTTTGGAATAGTTTCAATCCCACCTTAATAGTTTAATGCCAACATTAAATTCACCAAAGAAATTGAGATGAAAAGTAACCTACCTTTCTTATATGTCTTCATTTCCATTAAAGTTTATAACTCTTTGGCTAGAAAGGTTTTCAAAAAAAGCACCCACACAGACCTCTACTTTCATGCCTCGTCACACTATCACTCGATACAAAAAGTGGGGTTGTTAATGACTCTAGCCACAAGGGCTTTTAGGATTTGTTATGAGGAAAATAACTTATATTTTCATCTTTGAAAGATAATAAATCACGTACCCTCCAAGTAAATTGAGATAAAAATGAACCTACCCTTCTTAGATATCCTCCTTTCCCTTTAATGGGATATATATTTGGCTAGGAAGGTTTTCACAAAAGAAACCCAAAATGACCTCTACTTGCATGTCTTATCACGCCATCATTGACATGGAAAATGAGGGTGTTAAATACTCTAGCCACTAAAGCTTTCCAGATTTGTGGTGAGGAAAACATTAAACAAAAAATTGAAAAGTTGAAAATAGTTTTTAGGAAAAATGGTTACAGGGGTAAACAAATAACTAGGGCTATCAAGAAAAGCTAAGGATAGTATCTAAATGTAAAGATAAATGGAGCCTTAAATTGGAGGCCCAGTAGCATCCTTACCATAAGTTGAAGACATTTCAAATAAGATTTTATAAATCATAAAATGTCAAAATGTCTTATCCATATTCTTACCTATAAAAAGGTTAAGAATGTCTAGTGAATTTTGTAGACCGTAGCCTACATATGGTAAGGTCGATAGGGTCGAATGCTTTTGTGGAGTTCCATACATCTAGAAAATAGGGAAGTTCATCTAGATCAGATCAAGAAACATGATGTTGATGTTCATATAGAGAGGAAAGATAAATTGGCTCTAGATGAGCACTCATGCAAAACTAAACATCCAATCTGCATAGAGGACACAAAGGTTATTATATTTAAAAACTATTTTCAAAATTGAAAGTTAAAAGAAGCCATTGAAATTGGTAAATAATCTCATAATCTAATAGGAATGAGGGATTAGGGATAATTCAATCTTGGAGACCTATTGTTAAACAATTGAAAGATTGGTATTTTTAAAAATTAACTTTAAAGTGTTGTATTCTAACTTATTGAATATTTAATTAGATTAATATTTAATCATAATTTTAGTTAATTATTTAAAAATTAAAAAATGGACCTTTTTAGGGTTGTAATTCCTCAAATATGAGGGGTTAATTCCTTTAGGGTTGCATTTATCTAATTTAATTTAATTTATTATACCATGTAACATAGAGGTTCAAGCTCTCAATAATTAGAAAAAAATGAAGTAGACATATGTTTTTATCTATTACTAAAATCAAACACTTTAATAAATAAGGTATCAGATTATAATGATACATAGTGGCTACTCAAAAATATATTGCTATTGTGACCCTTTATCTCTTACATATTTAAGGAAGCATGGCCTTGTTCTAACATACATCTATTTCACGTAATGATGGATCGTAAATGTTGATCTAAAATGTTAAGTTAAAAATAGGGACCTAATATTTTGAAAAGCTTGTAATCCTAAAATATTAATTGTACTTAAAGGTGCAATGACCATGTTGGTATTGAAACTGAAAATGATTTTACAAGTGAAGGATGGGAAACAAATCTTTGTAGATAAAATTGTAATAAAATATAATACTAGTTTAATGTATGTAGGCTTATCACTAAACCTTAAAAAAAGATGACATTGTGAAATAAGGAGTGGAATATCACATGTATGTGGGATGTATATAATAATTATCACGTTATGTGGTGTTAGATATAAAAGGATGCACAAGATATTCCTCCCATCCTTTTTCAATAATCAAGAGAAATAAAGTTTGGAAATATGGTCAGAGGGCCAACAATGCATTTTCATTTTTTTATTGAATCCTTTAAGATGGTTAACAATTCTTTTTGATCGAGGTATATCTCAAAGAGGGTGGCTAGTTTGTTTGAGACATTATCTAAATAAGATAATAATTAGATTTTATTGCACATCATAATAAATTTATTAATGTTTAAGGGTCATGTCAATGAATCAATCTACCTATAATATTTTGGTAAAAAATTTGTATCTCAAGGGGTGTTATATTGTTGGATACATGTTGTATAATCTGCATGATTTACACACCATATGAAATATATGTCTTGGACCATTGAGTGGGGTATGTTTCATCACCCTATTTGGGGTGTATGAGGTACCATAATCCCCCTATGTAGGGATTCATGGCTAGGGTTCTCTCTAATTTGTTTTTTCTACCAATATATGTGATTTTAGCACATGGCTTATAACCCATGATTTCTAATCCCATATTTTGTACCCATTATACATTTTAATACCACTTTCAAGGTTTTCCATTGATGTGACTATAAATAATCACATATGCATTGGGTTGAAGAAATGTTTTAATGAACATTATTGTATTGTATAATATTGAGTATATGTAATAAGGAAGAAATGTTGTTGTGTTGGGCTTTTTCTTGAAATGGTTTTTCCATGTGAAGATATCATGTATAATGTATGTGTGTGCCATTTATCATTTTGGATATAACTTTATATATTTTTTATCATCAATTCTATTTCATAAGTTTTGAAGCTTTATGATTTTTAGGTGAGTTGTGTTTTAGGAAAGACTCGTACATTTTTATTTATAGACATGATTCACAAGACCTTAAAATCGATACCTCCTCATAGTGTGAGTGACATTGCAAACAATAATTACCCATTTGAATGATTGATTGAAATATTTTAGTAATGTCTATGAGACTAATCAATAAATGGGACCAAAATGAATAACAAAGATGTTTCATGTGAAAATAATCACTTGAGACAAGGGTTATTCCATTAAGTTTGGGAAATATCTCTTCCAGTTTTGATGTTGTATCTTCTACTATGAATCTTGATTAAAAAATATTATTGATCAAGTCTAACATCTTCAAAAAAATTGGTCAGAGTATCCACTTTCAATTTATTAGCATAAACCATTTAAATATCACTATAAATCAGGCATGCCATGATGTACTTCCATTCTTTCTCTGCCATCCCCAAAGTACAAATGTATGTTCTCTTTTCTCACTCTTCATTAGTTATTTTACACCTACCAAATTTGCATCTAAGTTGATTATGCAATGTATTCCTTTGTTGACCCATCCACATTTTTGCCTTCCACTTAATCTCTACTCTTATGTATGCTTTTTTTTCATGATCACAAGGTGATTGGATAATTTAATATAGTTTTCTTTCTTATATCCAGTTGCTTGTTCCACATTTTAAAATTTATCTTGCATATATTTGTATTTCCTTATTGGTATTTGTAATTTCTTATGTTTTAATTCCCCATTTACTCATCCACTTTGTGTTTTATTTAATCCATGTTTTCTCCATCCTTAACTATTCCTTTTGAATAACATTTTGGGCCAAAAATGAGTCCTTTTCTACATATAAATTGAAAACAAGATAGATTTTTCAAACATTTTTTTTTCTTTTGGTGTAGACATGCTATAAGACATATGTCTTGCCCAAGCTCCCCTTTCCAAAAACTACAATAACTGGAATCGGTGAATTGTATAACAAGATGACCATCTATTCAACCTTGAAGTTAATCCCTATTGGGTGAGAATAAATTAGAAGAAGATTTTTTTTTCTAACCTATTATTTACAAAACACTCCTTAATGCTTGTTCTCTAAATAAAACATCATGAATTATCTTTAAAATGTTTCCATCTCCAATAATGTATCTCATTACATCTTTGACATCTTTAATTTTTCACCCTTGAATGATTTTATTCCAATGAAATCCACATGATGGAATTTTTTTACTACACATAGATTCTATAACACATTATTTCAGTATGCCCTTTGCTTCCATGGTTATTTCCTAATTGTTATGAATCCATTATTTCACAACCTCGTTATTTTTAGAACATTCATGAGAATCTATGAGAAAATCCATTACATGTATGACATGCTTATTTAGCCATTGAAAATATTTTGTGAAATTCATCACCAAGCTTGCCTCTTTCACAAGTTGATGGCTAGCCATATTGTTGGGAGTAGAATAGGGCTACGAAAATCATAGATTATAATTTATGGACATGTGTGTGACTTGAAATATTTTATCTTTTGCATAATCCATATTTGACTACAAAAATAAATAATATGGATTACATTGAATAATCCATATTTAACTATGAATAGGAGTAGGAATAAAGTAGAGAATGATGAAAGGAGGGGATACCATAGAGAGGATACATAAAATTTTGAAAGTGGATAAGTTATAGAGTATGCAGAGCATGGAAGATAAGGGCCAAGAAGGAAGAAGAAATAAATGAGGATGGTGAGGATATGGAGTAGAGTGAAGAGGAAAAGGAAAGTAGGATAACATTAGATAAGTTAAAGGATAGGATTAGATCACATTTAATAGGAAATATCTTATTTGGACTAGGGAAATAATATTATCTAGAAGAGATTATGCACAATCATAAAAGTATCATAGGTTCAAGATCACTAACAGAAAAATTTGAAGACAAAGATCATTCATTTCTTGAGTAAAAATCCCTTGAGCCTAATTTATCATTAATTATAAAAATGTAAAGTGAAGAGGAAGGGATGGGTAGAAGCTATTTTGAATCATTTACTTCTAAATGTGGTAAACTTAGTGTAAAGAATAATAAATCAATAGATAAAAGGATACTAGAAGAGATTGGTTTCACTTTTGAGACTAGTATTAAGACACCTATAAAAACTAATGTTCATAATCATATAGTAGAAGTTAATAGTATGTAAAAGCCTATAGTCATACTTACTAGTGCACAAAAACATGTAGCTAAAGTTACTAGTGTTCAAAAGCCAGTAGTAGTAATTATAAGTGCACTAAAAATGGCATTGAATATAGACATATTTATTGATTTGATGCAATATGATGGGTCTATAGACCTAGAACAATATTTGTTATCCTACAACATGAAATGGTAGGTTAAGGGAGTAACCTCTGAAGATGTACAAATAAGTGTGAGCTCATTGGATCCTTAGCAAGTTGAGCCTTGAAGTTCATTTATAAAACATATGTTAATTCCATAAATTTTTAACAAGTTAAAAAAAATATAATTATATAATTTAAGATGAAGTGCTCAAGTCAAACTATTGAAGATCTAAAGGAAATTTTGTATCATAATGAAGAATACATATGAGACTATCATCATATATTTTTTAGACTTGATAAACAAGATTGATTTTATCATGGTGGAGAAGGACAATGTTGTTTGGTTTATAGAAGGGCTATGATCCATAATTAAGTTTTAAATTTTGTAGTCCCAATTCTTGACTAAGGCTGATGCTCAAGCAATTGCCCTACGAGTTGAACAAATTGAGGACTATGGAGATGCTCTAATAGCTAGTTCTAAATTTAAATCAAAAATAAATGATTTTATCAAGAGAATAGATGAGATGCATGAAAGTGACAAACCTAAATTGGGCTTATGGTGTATAGAGTGTAGTTGACAATGAAATCATAAGAATGATTGTCCTAAACTCAAAATAGAGTTATGTGAACTATGTAGATTAGTAGAACACATAACAATAAAGTTCCATCTATTACAATAGTACATTCAAAACTCCTATAGTTTATACTTTTTTTTTTGTCAATTGATCAATCATGATGAGAAAATTTGTTAAGCTCTACATGAACTGAAAGAAGATATCACCAAAAATGTGTTTGCAGTCACAGTGCAATATTTACCTAATATGAAGAAGGGAATTCTAGGCTCAAAGGTGGAAATGACTAGTGTGACACAAGTTAGTCCTAAATGGATGACTTCATCACCTCAATATTAACCCCAAGGTAAATCTAGATGGACATTATCATCTTTGTAATATTAAAAGTAGTCTTCATGGAATAATGTGAGTCCTTAACATCAACAATAAAATTGGTTTCATCATCACCTTAGTGGCAGTATGGTGGATATGATGCACAACAAATACAACAATGAGGATTTGTTGGGAAATAATTATAAGATTGGATATTTCAAAATAGTAGAGGAAGATATAGAGGAGAGTACCATGGTGGATATTAAAGAGTCACAATAATGATAATTGGTAAGCTCTCTAGCCTATTCAATGATATTTATGTGGTGAGTATAATCAATTCGCATGAAATTACCCCACTAATCCTCAAAGATAGGCATACTAAATTTATTGTAAAGTTAAAGGACAACATCATATTAAATATTATTTGGTATTAGAAAAATATAAGAAAGAAAAGCACATGTACAATGTAGATATGATAAATGCACAACCTAGGAAAAATGTATTCATGCAAGCAATCATAAGAGAACAACGTGTAAATCAAGGTTTGCCTCCTATTTTAACCTTTTATGACTTGTGTATGTAAATATTATGTTTGATTAAATGAATGAGTAAAATAAATCAAGGAAATAATATGTAATAAATACAACCACTAGTTTGTTACAAAATTGACTAGTTTTAACTTTTCTAAAAATAGTAATAAATAGTGCAAGTAAAGACTTAGTGTTAAGTGTGGAGCCTTTTGGGGCTATCACACAACCTTAGGGGATTATTTTGGGGGCCTATAGAGCACAAAAAATGTGGGGAGCACATTTTCCCCACTCCACATTTTGTGAAACTTTTTTGCACATGTGAGTGGTATATTCCTTATGATATTTTTAATGTCTTTATTTCCATATTTTATGGAGTTGGTTATTAGTTATCTATTTTCCATGTGACTTCCTTGTTTTGAGGGAGCTAGTTGTTTCTTATAAACTATAATACCTTCCTTGTTATAAGGAGATGGTTGTGATCACATGATATTGGAAAATATGCCTTGAATGGTGGAGACCCTTAGTATGGCGTGTTCCTTCATGGGAGAGATTTTGGATGAGCTTGAAGAGTTGGAAGTGAGTTGTATTAAGTGGATGATGTTTATCTTGGATAAGCATGATTTATTTTCTCCTCCTTTCATGGATTTTCCTTCATATTCTATAAATATATGGTGTGGTATGGCCTTTAGAGGTTGATGTGTGGATTTACACATATGGTTTATTTGTAGGGTGTGGCTTTTAAGATTAGAGTCAAAGTGCAGGTGTTTTGTATAGTGCAGGTGTTCATGACAAGGTGTGGTTTAACAACTTGTGAGATACAACATTATGTAGGTGTAGGGGAAAGTGTAGCTATTTATGCAACATTTTCTATAGAATATTTTTATATCTCTATGAGAGTTCATTATAGTCTTGGTATTTGGATTACTATTTTATTTGAGAACTTTCATCAGTGGATGTATCCCACATTTGGTGAACCCCGTTAGATCTATGTTATCTATGCTATTATCTTATTTTCTCATTTATACTTTCATAATAATGGTGAATTAAGGAATGTTTCTATGATGCATGTTATTGCATAGATCTAGATCTAGTTTATGGTAATAGTAAATCTAGTTTAATTGTTTTTCTTCTGAACAACTAGTATCATAGCCATTGGTTATGTTTCGCTGAAGTGGTAAATCATAGGAAGGCTATTATCTTGAGTGGGAGCTATGGGAGAAGAGGTCAGATTTAGAGTTGATAAGTTTGATGGTAAATTTTTCTATTTGTATAAAATGCAGATGGAGGATTACCTATATCAGGTGCTACATCTTGCCTTGGAGGGGAAAGTAGAACAACTTGTAAGTATGAGTGATGCAGATTGGTCATTACTTGATAGAATGTTATTGGGATTCATTCAGTTATTCCTTGCATCTTCTATTGCATTTAATATTTTTGATGAAAAAACCACAAAATATCTCATGGATAAACTTGGAAAGTTATATGAGAAACCTTCAGGTTCTAATAATATTTTTCTTATGAAAAGATTGTTTAACATGAAAATGTTTGAGAATGGTTCAATAGCTAATCATCTAAATGATTTTAATATGGTTTTAAGTATGCTCACTTTAGTTGGAATCAAGTTTGATGATGAAGTTAGAGCTTTTCTAATATTATGTTCTTTGCCTGATAGTGGGGATAGTTTGGTTATTGCTGTGAGTAATGCAGTCCCTGCCAAGGGAAACTTGAATTTTGAGGATGTTGTAGGTGTGATTCTTAATGAGGAGATGCAAATGAAAATCACTAGTAAATCATCTTTAGGTAATTCTTTAGTTGTTGATACTAGAGGGAGGCAAAGGACAAGAGCAAAGGCAATCGAGGAAAGTCAAAAGGTAGATATAAGTCCAAATCTAGATCCAAGATGATATGTTGGCATTGTGGGAGAGTGGACACTCAAAGAAGGATTGTTGGTCACTTTGGGACAAGGATGCCAACAAGGAGGAAATCAATGAGGTAAATTTGACATTAGGAAAATCATGTTAGGATGCCTTAATTATTTCTTTATATATTTTTTCTGAGTCATGGGTATTAGATTTAGGGGCTTCTTTTCATGCCACCCCCCATAAGCATTGTTTTATGATTATGTTCAAGAGAATTTATGACATGTATATCTTGGTGATGATGAACCATTTGAGATATTAGGGAAAGGTTGTGTTGAGGTTAAGATGTAGAGTGGGAACACATGGATCCTTAAGGATGTTAGACATGTGCCTATGTTGAGATGGAACTTGGTTTTAGTGGGGTAATTGGGTGGTGAGGGATGTTTAATATTTTTTACTACAGATTCTTTGAAAGTTACCAAAGGTGCTCTTGTGATATTGAGAGGTAATAAATTTGGTACTTTATATTTAACTAGTAGTGTTTATTCTATTTATTAAATTACTACAAATGGAGATGTAACTATGTGGTACTATAGGCTCAGTTATATGAGCCATAAGGGCATGTAGATCTTAAAAGATAAGTTGCCTAGATTAAAAGATCTAGATCTAGAATTCTATGAAAATTGTGTGTATGAGAAATAGAAGTAGGTTAAGTTCTTGAAGGTTAGACCTATAAAGAAAGAGCATAAGTTAGATCTGGTACACTCAAATGTATGGGGACTAGCTCAGGTATCTTCTATTGGTGGATCTAACTATTATGTTACTTTTATTGATGATGCAACTAGCAAAGTTTGGGTTTATTGCATTAAAAATAAATCTGATGTATTTGACACTTTTAAGAAGTGGAAAGCCTTTATTGAAAATGATATGGGTCTCCAATTGAAATGCCTCAAATCAGATAATGGAGGTGAGTATTGTAGTAATGCTTTCTTTGATTATTGTTCTAACAATGGAATCCATAGGCAAAGTATAGTTCCAAGAACTCCATAGTAGAGTGGGGAATCTGAAAGGATGAATTGAATAATAATGGAACATGTTAGGAGCATGAGGTTACATGCAGGGTTGACTTTACAATTTTGGACAGAAGCAATTAGCATAGTGGTATATCTGATTAATAGAGGACCTTCTATGCCTTTGGATGGAGGCATTCTTGAATAAGCTTGGTTTGGTAGGAATATTGATTATTCTTTTCTTAGATTCTTTGGATGTGATGCTTTTTCCCTCATCAAGAAAGAGGATAGGACCATGTTAGAGGCTAAATACAAGAAATGCACATTTGTTAGTTATGGTGAGGATGACTTTGGTTTCAATTTATGGAACATTAAAGACAAAAAAATATTTCAGTCTAGAGATGTATTCTTTAATTAAAAAGTCACTCATAAGGATCATTTGTAGGAATAGGATTAGGAATAGAAAGAGTACATAGTATTGGATGACATTATGAATGGCAAAGTATCCAAGGGTTTAGTTTAGGAACCTTCTACACAAGTACCCCAAAATCCTATGGTAAGAAGGTCTTCTAGGGTAAGAAGAACACTTGGAAATTTTTATCCTTCTTTGAATTATTTATTACTCACTGATAATGAAGAACCAGAGTGTTATGAGGTAATGTAGGTAGATGCCAAGTTAAAATGGAAACAAGCCATGGATGAAGAGCATGAATCTCTCATGGAGAACCAAATGTGGGATTTGGTGAGGCTACCGAAGGGCAAGAGTGAATTACCAAACAAGTAGATCTTTAGGATTAAAGAAGAGGATGAATGGAGAAAATGGTATAAAACCAAGATGGTGGTCAAGGGGTTTGCATAAAAATTAGGTATTGATTTTGATGAGATTCTCTCTCCTATTATAAAAATGACTTATATTAGGATTGTTCTTGGTTTAGTTGTAGTTGAGGATTTGCACTTAGAATAGTTAGATGTGAAAACTGATTTTCTTCATAGTGATTTGGGTAAAGAGTTGTATATGAAGTATCCATAGGGATATGAGGTCAAAGGGAAGGAAAACTATGTGTGCAAACCAAATAATAGCTTATATGGCCTGAAACAAGCTCCATGACAATTGTATAAGAAATTTGATTATTTTATGTTAGAACAAGAATACCAAAGGTGTCATTCTAACCATTTTGTGTACATCAAACATTTTGATGATGGTTACTTTTTTATATTATGCTTATATGCTGATGACATGTTAGTTTTAGGAAAGATCATATAACATATTCATATGCTCAAGAAATAACTTAGTGACTCCTTTTCTATGAAGGATTTAAGAATTGTAAAGCAAGTCCTTGGTATGAGGATTTATTGTGATAGAAAGGAGAGGAAGTTGGTTTTATCCCAATCAGAGTATGTGAAGAAAATCTCGGAAAGGTTTAGTATGTTGGATGATAAATATGTTGGTACTCCTTTGGTAGGACACTTTAGATTATCAAAGGAGCAGTGTCCTAAGATGGAAGCTAAAAATCTTAGGACGTCCAAACTACCTTACTCATCAACCATTGGTAGCTTGATGTATGCCATGGTTTTTACTAGGCTAGATATTGATTAAGTAGTGGGAGTTGTGAGTAGGTACATGAGTGATCCTAGTTATGAGCATTGGCAAGCAATGAAATGGATTATTTAGTATTTGAGAGGAACCATGGATTTTGCATTATGTTATGGTGGATTAGCTATCAATTTGTATGGTTATGTAGACTCAGATGTGGAAAGGGATATTGACAGCAAGAGAAGTAAGACAAGATATATATTTACTATTGGAGATACAAGTTAGTTAGATTTCTAGGATATAAAAGGTTGTGGCTTTGTCAACCATAAAGGTAGAGTATGTTGCTACCACAAAGGCTAGCAAGGAGATGATTTGGTTATAGGAGTTGTTTCAAGAATTGGGGCATGAGAAAAAATTTGGGAGACTACACAATGATAGAGTGTTATTCATTTGGAAAAGAACTCTACTTTCCACTTAAGGATGAAACACATTCAGTTATATTATCACTTCATCTAGACATCTTTGGAGGAGAACTTGGTGAAGCTAGAGAAGATTCATACTAGTCATAATCCTATAGATATTATGACCAAGGTGGTAACATTGGATAAGTTGAGACTATGTTCAGATTTGGTTGGCCTTAGTGGTCATGGAGTAGTGATAGATTCTATTTAAGAGAAGCAGTCTCCAAGTGGGATATTGTTGAGTGTGGAGCCCTTTTGGGCTATCACATGACCTTATGAGATTATTTTGGGGCCCTAGAGAACTTCACAAATGTGGGGAGTGCATTTTACCCCACTCCACCTTTTGTGGATCCTTTTTGCACATGTGAGTGGAATATTCCTTATGATATTTCTATTTTTTTTTGTTTCTATGTTTTATAGAGTTTGTTATTAGTTTTTTATTTTCCATGTGACTTCCTTGTTTTGAGGGAGCTAGTTGTTTCTTGGAAAATGTAATGTCTTCCTTGTCATAAGGAGATGGTTGTGATCACATATTTTTGAAAAATGTGCCCTTGAAAGGTGGAGACCCTTAGTACGGTGTGTTCCTTCATGGGAGAGCTTTTGGATGAGTTTAATGAGGTGGAAGTGAGTTATCTTAAGTGGATGATGCTTATCTTAGATAAGCATGATGCATTTGCTCCTCCTTTCATGGATTTTCCTTCATATTCTATATATACAGGGTGTGGTATGGCCTTTAGAGGTTAATGTTTGGATTTACAGAGATGGTTTATTTATAGGGTGTGTCTTTGATAATAAAAGTCAAAGTGTAGGTATTTTGCAAAGTGCATGTGTTCATTACAAGGTGTGGTTTAGCAACTTGTGAGATACAACATTGCGCAGGTGCAGGTGAAAGTGCAACATTTTCTGCAAGAGATTTTTATATCTATGTGAGAGTTCATTATAGTCTTGGTATTTAAATTATTATTCTATTTGAGAACTTTCATTGGTGGATGCAACCCACATTGGGTGAACCATCTTAGATCTGTGTTATCTATGTTATTATCTTGTTCTCTCATTTATACTTTCATAATAATGGTGAGTTATGGAATGTTTCTGTGATGCATGTTATTACATAGCTTTAGATCTAGTTTATGATAATAGTAAATCTAGTTTAAGTGTTTTTATTCCTAAAACTTAGCTAGAAAATGAATGAGATAGATGATCTAGAGGCTAAAAATTGGGGCAGAGGCTGGTCTAAGTGTCATAAACCAGATCTAGGTGTCAAAATCCTTCTTGGTAAGTAGCATCTTAATTGGACAGTACCACCATATGGTGTTAGTGTGTCAGAATGATTATGGGTTTTATAAATAAAGTATTATTCCAACTTTGGTTCAAATTTTAGTTCTATGTCATCAATACATTTTATTTTAGCTTTATTTTGCTCTGAAATACCTAAGATTTTATGCTTGTAAGGGCTTGAATGAACACCTTGAGAAAAAGGGGTTAATGGTTCCAATGTGTTGGATGTGTGGTCCACACCACTATGTGGGCATGATACCTACATATTAGTGCTCTGAGGAGGGATCAATCCTAATGTAGTTCTCCTTCCTAAGTGTTTGGTGCAAGTGCAAGTGAATGCTAGAATGCCTGAGTGTGAATGTATGAGAGGATGCTTTGGATTCTACTTGAGATCTGAATAGATATGATAAGGCTAGATTATTGAATGTATGAGCTATGCCAATATAATATTAGAAGAATTGGGAGCTTTCCCTCAGTGTGAATTGGTACTTTTGTATCCTTATTTATGATAATGTCCACCTAGGGTGTAAGAGTGTGGGAGTAGTGTTTATATAGTGTTCTCATAAAAGTGACTTAGGAGGATGACTTAAGAATAGGTCTAGGTCAACCCTAATCCTCTTAGGGAGATGTAAATTGCCTTTTTGGAGGGTGTAGGGACTTAAATCACTAATGAATTATGCCATTATGGGTTTCATGTGGTGTTTTGTAGGCTTTGGTGCCATTTGTAGTTGCCATGTGACTAAAAGTAGATCAAAAGGGCCCCTAATATGGATCAAGTGATATAATAAGGGTAAATTAACCTCAAGTGGACATCCAAGGCATGAATGGTCATTTTTAGGTGATTAAATTTGCCCCCCCTTTATTCTAAAAATTCAATAACGTGAAATGACTAGGATAAAGGAAAAAGAATAGTACTTGGACTTACCTAAGAGGTGAATCCCATGAGTCTAAATCTGAGTATGTGAAACATGATCCATTATGTGTGCTATAATTTAAATGTGCATAAATCAGTCATTACTTAAGAGATATCAAAATTTGAGACAAAAATGAATAATAAAGTAAAATTGAGTAAAAACCAAGTAAAGGGATAAGAGAGAGGAAAGCAACAAATACACTTTACTAGGTATGTGAACCAATTCATAAACCTAATCACAACCTACATGTGTGCATGCATATATTGATCAATAGGTGAATAAATTAGACTAAGATGATGGCTTTCTCAATCTTCATATGTTGGTGGCTCAAGATCTCAATTTAGTTTTGACTCCATCATTGCCCACCCTTGCTTGGTGGATCATGACATGTGAATAACTTGGATTGGACTGATAGTGTGTTGAACCATCTCATGTAAGTGGATCAATAATTTAAATAGGCTATTACTCCATAATTTCACACCCATGTGTAGTATATTTATCTAAAAATGAATTATGAAAAGTAATAAAAATGTCTGAGTATATATAACTATGTATGGTGGCTTTATAGCCACTCGGGTATATTAGGCATCTCTGGGCCACTCAATAATGCTAACCATTATAGATGTACCAAGGCATGAAATTAGTGTGAAACCTAGAATATGCTATCATGTGTATACAACATAGATAATGACATGGAATTTTTCATTCTATATAATCAATCGATGTGTAAAAGAACATACAGAAATAATGTACCACACATTCCCCCAATCTAATATCTAAGTATATGGATTATGGATTGAGTTGTAATAAACTATATCTAGGTATTTTAAATAAATATGGGAATGGTTATGTCATGCATGATGCCCCTAATATAAGTAAATTAATATGAATTTGTGCTAAATTAGTATGAATCTAAGAAAAAATTGAGTATAACTGATAAACTTATAACTAAATCTGTGTAAACTTGTACTATACTATTTTGGCCAATCTAGGTTATTCTAAATATCAGACTACTAGATAGTAGTTCCATATGTTGGATAGTAGCACCATGTGGTACCAGTGTCCCCATTTGGGTGCTAATGTCCTTCTTGTTTGAATTATGTGCCACTTTAATACGTTTTGAGTCTTTATTTTCCCATTGTGTTTACTTGCGTCTAATTTTTTGTAACTGGGCATGTGTGATGAGAAATTTACTCTAAGTGAAATATAAGAGCCTAATATCTATGACAACCCCTATGAATTCCTCCTCTTTTTAGGGGAGTTTTTGAACATGTGCAATATTTCTCCTCAAAATAAAAATCTCTACAAAATGTGTGTTAGTTAGAGTATATATGATAACCGTGTGGTAATCCAATATAATGTGCATACATACCATAAAAATGCAAGAGAATCTGAGCATAAGTATGTAATGTAATATGTATGTCATGTATAACATTCCATAAGGGAATTAAGATAGATGTAGTCAATGTATGTAATAGTAAATTTGAGTAAAATTGAGTAGCTACCTAGGGAGATGGGGCATGATGTCTATCACAACACCCAAGTACAAAGGGTAGATGCATGAGGTCCCTCATGGAATCAAAAAATGGTGTGTAATAATAAAGACAACTATCATGGCCATGATGCATAAAAGAAAGCTTACATACAAAATAAATGAGGCACACAGAGTAGGCCAAGGGGCCACAATACAAGGGACATGGGCACATGTCACTAAAACTATGAAAATAAGACATACAAAGACATGTTCAAATGTCCACATGCATAATCAACAATCAAGTTAGCTTAGAGCCACATAGAAGAACATGTTCAAATATTTGCATACGAAATCAGTAAAACACACACAAGGACATGGGCATATGTCCAAATCATACATACTATGAATAAAAATGGTGTAGATCCAAAGAACAATGGTGTATTCAAATGCCCTTGAATAGAAGAAGCATACAAATACAATCAAGTCTAAACTAGGAAAGATAGAAATGAAAGTATGCATGAATATGTAATACAAATTTGTGTAAGAGGAAGGATGTACATATGCTGAGTTTAAAGTAGTAATAACTAACAAAAAAAATGAGTAAGAGTAGTAATGATAAATATCAAGATATAATAATGATAAAGCTAGGATGTAAAGTATAGAAGGATATAACTTGGTAATCAAAAATGTGTATAGAATGCCCCCAAGTGGGTTAATGTGTCAAGTGAAGAATGATGTATTGGTGTACATGCCCCTAGTGGGTAGATAATAGCAACTTTGGATCAATGTAGTGGACTCAAATCCTGAAGTGAGATGCAAGCACTCGATAAGAACAAGTGAAGTATGTATGTATCATAAAATTGACTATACTAAGATAACTATCATATGTAGTGTCTCGTAAATATAAAAAATGTAAACATAGAAATGCATAAAATCTATAAATTTTGTATTTTATAAGTAATTATTTGAATACTTTTTTTATTTTTTGACATACTATATTGTTTTTGTATTTTCTAGAAATAAGCTATGTACAAGTAATATGAAAATAAACTATGTACAAGGAAAGAGAAACCACAATCATTGATATGTCTCATGAGAGACTCACTATCACTGTGGCCTATGCCAAATAAGGGAACTATGATCATGTGTGTTATGTGAAAGGGAAATCATGGTCCCATAATCTATTGTATTGAGTGATCTGTAATTATATCTACATATGTAGTGGTTCTAGAAATATGAGTAACTAACTATACTATCCTATGAATTTTTGTTTTAAATCTGTGAAGTTGGTTGAAATGGCCCATGAACTATGGTAGACACTATCAGAACCTGGATGGCATGGTGAACAAGTGAACAAGTGACCATATTTCTCATTCTATGTAGGTGTAGAAATGGCCTCTAAAATTGATACTACTCATCATGTACTATCGGTAAATATATTTGTAGACTCTATAGAAAATATCTTAATCAACTATCATGTTGAAACTATGTTTTATTGTACATCATGTCTTGCAAGTATCTTAATTGTTCGTTAAACTAAAACCATGTTATATTGTGAATCATATCTTTCAAATATCTTAACTATTTATCAAACTAGAATTGTGTTCTATTGTGCATCATGTATTTCAAATATCTTAATTGGTTATCAAATTGAAACTGTATTCTATTGTACATCATGTCTTAAAAATATATTAATTGGTTATTGAACTGAAATTGTGTTATAATCTTTGTGAACTGGATACCATATCTATTGAATTTGTGATGAATGATATCTCACATAAGTAGGTATCCCAAAAACCACATGGCTCATATGATGAGTAACCAATGGTTATTTAAAAGGAACATCCTAGGATAACTCACTCATTACAATGGAGAATTAGATCTTGATGCCCCATATGTAAATGTTATAATGCCTCTATTAACATATTGGCCAATGCAATCTCAGAGTGTATAACAATTATTTTCTAAATGTCCATTTATCTGATGAAAATTATAATATGGTTTATTTTGTATCCTAAGAGATGGTGTGCTAGATGGTGATGAGTAGAAGGAAATATGATCATCCCCTTATTTAGTTAAGTGAATAATATGTCATGAGGCCTATCTCCGTCTAAAACCTATATGGACCCATTATTGGTGTCCTATTCTCTACTCATTGTAAGAACAAATATATAAAGTGCATTTTTTTCCTTATTGAGTAATTTTATCAATTATTTTTGTTCGAATGTTTTTTTAATTGGAAGTGGAGTAGGATCTTGTACCATGTTAGATGAATAGGGATTTGAGGGACCTACATCTAAATCTATCTCTAAATGTGTAACAACTAGTCCCATTTTTGTTTCTAATCTAAGAGTTGTGTAACATAGATGTCTTAATGACTATGATGTCTCATATAGCAATTTATCTCAAATAGGGAGAATGAGACCTCTAATAAAAAGGTGTTATACCTCTAAATCCATTGGCTAGTAGATCAATTGATGCATACATGTTTTGAATCTTAGAATGTATTCATTGATTATTTTTTCCCTAGTGTAAAAAAGGGAACCTCTCATTTGTAACCTAAGGTCCATTATTCTAAATGTAACACATGAGAAAGACCTCTTCTTCCTCATTGTATGTGTGTAGTGAACCATTAGGGAGTGAATGATGAAACCAGTCTATTGCCTGACCCTCTAGATTCCTAGAAAATAGTTTTAAAAGAGTCAAACTACTAGTAACATGTGCCATGACTTTCCTTTAAGCTTCAAGATGCAAGTATGGATCTCTACATCCATCAAACTTTGGTAAATATAGTATTTTTAGTTTTGATGGTATTTTTGCATTGAAAATATTGCATGGAAAGGGATTATTCTGGATGACATTAAAATCCACCCATGAGTTCTAGGATTTAATTTCCAATATGAGATGATATACTTATTGCAAAGCACCCACAACATGAATCAAGGAGATTACCTCTTGTGAAAGTATATTATCATTATAAAGGGGTTCATTTAAATTTTGAATCTTGTTATTTATCTTATCCATCGGCATATTTCATTCTGAATATTTTTTAGGGAAGGTTGGTTTGATCACTGTAACCTTTGGAGGTGTGATAAATGAGACCTAGTTAGAGGGAAATGACGTATCACCCTCATTTGCATTAGTTTGAGAAATATGTTCTACTCTAGTAAAGTGGGTTGAAATATATTCATTGGTATCTCTTATATTATTAAGTTGTAAATTAACATCGCATTCTAATTGAATAGAAGGTACTTTATTCTCAAGTAAATGTAGATTATGAACATAAAAATAAGTGCATGTGTTTTTTTATAAATGTGACCTAGTATTTGTTTGAACAAGATAAATAGGTGAGGTGGAAAGATAAATAAAAGGTGTAGATTCTATGATATGCACAATAATATATGGATCTCCTCACTGGGTGTAGTGGGGGTAGGTTGATCAACTTAGATTTAATCATTTCCCTTAGTACCTTAATTGAAATTTTATTTGTAAATCCTATGTTTGATTAAAGGGATGAGTAGACTAGATTACATAAATAATATGCATAAAATACTACCACTAATTTGTTACAAAATTGACTAGCTTTGTTTTTAGTCATACCTTTAAAAATAGAATGGTGGGATAGATTCATCAATGACATTAATGCTAACTATTCACATGGTGAGGAAGAACTAAACAAGTTTCTAAATCATTTAAATAAGTAGAATGTCAACATAAAATTCACCATGGAAAAATAAATCCATAGCAAACTTCATTTTCTAGATATCATGATTGATAAAAGTATGATATATCCCTATCTCATGAAGTATATATAAAAGTAACTCATACAAATTGATATCTTCAAGATGATTCTCATCATCACCCTCACCAAAATGTAGAGATACTTGACTCATTTGCAATAAGGGCTATCATAATTTTAGATCTAGATCACTTTAAGCAAGAGATAGATCACCTCACTAAGGTCCTGACTACCAAAGGGGTATAACAATGGTGAAATAGATAAGGATTTTTACAGGGTTGAAAATAGAAGACAAAATCCCATTATTGAGAACCAAAATATGCAAATAATTACCATTCTTTTTGTTAAAGGGATCTAAAAAAAAATTATAAGAATTCTAGAAAAAGTTAGGATTTGAATTGCTTTTAAACCACACATTACTCTTTATACTTCCCGAGATTGTTCCAAAGATCCCATTAATCTTATTCATAAAAAGGGTTTATATGTGGTTCCATGTTTATGTGGTAAACCCTATATTGGTGAAACTAACCATTCCCTACAAACAAGTTTTAAAGAACATTCTAGTGACATCTTCAAATCTCATATCAGTTCCATAGCTTTAGCTAAACATTCCCTCAATACTAAAAACCAAGTTAACATTAATGAATCCAAATTGATTGTGAAATAAGACAACTATTAGAGGTGAGAAATTAGAGAAACCATTGAAATTGAAAAAGACCACATAACCTCAATAGAGACATTGGACTTAGTATTGGAAACCAATCCTAAACCATATTAAAGAGAGTTGACTTTTATTTCTTCCTTATTTTGTCTTATTATTATTAAGGAGGCTAACCTATCTCTTTATTTTATACTTTAGAACCATAATTTACATGAGGTTAAGGTGGGTTACTTTATCCATATATTACCATTCATATCTTTTCCTCCTTTCCCTAATGATGAGTACACATTTGGTACTCAAAACATCAAATAATGTCTCATTTCAAATGATGAATCCAGATTTTTTTTTAAATAATTTACATCATGAAAACCTTACTAATTTTATAAAGACTTATCTAGAAAATAACTGATACATATGATTTGAGTGCTAGAAACTCAGAAGGAAGTTGGTCTCAGCATCATCAACTCAATCCATGTGTCATAACCCCTCCTAGATAGTAGTGCTATATTTTTACAATATAATCATGTGGCTCTAGTGTCTTGATATTGGTGCTAATTTCTTCTAGGTTAGACTATCCTAAACTTTTGAGTGTTGCTGTGTATAAATTTTTGGGGTTTGTTATTGTATAAATGAATTTTGGAACTCTATATTGTGCCTGTTGGCTAGATATTTTGCATGTAGTCAAAATTACCTAGGCAGTCATGGGATTAAATCCCCTTTAATTAATAATGAATTTCCCATGTTTTTATGTTTATCTATTTTTATTACTTACAAATTACAGTTATTCACATCGTTGCTTGAGTTATTCTAATTAGGGGTATTACTTTAATCACTTCATTCATGAACCATAACAAATGGATTTTTTTATCAAGTAAGCAGCTGATTTTGGGAATGTGAATAGAGTTTTTTTGATAGATTTAAGGATAAAGAAAAGACTAAAATGCTTGAGAAAGAAGAGAAATATAAGAAATGCACTTCGCAATAAATAGTTTACAGAGTTTACTATGTTAATGCAAATAGATAAACATATAATTTTGGTAACTTTTTTATCAAATGATTAAGAAAGCAATGAATTCAATTTAGACAAATAGATAACACAAAGTTTACCATTTTATCTTCATGGAATTCACATAATGATTCCCATAGACACAAAGTTCTCCAGAATACAATCTTCCTTCATATTCACTTTTAGTAACATTCATACAAATAATCTAAATATCTTAAACACAATATTTTATATTTTTCAAACTTATTGTATAATGGCTATAATTGATTTATTTCCAAAAATTATCATCCCCAGGCACACAGGCCTACACTTATATTTATACCAAAAACCAATGTCAAAGACAAATAGGAGTTTTCTCCAATTCCCATGTGTTGTGCAAAAATTTGAAGGCTATTGAGTGTCATCCTCCTCAAAAATCTCCTATGTTGCATGCAAAGGCTCATGACATGTAGCATTTCTTAATTTTGCTATTTAAATTGAGTATGACTACTTTACATGCAGTGCAAAGTTTGCTCAAGTAATTCACTATGACAAGATGACTTCAAGTAACAAAATTTAGCCAATTTACTTAAGTTTTACAATTTTACACAGTAATATACTTTAGCAAGTAAGTTAATTTACAAAAGAATGAATAAGATGTTAAAAAATAAGAAGAAGAAAGAAAATAATGTTGGAAAGAAGGGCAACAATAACTAATCCACTTCATGAACTTCTAATCTACATTTTTCTTTATACTTTATGTGCTGAGACATTATTAGGTTAATTTCTTCATCATCAAGCTTAGCCAATGCTTGTCTCTCTGTCTCATATTTCAACTTTTCCCTTTCTACCTTTATGAATTTAGCTTTTATTCTATCAATTTTTGGCTGTAATCTCTTTATTTGATGCTGAAATTTCATCAATTCCTTAATAGATTTGGCTGTAAATGGAGTAGTATCCTTATCTACCAACTGTTTAAACTTCTCATATATCTAGTTGGATGTTCTTGGAACATTTTTAGACCAAATACCAGTAAGGCCAAAAAGACGATCTTCTAAATTCCCTTTTTCATCACTAACTTCCTCTTTCAAAGCCTTCATCTCTTCACACATTACTTCCAAAACATGTATTGTAAAAGCCAAGAGATATTCATCCTATTTTATCTTCTTTACAGATTCTTTTGGAACAATCTTTTCCTTAATTAGTAATTTCTCATTTGACATACTTATTGTTTGTATACTATCCAACTGCAATCTAGCAATCCCATTTTCATTCTCAATTTCCTTTATTGTTGTCTTCAATTTATCAAGCTTGTTTAAAATGTCAGTATGAATTTTTAGAAATTCAAGGAAGAGATTATGAACATTTGATGCATATTTTTAATCCAATCATCAATAACTTGCAAGTTGCATGTTTAATTTTGCATGAATGCTCAACTAGAGTCGATTTCTCTTTCCTCTCTAGATGAATATCAACAACATATTACATTATCCTAGTCCAAATGGACCTTCTTGTTTCAAAAATATAAGGGACTCCACAATATTTAGGCCCTGTTGCATGAGCTAGGGTCCATTAGGTGGTTAGGAGTTTTTTTCTAAATTTTAGGATTTTGGTAAACATATTGAAAACCCCTTCAACATTGATTAAGAATGTCACCAGGCCTTCAACTCAAAATACCTTAAGAATGTTACTATGCCTCCAATTGAAGGTTCTCTTTATATTTACCTATCAAGACTATCTATTACTTGCTTGATAGTCCTAGCAATATATTGACCCTAATAATAATTTATGCCAAAAACCATTTTTAATTATTCAATATCTTATTCAAGATTAAATGGTGGAAGTGGTATGTTAATGACACAAATGGAGGTAGAAATAGGGTTTTTATCATTATTTTGAGTCTATTTTAGGTTCTAAGAGACAAGAGATAGAAACAAAATTGGGAGGAATATATATAATTGAGATAACCCCTCATGTCAATTTAATACTCTAAATAAACTCATAAGTGCATTAAAAAATAGCTTCAACTTAGCCAATCAAAACTGGCCTTTTAGACAAGCCAGTGAAGAAGATGGAAAAGATTCATGTGAACTAAATTTAAGGTGTGACTAATGATTTAGGTCCATGAAATTTATTTATAATTATAATCCACTCCCTCCCATGGATTTTCATGGGAAATTGAAGCCAATTTGGAGGCCAAGTGGGCCAAGTGCATGAAAGGAGTTATTTTTGGACTGCAGATGATGATGGTTCCTTTCTAGTTGTTTTTAGAAGACCAAGAATGCAACCAATGATTAGAAAGTAATTTATGATATCCATACCATACAATCCAATCATCATACCTAATCCTAATCAGTTATGAGATGTTCTAACAACTCTAATCATGAAGACAATTTTATGAGCCAGTTGAGGAGTTTTCTTGCCACTTTTCATGAAGTTTGTGACTTAGATTGACACTTGTATATCTCAAAATTGCATGGTTCATACCATAATCTCTCCACATGCACAAGTAAATACTTGGATCAGATTTACAAGTGTCCTTGTGACCCTTTGACTTCTCTCTTCTTCTCTCTCTCACAAGTCTATGGGAACTAACCATTTTAGCATTGTATTGGATGTTCCACCTGATTATGGTGAAGCCCTAATAATTTGTATACCATTTGATAAATAAAATGACTAATTGTTACCTCTTTCATGACTTTTTATGGTTTTATTTACTTGAATGTTGAATTTTCTTAGTGAAGACTATGGATTCCTTAGCAAGTTATCACATTCTCTCACCTATTTACAGCTTCTTCTTACATGGCATGTGATGTGTTCCAAGAAATGTCAAAGTTTAAGTGAGTTATTATCTTCATTAGTTACATTCAAGGCCTCTTTTCTAGTCCTCCTATCTTTACACATTCATCCATAACCCCACAATGTAACATTAATATAAGAAGACATAAATTGGAGAGTGTATATTTAGTTTGTCCTTTGATTGATTTCAAGTATAATATGAATATGGTTGGATGTCATCAATATATTTGGTGTATAAACTCCATTATATTAGTTTTATTTCATTTATCTCTCTCCCTTTTTTCGCCTAAAAGTAGGTAGTAGTTGCAATCCTAGGTGGTACATCAAGGGGGCAAGCCCTATCTAGAGACTCACCTCATTCCTTAGGGTACCTATAAGCCTAGAGGTGATTCCATTATTCCAATTGGATGAGGATAGATTTTAATCTCTTAAAAGTGTGAAAATCCAAGTGACAACAACATTTTGGTATGCCTGGTGGGATTCTTTTTTCAAGAGAATGAGAGATTTTTAGTGTTGTCTCTCAACAATCAGCCTTTGGAGTAATCTTTTCAAGCATCAATGGTGAATCTAAAGCTATATAATCTAGTCAAGAATCCTAGGTTATCATTTGAAAATTAATGGTATCATATTTCTTTGAGTTCTTGCTTTCAATGAAGATTCATGGCTAATTTGGGTGTTGGATTCAATTTTACACAAGTTGGTGATGCCTTCCAAGCTTGTACCATTCCCTATCAATATGAACAAGTCCTTGGTAAATCTTGTCATGATCCTTATAAACCTCAATATGAATTTCATCAGCTCTAATATGATCCTTTTCAGCCCATTCATGAAGTATATTACTCCTATAACTAGCCTTCTCAACGTTTTGCTCCTCTTAGTCAACTAAGCCATTTCTCAAGCCAACCTATTTCAACCTTCAAAAAGACACTCTTGGGCTATAGAAGGTAAATGTTAGATATTGATACTCAAAGGGGATGTGGTATATAGGTTCATAATCATGTCATCCATAGGGAAAGAAAAGCATTAGAGTTGGTCAAAAGAGAGTGGGTACCTATTGAGAGAGCTAATTGGCAAAGGCTCACAAGTGAGATGTTTGATGTGAGTGGTCTAGTTTCTTCCTTAGAGGATAGGCTAGGTGTTCATGAAAGATAACCTCACCATACATATCAACATTCATATCCATTTCCCCAAGTTTCCTAGCAGCCACACATGACCCTTACTCATGAGACAAATCAAGCCTATCAAAGTCATCTTTTTCCCAATCAGTTGGAGGAGAGAGTTGAAAGAATAAATATTGTGTTTAAATCTAATCTTAATAGGAAATTTGAGTTGGATAATATGAATTTACAATAGTCCATGTTAGCAGCCAAATAAATGGAGTTCAAACCTTCATTACCCTCTCACATTACATCTCCACCACCTACAAAAGATACCTCTAATCCTATCATCTTAAGTTGAAGTAAGATAGTTGAATCAAGGGGACAAAAAGAGGAGAAAAGCCTTGACAAAAATTGTGAAGTTGAAGAGTATGATCCTATACACACCCTTTCCACTCTTCCTCAAAAAGAGTCTTCCAATCTAAATGTCCTAAGTTAGAGCAAGATAGTAGAGTCATGGGGTAAGAAATAAGATAGAAGCATTGTCCAAGAGTGTGGAGTGGAAGATGGAGTTGATCCTTTGAAAACCCCTCCCCCCCCGCACCCACCCTTCCTTAAGAAGATTCTTATGTTCCTCGGCAGCCCTCATGCACTCCTTATCCACATGATGATTCCTATGATCTCAAGAGAAACTTTTCCAAGAGAACTTAGCCAAGCAAATAGAGGAGCTAGAGACAAAGATGAAGACACTAATTCAAGGTGTGATGGAAGGTTTAAGCCAAAGAGAAGATTATATGCCTAGACACATCCCATCTCCCCTCCTTCAAGATCTTCCCAAAGAGCCTTCTACCTTGCATTCTCAATCTGATTTGGAGTTCTATGTGCCACCTCCACCAAATAGTTCATCTTCTCCTCACCCCATCACCCTTTACCTTGATGGACCTGTGGTATGGGAACATAAAGAGGATCATCTAGTTGATAAAGAAAGAGAACTCATGCTTGAAGAAAACATATCTCCTTGGCAGCCTTTTTGGGCTAAGTCACATTAAAGGGATTTGTACTTTAGTGAATGGTATAATAAACCATCATTTTTATAGTATTTTGATTGATTGGAGTTTAAATTGGTTTGGGATACAATCAAATCCAAGAATAAATCTTGGACACAATCAAATCTGAGAATACCAATGATCGACTATACTTAGGTATGGTGCTTGTAACATTCAAATCACTTTATCAACTCACCAATATCTTATCGATCGATTTACAACTAATTATTCAATACATCATTAAAATATTTTTTAAATTTAAAATACATCACAATCATTCATTATTATATTTAAATATTAATAATATACCCTAAATTTAAAAATAAATTAAAACTTTATATCTTTTACATTTTACAATAAGAATTAAAATATTTAAGAAAATTTGTGTACAAAATTTTTAATTCACATTCACTTAATGATCCATTATAATTTTCAAAAAAAAAGATTTTTGATTGAGAATAAAGGTATAACAAACTCCTTAATTTAAACATTAGATTCAAATTAATATATATATATATATATATATATATACAATTATTATTTTTTTATTTTTCTTTTCTTTGTTGTTAGTTTGTCTTTTCAATGTCTTTTTAAATAGTTTTGTTTCTTTTTTTATGGTGTTTTTTAGATGTTTGACTTTTGTTTATAGATTTTTTTATTGTATCTAGTGTTTTTAGAAAACCGCTTAGATGTGTGTGTTTGTTTTTCAACCATTCAAATTCTTGCCTGAAGTTCACCACTAGGCATGCCTCCTTCATAAGTTTTTGGACAGTCATCTGAATGGCCATTTTACAGAATTTTCCAGCAACAACAACTTTTCCAATGAAAGCCATTTTTGATTTTTCAAATTTTTAAATTGAGAGTGGACTTGAGAACTCTGGTCTCAAATATTTATGCAAGGAAAAGTATAGGAAAATAAAATAGCTGAATGTACCATAAACAACAGAGACTTCAAAACTCTCACTTATATTCCTTTGGTTTCTCACTTGGCTGACAAAAGTATGTCACTTTAATATCATCTTTACTCCTTGCTGGTCAAAAGTATATATATCACTTTAGAGATGAGAATAATATTCTAGTTCACATGGAAATGTTGTTGTCTAAGTATATTACTTTATTTTATTCGATTGTATTGTTTTTTTTTTAAAATATTGAGAAGATAATATTATAGTTTACATCATTTTATTATATTTTTTTAACATTATCGTTTTAAAAGATGAAAATAATTTTATAGATAATATTTTAACTCACATAAAAGCAACATGTCAAGTGGATAAGTAATATAATGAGAATAAAATTTCTAGAAGTTAGATAAAATAAGTTAAGAGAATGTAATAATGAAAAGATAAGAAATGTGAAATTAGGATAGATAAAATTAGAATTGAGAATCGATGGAGGAGTGAGGAGAGTATGGAGAATTTATAGTCTATAGGTTTTTAGGGTTCCTCATGTTTGTCATCACACCATCTATATGTTTGATCTAGGTAGGAGTTATTTACAATACATTTATTGCATTGAGTCAGGCTACCCATCTACACCTTGGGTAGTTAGTCACCTTTCCCTATATTAAATGGTTGTCACCAACCCCTTGCATTGTTTGATGTAGGTACCATTAGGGGGAACCGGAGAAGCCATGACACTAAAATAAGCTCAGAAGTTTATCCCAAAATTTTACCACAAGCTATTGATTTTAACTCTAATACTCCTCTTCTAGATGTGGTTCTAGAACTACTAGAGTTTGATCAAGCTTATAATTATTTTAAAAAAATTACCCTTGTTGCTTATTTTATGGGTCAAGTTCCTCTAGAGAGCCTTTTAAAGAAATGGGTTCTCAACCATTGACATGGCCATGGGGTGAAATTGGAAGGGGTCCAAAACCTCACTACGAGTTTTTTTTATTTCATTTCAGAAACCCTAAACACTGTAGATCCATTATTAACCATGACCTAAGATTCATTCACAACACCCTAGTTATTTTTTCCCATTAGACTAGAGACTTTCAAGTCTCTGAACAAGCAAAGCTAGTTTGGGTAGAGTTTACAGGGTTACCTCTACCTCTATGGAATGTTGTCGACCAACTTATCAAGCTTCTGTGTCACAATATCTACCATAAGTAACCAAAGTTCTATGCAACCCAGCCCCAGAGAAGGGTTTGTGTTAAAATTGACCTAGCCAAGGATCTTAAAGAATCTATTGACATTCAAATTGGTAACAACTATTTCTCTCAGCGTGTCCTCTACATGAAACTTATGAACACTTGTTTTAGGTGCTAGTTTTCAAAACACATGATTAGGGAATGTCCCCTAATGGTCCCTTCCCCTATGGTCACTCAAGATAAAAGTAGGTTTGAGATAAAACCCACATCTTCTAATGGGTGGAACACGGTTTCCAATAGGAAAAATACTACTGCCCATGGCAATAGTAAACCCCATCTAGTTATATCTCATCCTTCAGCCCCTTTCAACAAAGCCCCAACACTAACTCAAGTTAAACCCATGCCTCCCATCTCTTGATCACCATAGGTGGTAGCTCAGTTTATGTCTTCTCCATCTCTCATTCATATGGCTCCTTTATCATAACCCCTTTCAGGGGTAAATGATTTGGATTCAGATATGGGGCTTGTAACCCTCAATTGAAAGGTTATCATGAACCAGTCATGTAGTCCCTCTCCCTTTGAAAATAAGGATTATGTGCAAAATAAAAGACCACCCTTCAAGCTAGAAGATTTTTTACCTCCTAGGCTTGACATTCAATCAGTTTGCATCCCTCTCAGACTTCTTCGAGGGAACTAATATGAGTTTAGGTATTTCCCAATGATAGCTTATTCTTGGAATGTTTGAGGACTCACTGATCTAGCTCATAAGTATATATTCAAGAATAATTATCATCATTTTATTCACATGAAAATTCTTTGCATGTAAAAAGTAAATTTTTTAATCTTTTTGCTTCATTATACAACTTGTACTATCTTGCATGGGGCCTTCTATCAGGGCACATGTCACAAGTTTGGCTAGGGGGAGTTGTCACCCTGTTGGCACCCAACTTGTCTCAAAATTTCATTTCTTGGGGTTTTGATGCCACCCATTAGGTGGTCTATACACTTTTTGACTTTGATAATTGCATCATTAGCTTTGTTAATCTATAGGCTTTCAATGATGTTATGGAATGCACCCTACTTTAGAGATCGTTAGTTGATTCCCTCCTATATGCACATTAGATTTTGTGTGGTGAATTTAAAATGATTGAATCTATGGAATACAAATAAGGACACCTTCCCATGAGATGGTGTGAAGAAGAACAAATTTTTTAGTTCTACATGGGAAACAAACTTGAGGTCTTTGACCTAAATCATCATAGAAGGGGTGATTCTAATTCCTCATGGTTACCTAGTCTAATTTATATGAAGGTGAAGATAAAGTTCTCAAATGTCTTGATAATGCCCTCCTTGTTAAGTAAGACCTTTTCTTCTTCACTCTTGTACTTGTTGAGTAAGACAAAGTAGGACACCTTCCCATGAGATGGTGTGCATAAGAACAAAAAGTTTAGTTCTACATGTGAAACAAACTTGGGGTCTTCAACCTAAATAATCACAGAAGGGGTGATTCTAATTCCCTATGGTTCACTAGGTCCAATTTTTGTCAAAGACAAGAACGGGTCCTCAAACATCCTAATCATGCCTTCCTTGAGTAAGACCTTTTCTTCTACAACTCACACTCTCTAACCTGGGGCCTTCTATCAGGGCATTTGTCACAAGTCTAGCTAGGGGGAGTTGTCACCCTATTGGCACCTAACTTGTCTCAAAATATCATTTCTTTGGGTTTCAACACCACCCATTGGGTGGTCTATACACTTTTTTACTTTGATAATCACATCATTAGCTTTGTTAACATGTATGCTTTTAATGATGCTATGGAATGTACCCTAATTTAGAGATGGTTAGATGATTCCCTCCTAGTTGTGCATTAGATTCTATGTGGTGACTTTAAAATGATTGAATTTGTGGAAGATAAAGAAGGACACCTTCCCATGAGATGGTGTGCAAAAGAACAAAAATCTTAGTTCTACATGCAAAACAAACTTGGCGTCTTCAACCTAAATCATCATAGAAGGGGTGATTATAATTCCTTGTGGTTCCCCTGGTCTAATTCCTATCAAGGAAAAGATCAGGTCCTCAAACATCTTGATCATTCCTTCCTTGTTGATTAAGACCTTTTCTTCTTCACTCCTGTTAATGGATGACTTGTGTCTATCATTCCAAACTCTTTATTTTTTGACTACCACCCCATCTATTTTCACATGCATTGGACCTCCCCTCAAGTTAAACCCAAGAGCTCCCAGTTCTACCTCAATACTACCCATCTCAAGCATGAGTGTATTATGGAACATATCACCAGGATTTTGAATTTGGCTCCTAGGCCCACATGGGACACTAGCTAGATTGAGTGATGGTTTGAAACTATATTTCACACCACCTCCTTCATGTAGATCTATGGAAAAAAAGCAACATTTTTTAGGAAACACATTTAGAATGCTACAAACTGTGAATACCTTAGGGTTTCATAGGAGTTAGAAGTTGTACCTTTAAACTCTCATTTATAGACTTAGGCTACCATGTGAAGGCACAAGCTTCAAGTTACGAATGATTACAATCCTAAAGGAACACAACTCCAACCAAAGATGCATTGGTTGAAGTTAAGAGACAAAGTGACCAAGGATTTTTTTGTTCTCTTTCAGTCAAGACAAGTTGCAGACAAAATCAATGCCATTAGAAGTGCTCTAAATAGGCTTATCAGGCTTCTAAATATCCTCCAAGCCTTTGTCCATCACTATCATGGTGTATTTGCAATGTAACCTTTGTCAAAAGCTTAGAGAGTTCCATGTGATCATCATCTCAGTGTCAATGACCTTAAGGAAGTTATTATGCAAATGGATTTTGATAAAGCCCCAAGTATTGATGGCTTCCCCTGTGAATTCTATCAAACCTTGTGGGACACAGTTGGATCTGATCTCCATAGAGTTTATTTTAAAGCAATCCTGATTGACTCCTTAGGCCACCTCATCAATTAGGGCAACATCAAGTTCATCCCAAAGCCAATGGATCTCAAGGTAATTACTGACTGGAGACCCATCACTTTGTTGAATGTGTCCTACAAAATCATATACAAAACTTGAGAGAGATCCACACATAATTTTAGAAAAATGAGTGATGATTTTAGAGCCATGAAACTTATGAATATGATTATCAAATATGCTTTTCTCTGTGTGTACTTGTACTATAAACTTACAATATACAATTTTGGTTTATGAAAAATATCAAGTGTATGGTTTTGAGGAGTGAATTTTGTTTACTCAGATTATTTTGGGTTTTGTTCACCTCTCTTTTTAAACTTGATTTATAGTGTTTGTTCTTAAAAACTATTTATAAATTCATGACAAATCAAATATTCTTCTTAAACATGCTTAAATATGCTCCTATCATTTATTAGTGCATTAACAAATATACTATTATATAATTGAATCTGATTTGATTGATTAAAATTATATGCAATGTTTTTAGGTTTAATATATTACATATTGATGTGAAACCATTTTTCCATAAAACTAGATTTAATGTTCTACATTTCCCTTTTGTGAGCATGAACTATTCTTACCTGTAATAGATGAAAACATTTCATTATCATGAAATATTCTAAGTATACTACGACTTGTGCATTACAGGGATGGACAAGACCACCTTCATATTGTGTTAGTGTGAATCCACAACAAGTCATTGATGCATTAAATGGCAAAATATATCCTTTTTTGTATGCCCAAACCCTTAAAATTTTGAGTTAGTTTGGACTTGCGCATTATACAGATAACCCACCTATCAAGCTTTAGTGGACCATGCCCCGATGAGTGTGACATATTACTTGCACCTTCACCCAGTCCAAAATAAGTAGTGGCCAATCATTTTTAGAAGACATAAAAATTATTATAGAGAGATTCCATTACATGTGGGATAGGAAAGTGGGAGGCACTCCCTAATTTGCATGTATGTTCTCTCACCATAAAGTATTGGCCACTACTTTAGTATGTTGTGAATAGTGTCCATTAATAGTGAATTTGGTACCAAAAGGTGATGGTGGTAGATCATCCTCGAGATGAATTTTAGCTAGGAATAGGGTTCTCTCCTAGGAAAATTAAGCGTAAGGTCTACTCATCCTAAGTTTTATCCAAAGGAGATAAAGAAACCATGATGCCCCACTTAGGAGGCAGAGGAATGATTACACCTAATTTCTCATCACCCTACATTAAATAAATGCACTGAGATAGACTAACAAAGATTTTTATGTGTAGTGGTAGACTCCAACCCCTACCACCAACCCCCTCCTTTGCTAGGGAAGAGGAGAGGAGAAGCAAATTTAAGAGTGGATGACACCATCTTGGCACCGGTGGAGGATAACTTTTTAGCAATAGATCCAGAGAGCCTTGACTCATGGTATAGGGGGTGATCCCCTAATGGTTGAGAAACTCATGGATATGTTAAAGTTTTTGTATTCAAAATTGGCTCTAGGATTAGACCTTTTAAGGGTTTTCAAATATTTATGCCTCAATAATAATGTCTCAAGATGTTAGGATAATTAATACATGAATATCTCCTAAATTGTAATCAAGAGAAGTTATGAAATGAAAATAAACAACTTATAGAAAATAAATCAAAACATGCATAACACAGGGGAAAACAATATAAAATTGTTCACCCAATGGGCTACATCCACCAGAGAAATTTTTCTATCCTTCTATTACCAGTAATAATAGGGAGAATAACCAGTGACAAAACCCTGTCATACATCTCTCCTTTCTCTCAAACTTCTTTCTTCTATGAACATATGTTAATCTCATAACCAAACTTACATAAAAATATTTAACAAGTCTTCACACATCTTCATTACATTACAAATGAATGCATCATTTACATATAGAAATTACATGAGAGAAGAGAGAAGAGAGAATTAAAGAGGAAATAGGAAATACAACACCACACTCCTCATGAGCTCAATAGTGATCAATAGTAACTTGTGTTCCCCACATGTGGAAGGTAAAAATTTTATTCCCACTTTTGACTAAAGAATCCCACCACCATATGACACCAAATATAGTTCCCCACTCCACATATGAGACCAATCAACAATATAGGTCAACATCTTCCACTTACCATGTACACACAAGAGTTAAAATATGCTTCAATCACCTTTTGACTTTAGACATCACTCAATCAAGGAGCCCCATAGACAAACTATGCCTAAAATGCACCCATGTGTAAAATCCAAAGGCATCCCATGTGACTTAGTGGAGAAATGTACCCCATGCCCATTTTTATCAATCACTTAAATGCTTTCCCCATAGAGATTAGTATTTTTAAAATGAAGATATTTTCACGGAAAATGCTTTTGGGAGATTATGGTAAACTAAGATACCTTAATTTTCCTATATGTATTTTTAATATTGATCAACTATGCTTTATGAACTATCACTAACAGGTTGACTATGCATTTTTATTAGTTATTTCATGCACCCTATAGGTTTTAATTCATTTTGGCCAAATCTATATGAACTAGTTGGTGATGTTGGCTCCAAAGGATGTTGTATTCCTTATTATATGGTCTCCATTCTTGATTTCATTATTCATGATGTTTGGATGAACAACTTGGTCTATGATGCAAGAAAGTGTCACCATGTGCAGTGTTAGTTAGAGTGCTTATATTTATTAAGTGTCTCTCTCCTATAGGTGTCTAATTAAATTAGGAAAGAGGGTTACATAAGCCTCTAGGTCATGTGATCACCCCCTTTCATGTTTGGGTTTCACAATGTTACCTCTTGGTTTGCTCCCAAGCTTGTTTCCCTCCATTATCAACTCTTTGCACATTTTCAGTTGCAGTCCCATGCATAAGCTTTTCCATCATATCTATGAAGTAGTAATAGAGGTGTATTTAATTATCCAAGACCTTAGTAGTTGAATGAATTACTTTTTTATTCTTGGGGAGGTGTAGGTTTGACCATATGCTCATATGGCATGCCAAACAGTCACTTGATACCTATGTCTGCTCGTTTTCACATGTATGCAAGTGTTTTTAGGTTGGGAAAGGTGTTTTGAAGCTATTTAAAAGATTTTTCTTGATGAATATAATATTTTTAAAGATTTATAATGGTATTTGAGTATTATTGAATCTATTTCCATCATATTTTGCCACATTTCATGCTCTACCTCCATAATTTTCCCAATGCACACCCACAGGGCCATTTACTGACATCATACTAAGGTATGAGAAAGTTGATGTGTGTCACAACTTCTTGGTTCTACTTGAGATGAATTATGAAGTTTCTCAAAAGCATATGAGTTTCATTTTCACTCATTTTTTCTAGGTGTTCATGCCCAGTCTACTATTTGAGCATCAAAACACATCTACAGGTGGTTGAGCAGGAGATTCAAGTATTATATAGAGGGTTAGAATAATGTGACACCTCCTTGAAGTCTTAAGATATCAATAAAATTCATAATATACCTATGAAAATATCCTAGAAGTCCAAAATAAGCATGAAGTCCTATTTGAAGGTCAAGATTGAGTTTTGGGATCAATCCCTAAAAGAGTAAAATAAAGGTCATGGGGTTTTTCGTGACCTTCGATAACTAGTTCACTAAAGGTTTCAAGTTGTCTAAATAGGTGAACCTTGTATCCCTATCATATGAAAATAACCCTACCAAATTTTATGGGGAAATGATTAGTAGAAGATGGTTTTGAAAATCCTCAAATATGCCTCAGAACACATTGAAAAACTTCAATGATGTCTATAGGCATGTAGGAGTAAATGGCATTTTGTTAACTTGAGGAACAATATTGAGCATAACCTCATGAATGGGATGACTAGACTAGTCTAATAAGGCAAAATTAAATTAGAATAATCAAGAGAATACTAAGGTAAATTATTTTATACCCCCATGACCACCTATAGGTACCCTCCTTAAGCAAGGAATTGCCACCTATAGGGGTCAGACAGGTTTGGTGAAGGAACAATGAATAGACACATATTATGATGGTGTTTAGCCATATAATGTGGGTTAAAAGTTGATCAAGTATGTTGTGACCTTCAAGGTGAAATTAAGAATTTTTTCTCCACAATCACCTTGGACAAGCCTATGAATACCTATAACAGGGTATTACGAGCAAAGTGTCCCAGTAAATAGGCAAGAGACTAGTATGAATGTGTATAGTGTGGTTGTAGAAAAAATGGACTAATTTCTAAAGGAAAAGGATGTTATATGACCACAATAGGTTTCAAATGAGTCTCTTAACACCATGAACAATTCAATTAGAAATAAAACCACCTACAAATAGGGTCAACAAGCATGTGTCTCAGTCAAAAAGGGCAGTGGAGAACTAAGTTGGAACCACAAGTGCATGTGAAAGGATAAAAAAGGTTGAAAGGTTAGGGTAAATATATGAATACCTCAATTAAGACTATTGTAAGCTTTATATTCCCTTAACATGATAGAGAAAACCTATGTACCCTATAACCCTATTACACCTATAACCATGAGGATTAACTATGTTGATAATGAGCTGATAAAAGGTGATTCTTGTGAGGTTTGTGCTAGGTCAAATGTATAAATGGGGATTAAATAATATTAATAATATTTAAAATAATATCATAAAGCTATCATGATGTAGATAAAATAAGGGAAAGGCTCTTAAAGATGAAAAACACAGTCAACTTTCAAAGAACCCTACAGACAGTTTTCCTTGACAAGTTTGTTTGATAAATGAGGAGATTGGAGTGTATAAATACCTTAAAAAGGGATAAAAATTGGTAAATATCATGTATATGAGTTTAGGAATCTCTTTAACCATTTAATTTATTTGAGAAAATAGAGAAATACCTATTATTTTGTCATAGATAGGGTGTACTTTCCCTTATGCATAAACAAGCAAGTCTGAGGAAAAGATGTGAAAGGGTGAACCAAAAGCTTGGAAGACCTTGTGTGAAGGTTGGATAATTTGAAAAACATTCATACAAACATGGAGAATCTTGAAAATAAGAGTGAAAACAAACAAGGTGGTCTAAACACCAGAGTTTGTAGACAAACTTATTGAGCAAGGATTAAGCCTAGTGTCCAAAGAGGAGATCACTCATACTTATGGCCTTAATTATGATTTATACCATTTTGAAACATGTTTAAAGGATGTATAAAAATAGATTTAAGCCTTTAGAGAGAAAAGAGGTTTTAGGGGAACCTAATTTTGGCTTGGAAGCAACTTTAGGCTTGTGTGAATGGAAGAAAGGGCTCAAATGGGTAATTTTAAGTGTTCATATCTCTTTTTGTGTTTTATATGGGAATCCAAAATGGTTTTGGTAGTTATTAACGTCCTTGAACACCAAATTTTTGGAATTTTTTGGAAGGTTGAATGTGTAACTTTTATGAACAATGCTTAAAAATGAAAACTACTCAGAAACCCTTCCAAAACCTTTGTAGAGATGTGATTGGGAAAGTGGAGTTGAAAATATAATCTAAGGACATAGCTTGACCATGAGAGTTATTGTAAATTTCATAGTACTCACTCAATTTCCTTCCAATGCTTTTGTGTTGTATGGACTTATACAGATGGAGGTAGAAATAGGGGTTTAACATTATTTTGAGTGTTTTTTAGGTTCTAGAGGGAGTCAAGAGACAAAAAAAACTTTTCAAGGAATATATAGACTTGAAATAACCCATAATGTCAATTTAATAATCTAAAGAAACTCATAATATCATTAAAAATAACTTCAACTTAGCCAATCAAAATTGGCCTTATAGACAACCCATTGAAGATGGAAAAAATTCATGTGAACTAAATTTAAGGTGTGCGTAATGCTTCTAGGGCCATGGAGGTTCTTGAAAATTATAATCCACTCCATCCCATGTATTTTCATGGTAAACTGAAGCCAATTTGAAGGCCAAGTGGGCAAGGTGCATGAAAGGAGTTCTTTTTGGACTGTAGATGATGATGGTTCCTTTCTAGATATTTTTAGAAGACCAAGAATGAAACCAATGATTAGAGAGTAATTTATGATATCCATAACCTAAAATCAAATCATCATACCTGATCCTAATTATTCATGAGATGTTCTAACAACTCCAATCATGAAGGCAATTTTTTGAGCTAGTAGAAGAGTTTTCTTGCCACTTTTCATGAAGTTTGTGACTTGGATTGACACTTGTATATCTTTAGTTTATCCTTTGATTGATTTCAAGTGTAATATGAATATGGTTGGATTCCATAATTATATTCGGTGTATGCACTCCATTAGATTAGTTTTATTTCATTTATCTCTCTCTCTTTTCAGCCCCCAAAGTTAGTAGTAGTTGCAATCCTAAGTGGTACATCAAGGGAGCTAGCCCTATCTAGAGACTCACCTCATTCCTTAGGCTACCCAAAAGATTATAGGTGATTCAATGATGCCAATTATATGAGGATATCTTTTAATCTCTTCAACATACACAAATCCAAG
>JARHVA010000201.1:195000-287500 GCA_037957365.1 Torreya grandis | reverse complement strand
CATAGTTTCCAATAGGAAAAATACTACTACCCATGGCAATAGTAAACCCCAACTAGTTGTATCTCATCCCTCAACCCCTTTCGACAAAGATCCAACATAGACTCAAGTTAAACCCATGCCTCTCATCTCTTGATCACCACAGGTGGTAGCTCAATTTATGTCTTCTCCATCTCTCATTCATATGGCTCCTTTATCACAACCCCTTTCAGGCATGAATGATTTGGATTCAGATATGGGGATTTTAACCCTCAATCACAAGGCTATCATGAACTAGTCACGTAGTACCTCTCCCTCTACAAATAATTATTATGTTCCAAAAAAAGGCAAAACTTCAAGATAGGAGATTTTTCTTTCCCAAGCTCAGCTTTCAATCAGTTTACATCCCTCTTAGACCTCTCTGAGGGAACTGATATGAATTTGGATGTTTCTCAATGATAGTTTATTCTTGGAATGTTCAAGGACTCACTGATCTGAGTCATAAGTATATAGTCAAGAATGTTTTTCATCACTTTACTCACATGAAATTATTTCCATGCAAAAAGTCATTTTTTTTAGCTTTTTACTTCATTCTACAACTCACACTATCTAGCTTGGGGCCTTTTATCAAGGCACCTGCCACAAGTCTAGCTAGGGGGAGTTATCATCCTATTGGCACCTAACTTAACTCAAAATATAATTTCTTGGGGTTTTGATGCCACCCATCAGGTGGTTTGTACACTTTTTAACTTTAATAATCACATCATTGGTTTTATTAATCTATATGCTTTCAATGATGCTATGGAACACACCTTACTTTAGATATGGTTAGTTGATTCCCTTTTAGATGCATATTGGATTCTATGTGGTGAATTTAAAATGATTGAATCTATGGAAGACAAATAAGGACACCTTTAGATGATATGGTGTGAAGAAGAACAAAAATTCTAGTTCTACATGTGAAACAAACTTGGGGCCTTCGACCTAAATCATCATAGAAGGGGTGATTCTAATTCCTTGTACTTCACCTGGTCCAATTTTTGTCAAGGAGAAGATCAGGTCCTCAAACATATTGATCATGCCATCCTTGTTGAGTAAGACCTTTTCTTCTTCTCTCTTATACTTGTTGAATAAGACAAAGAAGGACACCTTCCCATGAGATGGTGTGTAGAAGAACAAAATTTTTAGTTCTACATGTGAAACAAACTTGGGGCCTTCAACCTAAATCATCATAGAAGGGGTGATTCTAATTACTCATGGTTCACCTGGTCAATTTCTATTAAGGAGAAGATCGGGTCCTTAAATATCTTGATCATGCCCTCCTTGTTGAGTAAGAGCTTTTCTTCTACAACTCACACTATTTAGCCTGGGGCCTTCTATCAGGGCACCTATCACAAGTCTAGCCAAGGGGAGTTGTCACCATGTTGGCACCCAACTTGTCTCAAAATATCATTTCTTGGGGTTTCAACACCACCCATCGGGTGGTCTATATACTTTTTTACTTTGATAATCACATCCTTGGCTTTGTTAATCTGTATGCTTTCAATGATGATATGGAATGTACCCTACTTTAGACATGGTTAGTTGATTCCCTCTTAGATGTGCATTGGATTCTATGTGGTGAATTTAAAATGATTGAATCTTTGGAAGACAAATAAGGACACATTCCCATGATATGGTGTGTAGAAGAACAAAAAGTTTAGTTGTACATGCAAAATAAACTTGGGGTCTTTGACCTAAATAATCACAGAAGGGGTGATTCTAGTTCCCTATGGTTCACCTAGTGTAATTTCTATCAAGGAAAAGATCAGGTCCTCAAACATCTTGATCATGCCCTCCTTTTTGAGTAAGACCTTTTCTTCTTCACTCCCATCAATGGATGACTTGTGTATGTCATTCTATACTCTTTCTTGTCTGACTACCACCCCATCTATTTTCACATGCATTGGACCTCCCCTCAAGTTAAACCCAAGAGCTCCTAGTTCTACCTCAACACTACCCATCTCAAGCATGAGTGGACTATGGAACATATCCCCAAGATTTGGAATTTGGTCCTTAGGCCCACATGGGACACTAGCTAGATCGAGTAGTGGTCTGACACTATATCTTGCACTGCCTCCTTCCTATGGATCTATGGTAAAAAATTAGTGATTTTTAGGCAACACATTCAAAATGCTACACAATTTGAATACCTTAGGGATTCATAAGAGTTAGAAGATGTACCTTTAAACTCTCATTTATAGACTTAGGCTACCATGTAGAAGCACAAGCTTCAAGTTGTGAATGATTAGAAGTTCAAAGGAGCATAACTCCGAGCAAGGATACATTGGTTGAAGGTAGGAGACAAAGTGACCAGGGATTTTTTTATTCTTTCTTCAATCAAGACAAGTTGAAAATTAATTCAAAGCCATTAAAATCTATCCAAATAGGCTTATCATGATTCCAAATATCATCCAGGCCTTTATTCATCACTATCATAGTGTCTTTATAGTGAAACCTTATCAGAAGCTTAGAGAGTTCTATGTGACCATCATCTTAGTGTTAATAACCTTAAATAAGTTTTTATGTAGATGGATTTTGATAAAACCCCAATCATTGATGGCTTCCCCTATGAATTCTACCAAGCTTTGTGGGACATGGTTGGATCTGATCTCCATAGAGTTTATTTTGAAGTAGTCCTGACCAACTCCTTAGGCCACCTCATCAATCAGGGAAACATCAAGTTCATCCCCAAGGTAGGGGATCCTAAGGCAATTACCAACTAGAGACCCATCAATTTTTTGAATGTGTCCTAAAAAATCATAGAAAAAACTTGAGAGAGATCCCGACATAATTTTAGAAAAGTGAGTAACAATTTTGGAGCTATGAAACTGACGAATATGATTATCAAATATGTTTTTCTTTGTGTGCAATTTTACTAGAAACTTAAAATATACAATTTTTGTTTATGAAAAATATCAAATGTATGGTTTTAGGGAGTGGATTTTGTTTACTAAAATTGTTTTGGGTTTTGTTCACCTCTCTTTTTTAACTTGATTTATAGTGTTTGTTCTTGGAAACTATTTCTAGATTCATGAAAAATCAAATACTCTTCTTAAACACGCTTCAAACTTGCTTATATATATGGAGGGAAAGATCAAGGGTGGATATTCAAACTTGGTTTTTGGAGATCAATGGATGAGGATTATCCAAGGAATTTAAAATTCCTTAGAAGCCTCTATATTTTGGAGGCTTCTAGAGAGGTGGGGCTAAGTTAGAGAGGATTCTAGATTCTAGAATCCTCCAATTCTAGAATCATCTTAGGGATTAATTAGTCTGAGATATGGGATTAGATATGTATTAGGTATTATGGGTGTAGGAGATCCTAGGCATAGTCTATTATATGGTTAGGGGGGGTCATGGGAATTTAAAATTCCCAAATAATAGATAACTAGGATTAGATTAGGATAATAAGGATTTAAGATAAATTAATTGATTGGTGGGGATGGGTAAGGTTAGTATATGAGGGATAGTAGAGGAGGATGTTAGATAAATATACTAGGAAAGGGGGATTAATTAGCGTGATAAAATGAGTTGAGCAAAATTAGTGTCAACTAATAGGAATATTAGTGACTAAGACATATTAACTAGGTCAGTTTAGTAAGTTTAATTTGAATGAGTAAGAGAGAATATGAGAAATTTTAGTAAATTAATAAGATTAATCTAGACTCTAACAAAGTGATAATCCTCACTCCTAATGAGGAGGAACTGTACATGAACAACCAAAGAGTTTAAAAGGACAAAAAATATCATTTTTGAAGAGGTTAGAGCATATGTTGTAGGTCTGTCTCAGTGGAGAAGGAATGTGTAAATGCTTTCTTGTTGCACATAATAAAGATTTATAAGTATTATTATTATATGTTTTACATTGTATTATTCTTTTAAAATATGATTCTAATCATTTTATATTGACTGCAATCTTAAATATCATTTATATTAATGAAACCCTCAACAATTCTATATTTTTACTATTACAATCATTTTTAGAGGCTTTTTTACACATGAAAACTATTATATGAACTCAATTTGAGTATTGTAATAGTTTAATATGTTTTTTAAGACTAATATACATGTATTATATCATATAAAATCCCAATGAGCTCTCTAAACTATCAATAATTAGCTCTCAGCCTACATAAATTTTGAGTAAATCCAAAATAAGGGTTTCATGAGTAAAACACCTCTAAAACTCAAACTATTGAACAATAAAGTCTAATTATTTTCTAAAAATCTAGGGAATAGATCTTATAACTTATTACATGTATCATTTGGTTGACAAGAGGTTTGAAATCGCAATTACAAAGGACTATTTTCTATACACCTATAGAAGACCATTTTTGAGAAAGTTGTGCATAAGGTAAGATGAGTTTTGGTTTATTTGAGTTATATAAACTTTGGTATGGGTTGGAACATGTTATAATTTCTAAAATACTACTATAATTATAATTTTTAAGAGATACAAACTCTATTTTGAGAAATTGACCTATTGGAGTAACAACTAGGTCTATAAACCTAGAAACTTAAAAAGATAGAATTTGAGAATGAAATCTCAATCTCATAGAGAAATATAGTTGGTTTATTTATCATAAGTTTTGAAAACTACATAAATCCTTGAGTTTTACTAAGACCTATCCAAATTTTCTTAAAGAATAATTTTTCTTGGAGAGCAAATCTGAGAGATTAGTGACTAGTTAAGAGCAGACCTAATGAATAATTGACTAGTTTAAAAGAAGATTATTTGAGAGTGGATTTTGAATTGAGTTGAGAACAAAAGGATAAGTGAGATTGTAATTATTCATTATCTTAGAGCATATTAATAGGAATTTCATAGCCTTCTTACAAATAGTAGAACAAATTGTGCATTAAGTAGTATTAGGGGATGATAAAGGGTTTTGGCCAAAGATGGATCATTGTCTCATGAGTGAATATTCTATTTAAAGTTAGTAAGGTTGCCTTTTATCAGAATAAAGAGATTATAGTCAATTTCAGGTATAATTTCATCTTTCAAGTTTAGCAAAGATAAATTTTCAAAGAGGAAGAAGGAAGTAGACCGTGTACATGGTCACCAAAAGGAGTTGAGTGTAAAAGACATATTGATAGAGATTACTCAAGAGGTGAGAGAAAATATGAAGGAAAAATAATCATATAAGCCATACAATTAGTAGGCCTAGTTTCAAGAAAATCTATCCAAAAAGGCATTAGAGTCAAGTGAAGGTGAAAGATCAAGTTTGCAGGTATATGTATCAAAGTGAGAAATTTGCAAGAATTTATGAATGATTTTGTCTTTGCATTATACAAGTATGAACACAATTGGGTGTGGGACTTAAGTGAAATTAAATTATACTAATGATCAATTGAAAAGTTGTAAATGGGTGATGACAAATTCAAAATAGTTAAGACTGTCATCAATTATGTCATGTCCCCTTTTCAATTGACATCTTTAGAGTTGATGGTTAGCCTATTATGCGACCCTCGTAGGTTGATATGATGGATAGAGGGTCTTGATGGAGCGTGGCTTGGCTTCAATTAGCAAAATTTTTTCTAGTTGACATTATTTCAAGTTTTTTTGGACATGTTTTCTTAAGCTCCTATTATTTAGGGATATTTGACATGCAGTAGAGCACCCTTATTTTGGTATGGTCATGTGCAGAATCACTCCCTAATTCACCAAATTTAGTCAGTTCGAAGATTAGACATATATTGAGGGAGATATTAATATTTGATTGATTTAATCAAACATTAATTATTTGGCCAATTTTTAATTATGAAACCCTAATTCTTAATTATGAAACCCTAATTAGGGAAAGCACACCTTTTTGAGGAATAAGGGTTTCTCATAGGAGGGAGAGCCATAATGTTATGATTATTGATTATTGAGATTAAAGACTAGGTATTTTATGAGAAGACTGAGCCAAGGGTTCCAGGATTCCATTTGCATTGGAGAATGTCCACTTTTTAGTGTGTGTGATTCAGAGGTTGTGAGATATCAGCTGATCTATTGCCAATTTGAGAGATAACTTCATACAGAAGCTATCATAGAGGTTTACAAGTATTTCTTTCATTAATTTTTGATTTAGAAAATTATACAGATAGAGATCTTCAGATCAGGTGTCCAGCATATAGACCACACTAGATTTTATATGCTCATGTACAAGATCTATACAGATTCATGCAAATTCGTACCATTTTGTAGCAGGTTGGACAATGCCACAGGGGAACTAGAGACCGACATCGATAGGCCAGAGACTGACATCGGCTGACTGAGTACCAACGTTGGTAGGATAGCCAACCAATAGTGACTGATGTCAGTAGTATATTGATTGATGATGGCAAAATAACCAATGTCAGCGATTGTGTTTTTGACACAACAACTTGAGCCACACAGATCTAGGATATTTTTTAGATTGCTAGAGGATAATCAGGTTTTTAAGACTATACTAAAATATTCTTTATATTCATGATAGAGGACTTTTATTGTAATCATCTGAATGAGTAATAAGATATTTGATTTGCTAGTTGAGATATTATACTGTGGTTTATTTATTTATTTGGAATTATTTTGCAAAACTTGCAATTTTTCTTATTACATACATAAAACACCAAAAAAATCAAAATACATAGAAAAGCAATTCAAAATATCTAGTTTTAGAATTCAAGGGAAACAGGGGATATTACAGTGGTATCAGAGCTAAATATTGCCATCCTAAGGGTTTAGAGATCTTATGCAACCACAAGAGTTGGGACCACACAGGTATCACACCCGCAGTAGAGCTTTGCTTGAAGGTACCTAGGTGTTAGAACAACAGTCGATCACCATGAGTGACAGGCGTGAGGGTAGCCCACCAAGGGGCCAAAGACATAATGATGATTAGGTTACCAGAGAATTCTTCCATGAGATGACATAGGCACTACAAGCACTTACTACTGTGGTAGGGAGGATGAACCCACCTGTTAGATAGAATGGGGAACAAGGTGATAATAGGAGTGCTACTATTAATCAGAGACCACAACTGACCCATTCCAGAACAACTGATAGGCCTACATGGCCTACATTTTTTTAGGAGGAACCAGAGGCTCCAGCAGAGGAGGTGGCAGGAGATCCCCTATTTGCTGACACACATATGGCAATGAATGAGGAGTGGGAGTTATTATCACCTCAGGTCAGAGAGAGGATTACTTTTGACCGGTTCATCACACAGAGGAGAGAGCATAACTGAGGTTGATAAGATTAGAAACATAGACACCAGAATAATGATCTGAAGCATGCTACAAGCAGGCTCACACTAGTGATGTTTGAAGGTAGTGGTAAGGTCACAATGTAGGCCTAGATTACTAAGCTAGACACATTTCTCACATTGCATCTGATGGCTGAGAGAGATGCTATCAGATATATGACACTACATCTTGAGGGAGTAGCTCATGATTGGTGGCACCATAGGATGGTGACACTCCATCATGATTGGATGACATATTATTAGGAGTTTGTGGATAGACTAGTGGAGTGTTTTGATAGGAGGGATCTGGAATCCTATTTCTGAGAGTTAGCATAGTTGTGCCAGAGTGGTAGTCTGGAGTCTTACATTGGTGACTTATACAAGTTATTAGTCATGGTTCTTAACATTTTAGAGAGGTGACTTGTAGTGCTCTTCATGGAGGGATTGACAGAACCATTGAGAGGTTGGATCAAAGGCTTTAATCCTCCTTCATTACAGGTAGCTATGAAGAAGGCATGTAGTATGGAGATGGCAGCCCCATTCGGTAAATTTAACTCTAGAGGTACTTCTTCATCTAGGGACCATAAGTGCTCCAACAGAGATAGAGAGGGATTAGATTTCAACAAAGATAAAGTAGGTGTTAAGATTGATTCAAAGGCCAATCTAGCAGTACCACCTTTGGATTGAGAGGCTCTTAACGATCTACGTTAGAAAAAGCTTTGATTCTACTTCAAAGGTCCATATGATGCCAATCACGATTGTCCTTTGAGGCCTAAGGGCAAGGCAAATCATGTGATGTGGGTGTATTATGAGGATTCAGAATCAGAAGATTCTAAACAACAAGATAGTTTTGAGGAGTCAGAGGCAGAGGCTTTAGAGCCTAAGGCAGAGGTAGATTTAGAGCTTCACATATAAGAGGCACACCTATCTAGCATTCAGTCAGATGATTCATTTAGACTCCGTGGAGTTTTGGCAGGACAGAGGGTCATCACCCTTCTTGATACAGGAGCCACATATAATTTTATAGATGCTATATTTTTGGAGAAGCGTGGACTCACTACCAAAGATTTCAATTGCATTAGAGCTAAGGTGGCTGATGGTCACACTCTTAGGTGTGAGCGGATGATTAGAGACCTCCCATTGCGCTTGAACAACTATGAGTTCAAGGTGGATTATTATGTGGTGAACATGGGGGATATAGACTTAGTCTTGGGTATGAAGTGGCTTCATTCCCTTGAGGAAGTCACTCTTCATCTCAAGGACATGGAGTTTCATTTTGATGTTGGTGGGAAGACACATATTCTTAAGGCAATACGGGGCAGCAACATCAAAAATATGTTTTTTCATCAGATGGAGAGACTCATACCACACGATATGGGAGAGTGCACTGCTGAGTTCACATTGGCACCACTACAGGGGAGACATGTGGATGGGCTTTGTCTTGAGGTAAGTTTAGTTTAGGAGTTAGCACATGTGGTAGGGACTTAGCTTTGTATTATAGTCAGGTCACATGTTGATGATGATATGAGTATGTCTAACATTCACATTTTAGATTCAGATATTATTTAGGTGAGGAGTTCACTTGAGTCTCTAGTTGATTTTCATTCATGGATTAGATGTTGGGATCCTTATCTTGGTACTTGGGATGATATGACACCATTAGATGAGAGTTGTGATAGACATGGCATGGAGTTTGTGTTGATTGACAACGGTGTAGATCATGACTACATTTTGGATCCAAGTGGATTGATTGGTTTATCATTCTATAATTGCTTGAGGTCAAACAATTTTAGGAGGGGTAGATTGTCATGTCCCCTTTTTAGTTCACATCTTAAAAGTTGATGGTTAGCCTATTATGTGGCCCTCATAGGCTGATAGGATGGATAGAGGGTCTTGATGGAGCGTGGCTTGGCTTTGATTAGCAAAAAATTTCCTAGTTGACTTTTGTTTAGGTTTTTTCAGACACATTTACCTAAGCTCCTATTATTTAGGGATATTTGACATGTAATAGAGCACCCTTATTTTGGTATGGTCATGTGTAGAATCACTCCTTGATTCACTAGCTTCAGTCGGTTTGAGGATCAGACATATATTGAGGGAGATATTAATATTTGATTGATTTAATCAAATATTAATTATTTGGCCAATTTTTAATTATGAAACCCTAATTAGAGAAAGCACACCTTTTTGAGGACATAAGGGTTTCTCATAGGAGGGAGAGCCATAATATTATGATTATTGATTATTGAGATTGAAGACCAGGTATCTTCTGAGAAGACTGAGACAAGGGTTCCAAGATTCTATTTGCATTAGAGAACGTCCGCTCTTCAGTGTGTATGATTCAGAGGTTATGAGATATTAGTTGATCTATTGCCAATTTGAGAGATAACTTCATACAAAAGCTATCATAGAGGTTATAGGTATTTCTTTCATTAATTTTTGATTTAGAAAATTATATAGATAGAGATCTTTAGATCAGGTGTCCAGCATACTGACCACGGTAGATTCTATTTTCTCCTATACGGGATCCGTACAAATCCATGTAAATTTGTACCATTTTGCAGCTGGCCAGACAACACCGTAGGGGAACTATAGACCAACATCAGTAGGCCAGAGACTAACATCGGTTGATTGAGAACCGACGTCAACATGATAGCTGACTGATAGTGACCAACGTCAGCAGTATATCAACCGATGATGGCAGAATAACCGATGTCGATGACTATGTTTTCAACACAACAACCTAAGCCACACATATCTAGGGTATTTTTCAGATTGCTAGAGGATAATCAGGTTTTTAAGACTATATTTTAATATTCTTTATATGCATGATAGAGGACTTTTATTGTAATCATCTAAATGAGTAATAAGATATTTGATTTTCCAGTTGAGAGATTATACTATGGTTTATTTATTTATTTGGAATTATTTTGCAAAACTTGCAATTTTTCTTATTACATGCATAAGACACCAAAAAAATCAGAATACACAGAAAAGTAACTCAAAATATCTAGTTTTAGAATTCAAGGGAAATAGGGGATATTACAGTGAGAGCTAAATCCTGCCATCCTAAGGGTTTAGAGATCTTATGCAGCCACAAGAGTTGGGACCACACAGGTATTACACCCACAGTAGAGCTTTGCTTGAAGGTAACTAGGTGTTAGAACAATAGCTGATCACCATGAGTGACAGGCATGAGGGTAGCCCACCAAGGGGCCATAGACATAATGATGATCAGGTTACCAGAGAATTCTTCCATGAGATGACATAGGCACTACAAGCACTTACTACTATGGTAGGGAGGATGAACCCACCTATTAGATAGAATGGGGAACAAGGTGATAATAGGAGTGCTACTATTAATTAGAGACCACAACTGACCCATTCTAGAATAGCTGATAGGCCTACATGGCCTATGTTTTTTGAGGAACTAGAGGCTCCCTTAGAGGAGGAGATAGGAGATCCTCTGTTTGCTGACACACATATGGCAATGAATGAGGAGTGGGAGTTATTATCACCTCAGCTCAGAGAGAGGATTACTTTTGACTGGTTCATCACACAGAGGAGAGAGCATAATCGAGGTTGATAGGATTAGAGACCTAGACACCAGAATAATGATTTGAAGCATGTTATGAGCAGGCTCACTCTAGCGATGTTTGACGGTAGTGGCAAGGTTATAGTAAAGGCCTAGATTAGTAAGCTAGATACATTTCTCACATTACATCTGATGGTTGAGAGAGATGCTATTAGATATGTGACACTGTATCTTGAGGGAGTAGCTCATGATTGGTGGCACCATGGGATGGTGACAATCCATCATGATCAGATCACATCTTATCAGGAGTTTTTTGATAGACTAGTGGAGCATTTTGATAGGAGGGATTCAGAATCCTATTTTTGAGAGTTGGCATAGTTGCACCAAAGTGGCAGTCTAGAGTCTTACATTGGTGACTTTCAAAAGTTTTTATTCAAGGTTCCTGACATTTTAGAGAGGTGACTTGTAGTGCTCTTCATGGAGGGATTGATAGAACCATTGAGAGGTTGGATCAAAGGCTTTGATCCTCCATCATTATAGGTAGCTATGAAGAAGACACATAGTATGGAGATGGCAGCCCCGTCTAGTAAATTTAACTCCAGAGGTACTTCATCCAGGCACCATAAGTGCTCCAACAGAGATAGAGAGGGATTAGATTTCAACAAAGATAAATTAGGTGTTTAGAATGATTCAAAGGCTAATCCAACAGCACCACCTTTGGATCAAGAGGCTCTTAACGATCTACGTAGGAAAAAGCTTTGCTTTTACTACAAAGGTCCATATGATGCCAATCACGATTGTCCTTTGAGGCCTAAGGGCAAGGCAAAACGTGTGATGTGGGTGTATTATGAGGATTCAAAATTAGAAGATTCTAAATAATAGGATAGTTCTAAGGAGTCATAGGTAGAGGCTTTAGAGCCTAAGGTAGAGGTAGATTTAGAGCTTCACATACAGGAGGCATGCCTATCCATCATTTAATTAGATGCTTCATTCAGACTCTATGGAGTTTTGGTAGGATAGAGGGTCATCACCCTTCTTGATTAGGAGCCACACATAATTTTATAGATGCTAGATTTGTGGAGAAGCATGGACTCACTACCGAATATTTTCAAGGCATTAGAGTTAAGGTGGTCGATGGTCACACTCTTAGGTGTGAGTGGATGATTAGAGACCTCCCATTGCGCTTGAACAACTATGAGTTCAAGCCGGATTATTATGTGGTGAATATGGGGGATATAGACTTAGTCTTGGGTATGAAGTGGCTTCATTCCCTTGAGGAAGTCACTCTTCATCTCAAGGACATGGAGGTTCATTTTGATGTTGGTGGGAAGACACATATTCTTAAGGCAATATGGGGCAGCAACATCAAAAATATGTTTTTTCATCAGATGGAGAGACTCATACCACACGATATGGGAGAGTGTGCTGCTGAGTGCACATTGGCACCACTACAGGAGAGATAGGTGGATGAACTTTGTCTTGAGGTGAGTTTAGTTCAAGAGTTAGCACATGTGGTAGGGACTCAGGTTTCTGTTACAGTCAGGTCACATGTTGATGATGATATGAGTATGTCTAGCATTCACATTCCAGATTTAGATATTGTTCAGATGAGGAGTTCACTTGAGTTTCCAGTTGATTTCCATTCATGGATTGGATGTTGGGATCCTTATCTTGGTACTTGGGATGATATGATGCCATTGGATGAGAGTTGTTTTAGACATGGCATGGATTTTACGTTGATTGACAGTGGTATAGATCATGACTACATTTGGGATCCAGGTGGATTAATTGGTTTATCATTCAACGATTGCTTGAGGGCAAGCAATTTTAGGAGGGGTAAATTGTCATGTCCCCTTTTCAGTTGACATCTTTAGAGTTGATGGTTAGCCTATTATGCAACCCTCATAGGCTGATAGGATGGATAGAGGGTCTTAATGGAGTGTGGCTTGGCTTCGATTAGCAAAAATTTTCCTAGTTGACATTCATTCAAGTTTTTTTGGACATGTTTGCCTGAGCTCCTATTATTTAGGGATATTTGACATGCAACAGAGCACCCTTATTTTGGTATGGTCATGTGTAGAATCACTCCCTGATTCACCAACTTTAGTCGGTTCGAGGATCGGACATATATTGAGGGAGATATTAATATTTGATTGATTTAATCAGATATTAATTATTTGGCCAATTTTTAATTATGAAACCCTAATTCTTAATTATGAAACCCTAATTAGGGCAAGCACACCTTTTTGAGGATATAAGGGCTTCTCATAGGAGGGAGAGCAATAATATTACGATTATTGATTATTGAGATTGAAGACCAGGTATTTTCTGAGAAGACTAGGCCAAGGGTTCTAGGATTCCATTTGCATTGGAGAACATCCACTCTTCAGTGTGTGTGATTCAGAGGTTGTGAGATATCAGTCGATCTATTGCCAATTTTAGAGATAACTTCATACAAAATCTATCATAGAGGTTTACAAGTATTTCTTTTATTAATTTTTGATTTAGAAAATTATACAGATAGAGATCTTCAGACTACTTGTCCAGCATACAGACTGTGCTAGATTCTATTTGCTCCTGTACAGGATCCATACAGATCTATGCAAATCCATACCATTCTATAGTAGGCCAAATAGCACCATAGGGGAACTAGAGACTGACATCAGTGGGCAAGAGACTGACATTGGCTGACTGAGTACTGATGTCGGCAAGATAACTGATTGACAGTGACTGATGTTGGTAGTATATCGATCGATGATGGAAGAATAACTGACGTCGACAACTGTGTTTTCAACACAGCAACCCAAGCCACACAGATCTAGGGTATTTTTTAGATTACTGGAGGATAATCAAATTTTTAAGACTATATTTTAATATTCTTTATATGCATGATAGAGGAATTTTATTGTAATCATCTGAATGAGTAATAAGATATTTGATTTGCCAATTGAGAGCTTATACTGTGGTTTATTTATTTATCTAGAATTATTTTACAAAACTCATAATTTTTCTTATTACATGCATAAAACACCAAAAAATTAAGAATACACAAAAAAGCAATTCAAAATATGTAGTTTTAGAATTCAAGGGAAACAGGGGATATTACAGTGGTATCAGAGCTAAATCCTACCATCCTGAGGGTTAAAAGATCTTATGCAGCCACAAGAGTTTGGACCACATAGGTATCACACCTGCAGTAGAGCTTTACTTGAAGGTACCAAGGTGTTAGAATAATAGCCGATCACCATGAGTGACAGGCATGAGGGTAGCCCACTAAGGGGCCACAGACATAATGATGATCAGGATACCAAAGAATTCTTCCATGAGATGGCACAGGCACGCCAGGCACTTACTACTATGGTAGGGAGGATGAACCCACCTGTTAGATAAAATGGGGAACAAGGTGATAACAAGAGTGTTACTATTAATTAGAGACCATAGCTGACCCATTCTAGAACAGTTGATAGGCCTAAACAGCCTATGTTTGTTCAGGAGGAACTAGAGGCTCAAGCAGAGGAGGTGGTAGGAGATCCCCTATTTGCTAACACACTTATGGTAGAGAATAAGGAGTGGGAGTTATTATCACCTAAGGTCAGAGAGAGGATTAATTTTGATTGGTTCATCACATAGAGGAGAGAGCATAACTAAGGTCGATAGGATTGGAGATAGACAATAAAATAATGATCTGAAGCATGCTACAAGTAGGCTTACACTAGCGATGTTTGATGGTAGTGGCAAGGTCATAGCATAGGCCTATATTAGTAAGCTAGATACATTTCTCACATTACATCTGATGGCTGAGAGAGATGCAATCAGATATGTGACACTGCATCTTGAGGGAGTAGCTCATGATTGGTGGCACCATGGGATGGAGATACTCCATCATGATTAGATCACATCTTATCAGGAGTTTGTGGATAGACTGGTGGAGCATTTTGACAGGAGGGATCTAGAATCCTATTTTTGAGAGTTGACACAGTTACACTAGAGTGGCAGTCTAGAGTCTTACATTGGTGACTTCTAGAAGTTATCAGTCATGGTTCCTAATATTTCAGAGAGGCGACTTGTAGTGCTCTTCATGGAGGGATTGACAGAACCATTAAGAGGTTGGATCAAAGGCTTTGATCCTCCTTCATTATAGGTAGCTATGAAGAAGGTGCATAGTATGGAGATGGCAGCCCCATCCAGTAAATTTAACTCCAGAGGTACTTCTTCATCTAGGGACCATAAGTGCTCCAATGGAGATAAAGAGGGATTAGATTTCAACAAAGATGAATCAGGTGTTAAGAATGATTCAAAGGCCAATCCAGTAGCACCACCTTTGGATCGAGAGGCTCTTAATGATCTACATAGGAAAAAGCTTTGCTTCAACTGCAAAGGTCCATATGATGCCAATCATGATTGTTCTTTGAGGCCTAAGGGCAAGGCAAATCATGTGATGTGGGTGTATTATGAGGATTCAAAATCAAAAGATTCTAAATAGCAGGATAGTTTTGAGGAGTCAGAGGTAGAGGCTTCAGAGCCTAAGGTAGAGGTAGATTTAGAGCTTCACATACAAGAGGCACACCTATCTAGCATTCAGTCAGATGATTCATTCAGACTCTGTGGAGTTTTGGTAGGACAGAGGGTCATCACCCTTCTTGATACAAGAGCCACACATAATTTTATAGATGCTAGATTTGTGGAGAAGCATGGACTCACTACCAAAGATTTCAAGGGCATTAGAGTTAAGGTGGATGACAGTCACACTCTAAGGTGTGAGCGAATGATTAGAGACCTCCCATTGCACTTGGACAACTATGAGTTCAAGGCAGATTATTATGTGGTGAACATGGGGGATATAGACTTAGTCTTGGGTATGAAGTGGCTTCATTCCCTTGAGGAATTCACTCTTCATCTCAAGGACATGGAGGTTCATTTTGATGTTGGTGGGAAGACATATTCTTAAGGCAATACAGGGTAGCAACATCAAAAATATGTTTTTTCATCGGATGGAAAGACTCATACCACACAATATGGGAGAGTGTGCTGCTAAGTGCACATTGGAACCACTACAGGAGAGACAGGTGGAGGAACTGTGTCTTGAGGTGAGTTTAGTTTAGGAGTTAGCACATGTGGTAGGGACGCAGCTTTCTATTACAGTTGGGTCACATGTTGATGATGATATGAGTATGTCTAGCATTCACATTCTAGATTCAGATATTATTCAGATGAGGAGTTCACTTGAGTTTCCAATTGATTTCTGTTCATGGATTGGATGTTGGGATCCTTATCTTGGTACTTGGGATGATATGATGCCATTGGATGAGAGTTGTGATAGACATGGCATGGAGTTTGTGTTGGTTGACATCGGTGTAGATCATGACTACATTTGGGATCCAGGTGGATTGATTGGTTTATCATTTAGTGATTACTTGAGGGCAAGCAATTTTAGGAGGGGCAGATTGTCATGTCCCCTTTTCAGTTGATATCTTCAAAGTTGATGGTTAGCCTATTATGCGACCCTTGTAGGTTGATAGGATGGATAGAGGGTCTTGATGGAGTGTGGCTTGGCTTTGATTAGCAAAATTTTTCCTTGTTGACATTCATTCAATGTTTTTGAACATGTTTGCTTGAGCTCTTATTATTTAGGGATATTTGACATGCATTAGAGCACCCTTATTTTGGTATGGTCATGTGCAGAATCACTCCCTGATTCACCAGCTTTAGTCGGTTTGAGGATCAGACATATTTTAAGGGAGGTATTAATATTTGATTGATTTAATCAAATATTAATTATTTTGCCAATTTTTAATTATGAAACCCTAATTCTTAATTATGAAACCCTAATTAGGGAAAGCACACCTTTTTGAAGATATAAGGGTTTCTCATAGGAGGGAGAGCCATAATATTATGATTATTGATTATTGAGATTGAAGACCAGGTATTTTATGAGAAGACTGAGCCAAGGGTTCCAAGATTCTATTTGCATTAGAGAACGTCCACTCTTCAGTGTGTGTAATTCAGAGGTTGTGAGATATCAGCTGATCTATTGCCAATTTGAGAGATAACTTCATACAAAATCTATCACAAAGGTTTACAAGTATTTGTTTTATTAATTTTTGATTTAGAAAATTATACAAATAGAGATCTTTAGATCAGGTGTCCAGCATACAGACTGCACTAGATTCTATTTGCTCCTATACAAGATTTGTATAGGTCCGTGCAAATCCATACCATTCTGTAGCAGGTAGGACAACACCGCAGGGGAACCAAAGACTCACATCAGTAGGCTAGAGACTGACATTGACCGACTGAGTACCAACATCATGAGGATAGCCGATTGATAGTGACTAAAGTCCACATTATATCGACTGATGACGGTAGAATAACTGACATCGGTGACTGTGTTTTCGATACAACAACCTGAGCCGCACAGATCTAGGGTATTTTTTAGATTGCTGGAGGATAATCAAGTTTTTAAGACTATATTTTAATATTCTTTATATGCATGACAGAGGACTTTTATTGTAATCATCTAAATGAGTAATAAGATATTTGATTTGCCAGTTAAGAGACTATATTGTGGTTTATTTATTTATCTAGAATTATTTTTCAAAACTCACAATTTTTCTTATTACATGCATAAAACACCAAAAAAATTAGAATACACAGGAAAGCAATACAAAATATCTAGTTTCAGAATTCAAGGGAAACAAGGGATATTACAGTGGTATCAAAGCTAAATCCTACCATCCTAAGGATTTAGAGATCTTATGCAGCCATAAGAGTTGGGACCACATAGGTATCAAACCCGCAGTAGAGCTTTGCTTAAAGGTACCCAGGTGTTAGAACAGTAGCTACTCACCATGAGTGATAGGCATGAGGGTATCCCACCAAGGGGCCATATACATAATGATGATCAGGATACCAAATAATTTTTCTGTGAGATGACATAGGCAGTATAGGCACTTGCTACTATGGTAGGGAGGATGAACCCACCTATTAGACAGAATGGGGAATAAGGTGATAACAAGAGTGCTACTGTTAATCAGAGACCATAGCTAACCCATTCTAAAATAGCTAATAGTCCTATAGAGCATACATTTTTTTAGGAGGAACCAGAGGTTCCAGTAGAGGAGGCGGCAGGAGATCCCCTATTTGCTGACACACTTATGGCAGTGAATGAGGAGTGGGAGTTATTATCACCTGAGGTCAGAGAGAGGATTAATTTTGACCAGTTCATCACACAGAGGAGAGAGCATAACTGAGGTTGATAGTATTGGAGACCTAGACACTAGAATAATGATCTGAAGCATGCTATGAGCAGGCTCACACTAACGATGTTTGACGATAGTGGCAAGGTCACAACGTAGGCCTAGATTAGTAAGCTAGACACATTTCTCACATTGCATCTAATGGCTGAGAGAGATGCTATCAGATATGTGACATTGCATCTTGAGGGAGTAGCTCATGATTGGTGGCACCATAGAATGATTCATTCAGATTATGTGGAATTTTGGTAGGACAGAGGGTCATCACCCTTCTTGATATAGGAGCCACACATAATTTTATAGATGCTAGATTTGTGGAGAAGCATGGACTCACTACCAAAGATTTTGAGGGAATTAGAGTTAAGGTGGCTGATAGTCACACTCTTAGGTGTGAGTGGATGATTAGAGACCTCCCGTTGTGCTTGAACAACTATGAGTTCAAGGTGGAATATAATGTGGTGAACATGGGGGATATAGACCTAGTCTTGGGTATGAAGTGGCTTCATTCCCTTGAGGAATTCACTCTTCATCTCAAGGACATGGAGGTTCATTTTGATGTTGGTGGGAAGACACATATTCTTAAGGCAATACAGGGCAGCAACATCAAAAATATGTTTTTTCATCGGATGGAGTGACTCATACCACACGATATGGGAGAGTGCACTGCTGAGTGCACATTGGCACCACTATAGGAGAGATAGGTGGACGAGCTTTGTCTTGAGGTGAGTTCAGTTCAAGAGTTAGCACATGTGGTAGGGACTCAGCTTTTTGTTACAGTCAGGTCACATGTTGATGATGATATGAGTATGTCTAGCATTCACATTCCAAATTTAGATATTATTCAGGTGAGGAGTTCACATGAGTTTTCAGTTGATTTCCATTAGTGGATTGGATGTTTGGATCCTTATCTTGGTACTTGGGATGATATGATGCCATTGGATGAGAGTTGTGATAGACATGGCATGGAGTTTGTGTTCATTGATAGCAGTGTAGATCATGACTACATTTGGGATCTAGGTGGATTGATTGGTTTATCATTCAGTGATTGCTTGAGGGAAAGTAATTTGAGGAGGGGCAGATTGTCATGTCCCCTTTTCAATTGACATCTTCAAAGTTGATGGTTAGCCTATTATGCATCCCTCGTAGGCTGATAGGATGGATAGAGGGTCTTGATGGAGTGTGGCTTGGCTTCAATTAGCAAAAATTTTCCTAGTTGACATTCATTCAAGTTTTTTAGACACATTTGCCTGAGCTCCTATTATTTAGGGATATTTGACATGCAGCAGAGCACCCTTATTTTGGTATGGTCATGTGCAGAATCACTCCCTGATTCACCAGCTTTAGTTGGTTTGAGGATCGAACATATATTGAGGGAGATATTAATATTTGATTGATTTAATCAAATATTAATTATTTGGCCAATTTTTAATTATGAAACCCTAATTCTTAATTATGAAACGCTAATTAGGGAAAGCACACCTTTTTGAGGATATAAGGGTTTCTCATAGGAGGGAGAGCCATAATATTATGATTATTGATTATTGAGATTGAAGACGAGGTATTTTCTGAGAAGACTGAGCTAAGGTTTCCAGGATTCCATTTGCATTGGAGAACGTCCACTCTTCAGTGTGTCCGATTCAGAGGTTGTGAGATATCAGCTGATCTATTGATAATTTGAGAGATAACTTCATACAAAAGCTATCACAGAGGTTTATAGGTATTTATTTCATTAATTTTTGATTTAGAAAATTATACAGATAGAGATCTTCAGATCAGATGTCTAGCATATAGACCGTGCTGATTCTATTTGCTCCTATATGGGATCTGTACAAATCTATGCAAATCTATACCATTCTGTAGTAGCCCAAATAGCACCGTAGGGGAACCAGAGACTGACATTGATAGGCTAGAGACTAACATCGACCGACTGAGTACCAATGTCGATAGGATAGCCAACTGACAGTGACTGACATCGGTAGTATATCGATCGATGATGGCAGAATAACCGACGTCAGTGACTATGTTTTTAACATAGCAACCTGAGCCACACAGATCTAGGGTATTTTTTAGATTGTTAGAGGATAATCAGGTTTTTAAGACTATATTTTAATATTCTTTATATGCATGATAGAGGACTTTTATTGTAATCATCTGAATGAGTATAAGATATTTGATTTTCTAGTTGAGAGATTATAATGTGGTTTATTTATTTATCAAGAATTATTTTTCAAAACTTGCAATTTTTCTTATTACATGCATAAAACACCAAAAAAATCAAAATACACAGAAAAGCAATTCAAAATATCTAGTTTCAGAATTCAAAAGAAACAGGGGATATTACAGTGGTATCAAAGCTAAATCCTGCCATCCTGAGGGTTTAGAGATCTTATGCAGCCACAAGAGTTGGGACCACATAGGTATCACACCCATAGTAGAGCTTTGCTTGAAGGTACCAAGGTGTTATAACAACAGCCGATCACCATGAGTGACAGGCATGAGCGTAGCCCACCAAGGGGGCACAGACATAATGATGATCAAGATACCAGAGAATTCTTTTGTGAGATGACATAGGCACTATAGGCACTTATTACTATGGTAGGGAGGATGAACCCACCTGTAAGATAGAATGGGGAACAAGGTGATAATAGGAGTGCTACTGTTAATTAGAGACCACAGCTGACCCATTCTAGAAAAGCTGATAGGCCTATGCAACCTACATTGGTTCAGGAGGAACTAGAGGCTCCAGTAGAGGAGTTGGCAGGAGATCCCCTATTTGCTCACACACTTATGGCAGCAAATGAGGAGTGGGAGTTATTATTTCCTGAGGTCAGAGAGAGGATTACATTTGATCGGATCATTACACAAACGAGAGAGCATAACAGAGGTCGAGAGGATTGGAGACCTAGACACCAGAATGATGATCTGAAGCATGCTATGAGCAGGCTCACACTAGCGATGTTTGATGGTAGTGGCAAGGTCACAGTGCAGGCCTAGATTAGTAAGCTAGACACATTTATCACATTACATTTGATGGCTGAGAGAGATGCTATCAAATATGCGACACTACATCTTGAGGTAGTAGCTCATGATTGGTGGCACCACGAGATGGTGACACTCCATCATGATCAGATCACATCTTATCAAGAGTTTGTGGATAGACTGGTGGAGCATTTTGATAGGAGGGATCTGAAATCTAATTTTTAAGAGTTGGCACATTTATGCTAGAGTGGCAGTCTAGAGTCTTACATTGGTGACTTCCAAAAGTTATCAGTCATGGTTCCTGACATTTCAGAGAGGCAAAGTGTAGTGCTCTTCATGGAGGGATTGACAAAACCATTGAGAGGTTGGATCAAAGGCTTTGATCCTCCTTCATTATAGGTAGCTATGAAGAAGGCACGCAGTATGGAGACGGCAGCCCCATCCAATAAATTTAACTCTAGAGGTACTTCTTCATCCAGGGACCATAAGTGTTCCAATGGAGATAAAGAGGGCTTAGATTTCAACAATGATAAATTAGGTGTTAAGAATGATTCAAAGGCCAATCCAGTAGTACCACCTTTGGATCAAGAGGCTCTTAATGATCTCCATAGGAAAAAGCTTTGCTTCTACTGCAAAGGTCCATATGATGCCAATCATGATTGTCCTTTGAGGCCTAAGGGCAAGGCAAATCGTGTGGTGTGGGCGTAGTATGAGGACTCAAAATTAGAAGATTTTGAATAGCAGGATAGTTCTAAGGAGTTAGAGGTAGAGGCTTTAGAGCCTAAGGTAGAGGCAGATTTAGAGCTTCACATACAGGAGGCACACCTATCCAGCATTTAATCAGAAGATTCATTCAAACTCCATGGAGTTTTGGCAGGACAGAGGGTCATCACCCTTCTTGATATAGGAGCCACACATAATTTTATAGATGCTAGATTTGTGGAGAAGTGTGGACTCACTACCAAAGATTTTGAGGGCATTAGAGTTAAGGTGGCCGATGGTCACACTCTTAGGTGTGAGCAGATGATTAGAGACCTCCCATTGCGCCTAAATAACTATGAGTTCAAGGCAGATTATTATGTGGTGAACATGGGGGATATAGACTTAGTCTTGGGTATGAAGTGGCTTCATTCCCTTGAGGAAGTCACTCTTTGTCTCAAGGACATGGAGGTTCATTTTGATGTTGGTGGGAAGACACATATTCTTAAGGCAATACGGGGCAACAACATCAAAAATATGTTTTTTCATCAGATGGAGAGACTCATACCACACGATATGGGAGAGTGCGCTGCTGAGTGCACATTGGCACCACTATAAGAGAGACAGGTGATGAGCTTTGTCTTGAGGTGAGTTCAGTTCAGGAGTTAGCACATGTGGTAGGGACTCAACTTTCTGTTACAGTCAGGTCACATGTTGATGATGATATGAGTATGTCTAGCATTCACATTGCAGATTCAGATATTATTCAAGTGAGGAGTTCACTTGAGTTTCTAGTTGATTTTTGTTTATGGATTGGATGTTGGGATCCTTATCTTGGTACTTGGGATGATATGATGCCATTGGATGAGAGTTGTGATAGACATGGCATGGAATTTGCGTTGATTGACAATAGTGTAGATCATGACTACATTTGGGATCCAGGTGGATTGATTGGTTTATCATTCACCAATTGCTTGAGGGCAAGCAATATTAGGAGGGGTGGATTGTCATGTCCCCTTTTCAGTTGACATCTTTAGAGTTGATGGTTAGCCTATCATGCGACCCTCATAGGCTGATAGGATGGATAGAGTGTCTTGATGGAGCATGGCTTGGCATCGATTAGCAAAATTTTTCCTAGTTGACATTTGTTCAAGTTTTTTTAGACATGTTTGCTTGAGCTCCTATTATTTAGGGATATTTGACATGCATCGGAGTAGCCTTATTTTGGTATGGTCATGTGCAGAATCATTCCCTAATTCACTAGCTTCAGTCAGTTCGAGGATTAGACATATATTGAGGGAGATATTAATATTTGATTGATTTAATCAAATATTAGTTATTTGGCCAATTTTTAATTATGAAGCCCTAATTAGGGAAAGCACACCTTTTTTAGGATATAAGCATTTCTCATAGGAGGGAGAGCCATAATATTATGATTATTGATTATTGAGATTGAAGACTAGGTATTTTTTGAGAAGACTGAGCCAAGGGTTCCAAGATTCTATTTGCATTAGAGAACATCCACTCTTCAGTGTGTGTGATTTAGAGGTTGTGAGATATCAACTGATCTATTGCCAATTTGAGAGATAACTTCATACAAAAGCTATCAGAGAGGTTTACAGGTATTTCTTTCATTAATTTTTGATTTAGAAATTATATAAATAGAGATCTTCAGATCAGGTGTCCAGCATACAGACCACACTAGATTCTATTTTCTCCTATACGGGATCCATACAGATCTTTGCAAATCTTTACCATTCTGCAATAGGCTAGACACCGCAGGGGAACCAGAGATCGACATCAATAGGCCAGAGACTGACATCAGCTGACTGAGTACCGATGTCAGTAGGATAGCCAACTGATAGTGACCGATGTCGATAGTATATCAACTGATGATGGCAGAATAATTAACATCGATGACTGTGTTTTTGACACAACATCCTGAGCCGCACAGATCTAAGGTATTTTTTAGATCGCTGGAAGATAATCAAGTTTTTAAGACTATATTTTAATATTCTTCATATGCATGACAAATGACTTTTATTGTAATCATCTGAACGAGTAATAAGATATTTGATTTGCTAGTTGAGAGATTATACTGTGGTTTATTTATTTATCTAGAATTATTTTGCAAAACTTGCAATCTTCTTATTACATGCATAAAACACCAAAGAAATTAGAATACATAGAAAAGCAATTCAAAATATCTAGTTTTAGAATTCAAGGGAAACAAGGGATATTACAGTGGTATCAGAGCTAAATCTTTCCATCCTAAGGGTTTAGAGATCTCATGCAACCACAAGAGTAGGGACCACACAGGTATCACACCCACAATAGAGCTTTGCTTGAAGGTACCCAGGTGTTAGAATAGTAGCCGATCACCATGAGTGATAGGTGTGAGGGTAGCCCACCAAGGGGCCAAAGACATAATGATGATCAGGATACCAAAGAATTCTTCTTTGAGATGACATAGGCACTACAGACACTTACTACTATGGTAGGGAGGATGAACCCACCTATTAGATAGAATGGGGAAAAGGGTGATAATAGGAGTGCTGATGTTAATCAGAGACCATAGCTGACCCATTCTAGAAGAGCTGATAGGCCTACATGGCCTACGTTTGTTTAGGAGGAACTAGAGGCTCCAATAGAGGAGGTGGCAGGAGATCCCCTATTTGTTGACACACTTATGGCAGCAAATGAGGAGTATGAGTTATTATCACCTGACATCAGAGAGAGGATCACTTTTGACTGGTTCATCACACAAAGGAGAGAGAATAATTGAGGTCAATAGGATTGGAGACTTAGACACCAGAATAATGATATAAAGCATGTTACGAGAAGGCTCACACTAGCGATGTTTGATGGTAGTGGCAAGGTCACAGCATAGGCCTAGATTAGTAAGATAGACACATTTCTCACATTGCATTCGATGGCTGAGAGAGATGCTATCTGACATGCCACACTGCATCTTGAGGGAGTAGCTCATGATTGGTGGCATCACGGGATGGTGACACTCCATCATGATCAGATCACATCTTATCAAGAGTTTGTGGATAGACTGGTGGAGCATTTTGATAGGAGAGATCAGGAATCCTATTTTTAAGAGTTGGCACAGTATCACCAGAGTGGCAGTCTAGAGTCTTACATTGGTGATTTTTAGAAGTTATCAGTCATGGTTCCTGACATTTTAGAGAGGTGACTTGTAGTGCTCTTCATGAAGGGATTGACAGAACCATTGAGAGGTTGGATCAAATGCTTTGATCCTCCTTCATTATAGGTAGCTATGAAGAAGGCGCATAGTATGGAGATGGCAGCCCCATGTAGTAAATTTAACTCCAGAGGTACTTCTTCATCCAGGGACCATAAGTGCTCCAATGGAGATAAAGAGGGATTAGATTTCAAAAAAGATAAATCAGGTGCTAAGAATGATTCAAAGGCCAATCCAACAGCACCACCTTTGGATCGACAGGCTCTTAACGATCTATGCAAGAAAAAGCTTTGCTTCTACTGCAAAGGTCCATATGATGCCAATCACGATTATCCTTTGAGGCCTAAGGGCAAGGAAAATCATGTGATGTGGGTAGAGGAAGATTTAGAGATTCACATACATGAGGCATGCCTATCTAGCATTCAGTCAGATGATTCATTCAGACTCTATGGAGTTTTGGCAGGATAAAGGGTCATCATCCTTCTTGATACAAGAGCCACACATATTTTTATAGATGCTAGATTTGTGGAGAAGCATGGGCTCACTACCAAAGATTTCAAGGGCATTAGAGTTAAGGTGGCCAATGGTCACACTCTTAGGTGTGAGCAAATGATTAGAGACCTCCCATTGCACTTAAACAACTATGAGTTCAAGGTGGATTATTATGTGGTGAACATGGGGGATATAGACTTAGTCTTGGGTATGAAGTGGCTTCATTCCCTTGAGGAAGTCACTCTACATCTCAAGGACATGGAGATTCATTTTGATGTTGGTGGGAAGACACATATTATTAAGGTAATACAGGGCAGCAACATCAAAAATATGTTTTTTTAATCGGATGGAGAGACTCATACCACACGATATGGGAGAGTGCACTACTAAGTGCACATTAGCACCACACAGGAGAGACATGTGGATGAGCTTTGTCTTGAGGTGAGTTTAGTTTAGGAGTTAGTACATGTGGTAGGGACTTAGCTTTTTGTTATAGTCGGGTCAAATGTTGATGATGATATGAGTATGTTTAGCATTCACATTCCAGATTTAAATATTATTCAGGTGAGGAGTTCACTTGAGTTTCTAGTTGATTTTTGTTCATGGATTGGATGTTGGGATCCTTATCTTGGTACTTGGGATGATATGATGCCATTAGATGAGAGTTGTGATAGACATGGCATGAATTTTGCATTGATTGACAGTGGTGTAGATCATGACTACATTTGGGATCTAGGTGGATTGATTGGTTTATCATTCAGCGATTACTTGAGGGCAAGCAATTTCAGGAGGGGCAGATTGTCATGTCCCCTTTTTAGTTCACATCTTTAGAGTTGATGGTTAGCCTATTATGTGACCCTCATAGGCTGAAAGGATGTATAGAGGGTCTTGATGGAGCGTGGCTTGGCTTCGATTAGCAAAAAGTTTCCTAATTGACCTTCGTTTAGGTTTTTTTAGACATGTTTGCCTGATCTCCTATTATTTAGGGATATTTGACATGTAGTGGAGCCCCCTTATTTTGGTATGGTCATGTGTAGAATCACTCCCTAATTCACCTGCATTAGTCAGTTTGAGGATTGGACATATATTGAGGGAGATATTAATATTTGATTGATTTAATCAAATATTAATTATTTGGCCAATTTTTAATTATGAAACCCTAATTCTTAATTATGAAACCCTAATTAGGGAAAGCACACCACTTTGAGGATATAAGGGTTTCTCATAGGAGGGAGAGCCATAATATTATGATTATTGATTATTGAGATTGAAGACTAGGTATTTTATGAGAAGACTGAGCCAAGGGTTCCAGGATTCCATTTGAATTGGAGAACGTCCACTCTTCAGTGTGTGCGATTCAGAGGTTGTGAGATATTAGTTGATCTATTGCCAATTTGAGAGATAACTTCATACAAAAGCTATCACAGAGGTTTATAGGTATTTATTTCATTAATTTTTGATTTAGAAAATTACACAGAAAGAGATCTTTAGATTAGGTGTCCAGCATATAGACCACACTAGATTTTGTTTGCTCCTCTACGAGATCCATATAGATTCATGCAAATCTATACCATTCTATAGCAGGTTGGATAACATTGTAGGGGAACTAGAGACTGACATCGGTAGGCCAAAGACTGACATTGGCTGACTGACTACCAATTTTGGAAGGATAGCCAATCAAAAGTGACTAACATCGATAGTATATCGACTGACAATGGCACAATAACTGATGTCGATGACTGCATTTTTGACATAACAACCTGAGCTACACAGATCTAGGGGTATTTTTTAGATTGTTGGAGGATAATCAAGTTTTTAAGACTATATTTTAATATTCTTTATATGCATGATAGAAGACTTTTATTGTAATCATCTAAATGAGTAATAAGATATTTGATTTTCTAATTGAGAGATTATACTGTGGTTTATTTATTTATCTGGAATTATTTTGCAAAACTCAGAATTTTTCTTATTACATGCATAAAACACCAAAAATATTAGAATACATAGAAAAGCAATTCAAAATATCCAATTTTAGAATTCAAGGGAAACATGGGATATTACAGTGGTATCAGAGCTAAATCTTGCCATCTTGAGGGTTTAGAGATCTTATGCAGCCAAAAGAATTGGGACCACACAGGTATCACACCCATAGTAGAGCTTTGCTTGAAGGTACCCAAGTGTCAGAACAGTAGTCGATCACCATGAGTGATAGGCATGAGGGTAGCCCACCAAGGGGCCATAGACATAATGATGATCATGATACCAGAGAATTCTTCTGTGAGATGACATAGGCACTACAGGCACTTACTACTATGGTAGGGAGGATGACCCCACCTATTATACAGAATGGGGAACAAGGTGATAACAGGAGTGCTACTTTTAATCAGAGACCACAGTTGACCCATTCTAGAATAGCTGATAGGCCTACATGGCCTACATTTGTTTAGGAGGAACTAGAGGCTCCAATAGAGGAGGCGGTAGGAGATCCCCTATTTGCAGACACACTTATGGAAATGAATGAGGAGTGGGAGTTATTATCACCTGAGGTCAGAGAGTGGATTAATTTTGATCAGTTCATCACATAGAGAAGAGAGCATAATCAAGGTCGATAGGATTGGAGACCTAGACACCATAATAATGATTTGAAGCATGCTACAAGCAAGCTCACACTAGCGATGTTTGACGGTAGTGGCAAGGTCACAATGTAGGCCTAGATTAGGAAGCTAGATACATTTCTCACATTGTGTCTGATGGCTGAGAGAGATGCTATCAGATATGTGACACTACATCTTGAGGGATTATCTCATGATTGGTGGCACCATGGGATGGTGACACTCCATCATGATCGGATCACATCTTATCAGGAGTTTATGGATAGACTAGTGGACCATTTTGACAGGAGGGATCTGGAATCCTATTTCCTAGAGTTGGCATAGTTGCACCAGAGTGGCAGTCTAGAGTCTTACATTGGTGTCTTCCAGAAGTTATCAGTCATGGTTCTTGACATTTCAGAGAGCTGACTTGTAGTGCTCTTCAAGGAGGGATTGACAGAACCATTGAGAGGTTAGATCAAAGGATTTTATCCTCCTTCATTACAGGTAGCTATGAAGAAGGCACGTAGTATGGAGATGGCAACCCCATCTAGTAAATTTAACTCTAGAGGTACTTCTTCATCTAGGGACCATAAGTGCTCCAATGTAGATAGAGAGGGATTAGATTTCAACAAAGATAAACTAGGTGTTAAGAATGATTCAAAGGCCAATCTAGCAACACCATCTTTGGATCAAGAGGATCTTAATGATCTACACAAAAAAAAATCTTTGGTTCTACTGCAAAGGTCCATATGATGCCAATCACGATTTTCCTTTGAGGCCTAAGGACAAGGCAAATCGTGTGATGTGGGCATATTATGAGGATTTAGAATCAAAAAATTCTGAACAGCAAGATAGTTTTGAGGAGTCAGAGGCAGAGGCTTCAGAGCCTAAGGAAAACATAGATTTAGAGCTTTAGATACAGGAGGCATGCCTATCCAGCATTTAGTCAGATGATTCATTCAGACTCCATGGAGTTTTGGCAGGACAGAGGGTCATCACCCTTCTTGATACAGGAGCCACACATAATTTTATAGATGCTAGATTTGTGGAGAAGTGTGGACTCACTACCAAATATTTTGAGGGCATTATAGTTAAGGTGGATGATGGTCACACTCTTAGGTGTGAGCGGATGATTATAGACCTCCCATTGCACTTGAACAACTATGAGTTCAAGGTGGAATATTATGTGGTGAACATGGGGGATATAGACTTAGTCTTGGGTATGAAGTGGCTTCATTCCCTTGAGGAAGTCACTCTTCATCTCAAGGACATGGAGGTTCATTTTGATGTTGGTGGGAAGACACATATTCTTAAGGCAATACGGGGTAGCAACATCAAAAATATGTTTTTTCATCAGATGGAGAGACTCATACCACATGATATGGGAGAGTGTGTTGTTGAGTGCACATTGGCACCACTACAAGAGAGATAGGTGGACAAGCTTTGTCTTGAGGTGAGTTCAATTTAGGAGTTAGCACATTTGGTAGGGACTCAGATTTTTGTTATAGTCGAGTCACATGTTGATGATGATATGAGTATGTCTAGCATTCACATCCTAGATTCATATATTATTCAGGTGAGGAGTTCTCTTGAGTTTCCTATTTATTTTTGTTCATGGATTGGATATTGGGATCCTTATCTTGGTACTTGGGATGATATGACACCATTAGATGAGAGTTGTGATAGACATGGCATGGGGTTTGCGTTGATTGACAGCGGTGTAGATCATGAGTACATTTGGGATCCAAGTGGATTGATTGGTTTATCATTCAGCAATTTCTTGAGGGCAAGCAATTTCATTAGGGGCAGATTGTCATGTCCCCTTTTCAATTGACATCTTTAAAGTTGATGGTTAGCCTATTATGTGACCCTTATAGGCTGATAGGATGTATAGAGGGTCTTGATGGAGCATATCTTGGCTTTGATTAACAAAAAATTTCCTAGTTGACATTCATTCAAGTTTTTTTGGACACGTTTGCCTGAGCTCCTATTATTTAGGGATATTTGACATGCAGTGGTGCAACCTCATTTTGGTATGGTCATGTGTAGAATCACTCCCTGATTCACCAGCTTCAGTCGGTTCGAGGATCGGACATATATTGAGGGAGATATTAATATTTGATTGATTTAATCAAATATTAATTATTTGGCCTATTTTTAATTATGAAACCCTAATTAGGGCAAGCACACCTTTTTGAGGATATAAGGGTTTCTCATAGGAGGGAGAGCCATAATATTATGATTATTGATTATTGAGATTGAAGACCATGTATTTTTTGAGAAGACTGAGCCAAGGGTTCCAGGATTCCATTTGCATTGGAGAATGTCCACTCTTCAGTGTGTGTAATTTACAGGTTGTGAGATATCAGCTGATCTATTGCCAATTTAAGAGATAACTTCATATAGAAGCTATCACAGAGGTTTACAGGTATTTCTTTCATTAATTTTTTATTTAGAAAATTATACAAGTAGAGATCTTCAGATCAGGTGTCTAGCATACAGACTACGCTAGATTCTATTTGCTCCTGTATGGGATCTATACAGATCCAGGCAAATCTGTACCATTCTGTAGCAGGCTAGATAGCATCATAGGGGAACCAAAGACTGACATTGACAGGCAAGAGACTGACATCAGCAGACAAAGTACTGACATCAGTAGGATAGCTGAATGATAGTGACCCATGTCGGCAGTATATCAACCGATGATGGCAGAATAACTGACGTCAGTGACTGTGTTTTTGACACATCAACCTGAGCCGAATAGATCTAGGGTATTTTTCAAATTGCTGGAGGATAATCAAAATTTTAAGACTATATTTTAATATTCTTTATATGCATGATAAAGGACTTTTATTGTAATCATCTAAATGAGTAATAAGATATTTGATTTGCCAGTTGAGAGATTATATTGTAGTTTATTTATTTATCTAGAATTATTTTGCAAAACTCACAATTTTTCTTATTGCATGCATAAAACACCAAAAAAATTAGAATACACAGAAAAGTAATTCAAAATATGTAGTTTCAAAATTAAAGGGAAACAGGGGATATTATAGTGGTATCAGAGCTAAATCCTGCCATCCTGAGGGTTTAAAGATCTTATGCAGCCACAAGAATTGGGACCACACAGGTATCACACTTGTAGTAGAGCTTCACTTGAAGGTACCTAGGTGTTAGAACAATAGCTGATCACCATGAGTGACAGGCATGAGGGTAGCCCACCAAGGGGCCACAGACATAATGATGATCAAGATACAAGAGAATTCTCCCATAAGATGACACAGGCACTACAAGCACTTACTTCTATGGTAGGGAGGATGAACCCACCTATTAGATAGAATGGGGAACAAGGTGATAACAGGAGTGCTACTGTTAATCAGATACCACAACTGACCCATTCTAGAATAGATGTAGGCCTACACAGCCTACATTTGTTCAGGAGGAATTAGAGGCTCTAGCAGAGGAGGCAGCAGGAGATCCCCTATTTGCTGAAACACTTATGGCAGCGAATGAGGAGTGGGAGTTATTATCACCTGAGGTCAGAGAGAGGATTACTTTTGACCAGTTCATCACAGAGAGGAGAGAGCATAATTGAGGTCAATAGGATTGGAGACCTAGACACCAGAATAATGATCTAAAGCATGCTACGAGCAGGCTCACACTAGTGATGTTTGACGGTAGTGTCAAGGTCACAGCACAGGCCTGGATTAGTAAGCTAGAAAGATTTCTCACATTGCATCCAATGGCTGAGAGAGATGCTATCAGATATGCGACACTGCATCTTGAGGGAGTAGCTCATGATTGGTGGCACCATGGGATGGTGACACTCCATCATGATCGGATCACATCTTATAAGGAGTTTGTGGATAGACTGGTGAACTATTTTGATAGGAGGGATCCAAAATCCTATTACTAAGAGTTGGCACAGTTGTGCTAGAGTGGCAGTCTAAAGTCTTACATTGGTGACTTCTAGGAGTTATCAATCATGGTTCCTGACATTTTAGAGAGGCAACTTGTAGTGCTCTTCATGGAGGGATTGACAGAACCATTGAGAGGTTAGATCAAAGGTTTTGATCCTCCTTCATTATAGGTAGCTATGAAGAAGGTGCGTAGTATGGAGATGGCAGCCCCATCCAGTAAATTTAACTCCAGAGGTGCTTCTTCATCTAGGGACCATAAGTGCTCCAACAGAGATTGAGAGGGATTAGATTTCAACAAAGATAAATCTAGTGTTAAGAATGATTCAAAGGCCAATCTAGTAGCACCACCTTTGGATCAAGAGGCTCTTAACGATCTACACTGGAAAAAGCTTTGCTTCTATTGAAAAGGTCCATATGATGCCAATCACAATTGTCTTTTGAGGCCTAAGGGCAAGGCAAATCGTGTGATGTGGGCATATTATGAGGTTTCAAAATTGAAAGATTTTGAATAACAAGATAGTTCTAAGGAGTCAAACACAGAGGCTTCAGAGCCTAAGGTAGAGGTAGATTTAGAGCTTCACATATAGGAGGCACACCTATCTAGCATTCAGTCTGATGATTCATTCAGACTCTGTGGAGTTTTGGCAAGATAGAGGGTCATCACCCTTCTTGATATATGAGCCGCACATAATTTTATAGATGCTATATTTGTGGAGAAGCATAGACTCACTACCAAAGATTTCGAGTTCATTATAGTTAAGGTGGCCGATGGTCACACTCTTAGGTGTGAGTGGATGATTAGAGACCTCCCATTGCACTTGAACAACTATGAGTTCAAGGCGGATTATTAAGTGGTGAACATGGGGGATATAGACTTAGTCTTGGGTATGAAGTGGCTTCATTCCCTTGAGGAAGTCACTCTTCATCTCAAGAACATGGAGGTTTATTTTGATGTTGGTGGGAAGACACATATTCTTAAGGCAATACAGGGAAGCAACATCAAAAATATGTTTTTTCATCGGATGGAGAGACTCATACCACACGATATGGGAGAGTGCGCTGCTGAGTGCACATTGGCACCACTACAAGAGAGACAAGTGGATGAGATTTGTCTTGAGGGGAGTTCAGTTTAGGAGTTAACACATGTGGTAGGGACTCAACTTTTTGTTACAGTCAGGTCACATTTAGATGATGATATGAGTATGTCTAGCATTTACATTCCAGATTTAGATATTATTCAAGTGAGGAGTTCACTTGAGTTTCTAGTTGATTTCCATTCATGGATTGGATGATGGGATCCTTATCTTGGTACTTGGGATGATATGATGCCATTGGATGAGAGTTTTGATAGACATGGCATGGAGTTTGTGTTGATTGACAGCGGTGTAGATCATGACTAAGTTTGGGATCCAGGTGGATTGATTGGTTTATAATTCAGCGATTGCTTGAGGGCAAGCAATTTTAGGAGGGGTGGATTGTCATGTCCCCTTTTTAGTTGACATCTTTAGATTTTATGGTTAGCCTATTATGCAACCCTCATAGGCTGATAGGATGGATAGAGGGTCTTGATGGAGCGTGGCTTGGCTTTGATTAGCAGAAGTTTTCCTAGTTGACATTCATTCAAGTTTTTTGAGACACATTTGCCTAAGCTCCTATTATTTAGGGATATTTGACATGCAATGGAGCACCCTTATTTTGGTATGGTCATGTGCAGAATCACTCCCTGATTCACTAGCTTTAGTCAGTTCATGGATCAGACATATATTGAGGGAGATATTACTTTTTGATTGATTTAATCAAATATTAATTATTTGGCCAATTTTTAATTATGAAACCCTAATTCTTAATTATGAAATGCTAATTAGTGAAATCACACCTTTTTGAGGATATAAGTGTTTGTCATAGGAGGGAGAGCCATAATATTATGATTATTGATTATTGAGATTGAAGACTAGGTATTTTTTGAGAAGACTGAGCCAAGGTTTCCAGGATTCCATTTACATTGGAGAACATCCACTCTTCAGTGTGTGCGATTCACAGGTTATGAGATATCAGCTGATCTATTGCCAATTTGAGAGATAACTTCATACAAAAGCTATCACAGAGTTTTACACTGATTTCTTTCATTAATTTTTTATTTAGAAAATTATATAGATAGAGATCTTTAGATAAGGTGTCCAGCATATAGACTGTGCTAGATTCTATTTGCTCCTGTACGGGATCCGTACATATCCATACAAATCCGTACCATTCTACAGCAAGCCAAATAGTGCCATAGGGGAACCAAAGACCGACATCGGCAGGCCAGAGAACGACATCGACAGACTAAGTACCGACATCGGTAGGATAGCTGATCGACAGTGACTGGTGTTGGCAGTATATTGACTGATGACGGTAGAATAATCGATGTCGGTGACTATGTTTTTGACATAGCAACCCGAGCCACACAGATCTAGGGTATTTTTTAGATTGCTGGAGGATAATCAAGTTTTCAAGACTATATTTTAATATTCTTTATATGCATGACATAGGACTTTTATTGTAATCATCTAAATGAGTAATAAGATATTTGATTTGCCAGTTGAGAGATTATACTGTGGTTTATTTATTTATTTATCTAGAATTAATTTTTTTATTACATGCATAAAACACCAAAAAAATTAGAATACACAAAAAAGCAATTCAAAATATCCAATTTTAGAATTCAAGGGAAACAAGGGATATTATAGTGGTATCGGAGCTAAATCCTGCCATCCTAAGGGTTTAGAGATGTTATGCATCCATAAGAGTTGGAACCACACAAGTATCACAGCCGCAGTAGAGCTTTGCTTGAAGGTACCCAGGTGTTAGAATAGCAGCCGATCACCATGAGTGATAGGCATGAGGGTATCCCACCAAGGGGCCACAGACATAATGATGATCAGGATACCAGAGAATTCTTCTATGAGATGACACAGGCACTATAGGCACTTACTACTATGGTAGGGATGATGAACCCACCTATTAGATAGAATGGGGAACAAGGTGATAACAGGAGTGCTACTGTTAATTTGAGACCATAGCTGACCCATTCTAGAATAGTTGATAGGCCTACATGGCCTACTTTTGTTTAGGAGGAACCAGAGGCTCTAGCAGAGGAGGTGGCAGGAGATCCCTTATTTGCTGACACACTTATGGCAGCAAATGAGGAGTGGGAGTTATTATCACTTGAGGTTAGAGAGAGGATTACTTTTGACTGGTTCATCACATAGAGGAGAGAGCATAACTGAGTTCGACAAGATTGGAGACCTAGACACCAAAATAATGATCTGAAGCATGCTACAAGCAAGCTCACACTAGCGATGATTGACGGTAGTGGCAAGGTCACAATGCAAGCCTAGATTAGTAAGCTAGACACATTTCTCACATTACATCTGATGGCTGAGAGAGATGCTATTAGATATGCGACACTGCATCTTGAGGGAGTAGCTCATGATAGGTGGCACCACAGGATGGTGACACTCCATCATGATTAGATCACATCTTATCAGGAATTTGTGGATAGACTAGGGGAGCATTTTGATAGGAGGGATCCAGAATCCTATTTCTGAGAGTTGGCATAGTTGCGCTAGAGTGGCAATCTAGAGTCTTACATTGGTGACTATGTTTTTGACATAGCAACTCGAGCTACACAGATCTAGGGTATTTTTTAGAATGCTGGAGGATAATCAGGTTTTTAAGACTATATTTTAATATTCTTTATATGCACGATAGAGGACTTTTATTTTAATCATCTGAACGAGAAATAAGATATTTGATTTTCCAGTTGAGAGATTATACTATGGTTTATTTATTTATCTGGAATTATTTTTCAAAACTCACAATTTTTATAATTACATGCATAAAACACCAAAAAAATTAGAATACATAGAAAAGCAATTCAAAATATCCAGTTTTAGAATTCAATGGAAACAGGAGATATTACAGTGGTATCAGAGCTAAATCCTGCCATCTTGAGGGTTTAGAGATCTTGTGCAGCCACAAGAGTTGGGACCACACAGGTATCACACCCACAGTAGAGATTTGCTTGAAGGTACCCAGGTGTTAGAATAGCAGCCAATCACCATGAGTGATAGGCATGAGGGTAGTCCACCAAGGGGCCACAGATATAATGATGATCAAGATACCAAAGAATTCTTTCATGAGATGACACAGGCACTACAGGCACTTGCTAATATGGTAGAGAGGATGAACCCACCTATTAGATAGAATGGGGAACAAGGTGATAATAGGAGTGCTACTATTAATCAGAGACCACAACTAACCCATTTTAGAATAGCTAATAGGCCTACATGACCTACATTTGTTTAGGAAGAACCAGAGGCTCCAGCAGAGGAGGTGGCAGGAGATCCCCTATTTGCTGACACACTTATGGCAGCGAATGAGGAGTGGGAGTTATTATCACCTAAGGTCAGAGAGAGGATTACTTTTGACCGGTTCATCACATAGAGGAGAGAGCATAATTGAGGTCGACAAGATTGGAGACCCAAACACTAGAATAATGGTCTGAAGCATGCTACAAGCAGGCTCACACTTGCGATGTTTAACGATAGTGGAAAGGTCACTACACAGGCCTAGATTAGTAAGCTAGACACATTTCTCACATTGCATCTGATGGCTAAGAGAGATGCTATCAGATATGTGACACTTCATCTTGAGGGAATAGCTCATGATTAGTGGTACCACAGGATGGTGACACTCCATCATGATCGAATCACATCTTATCAGGAGTTTGTGGATAGACTGGTGGAGAATTTTGACAATAGGGATTCAGAATCCTATTTTTGAGAGTTGGTACAGTTGCACTAGAGTGGCAGTCTAGAGTCTTACATTGGTGACTTCTAGAAGTTATCAGTCATGGTTCCTGACATTTCAAAGAGGTGACCTGTAGTGCTCTTCATGGAGGGATTGATAGAACCATTGAGAGGTTGGATCAAAGGCTTTGATCCTCTATTATAGGTAGCTATGAAGAAGGTGTGTAGTATGGAGATGGCAGCCCCATTTAGTAAATTTAACTCTAGAGGTACTTCGTCATCCAGGGAACATAAGTGATCCAATGGAGATAGAGAGGGATTAGATTTCAACAAAGATAAATCAAGTGTTAAGAATGATTCAAAGGTCAATCTAGAAGCACCGCCTTTGGATTGAGAGGCTCTTAATGATCTATGCAAGAAAAAGCTTTGCTTCTACTGTAAAGGTCCATATGATGCCAATCATGATTGTCCTTTGAGGCCTAAGGACAAGGAAAATCATGTGATGTGGGTGTATTATGAGGATTTAGAATCAAAAGATTCTAAATAGTAGGATAGTTCTGAGGAGTCAGAGGCAGAGGCTTCAGAGCCTAAGGTAGAGGTAGATTTAGAGCTTCACATACAGGAGGAATGCCTATCCAGAATTCAATTAGATGATTCATTCAGACTCCGTGGAGTTTTGGCAGGACAGAGGGTCATCACCCTTCTTGATACAGGAGCCACACATAATTTTATAGATGCTAGATTTGTGGAGAAGTGTGGACTCACTACCACAGATTTTGAGGGCATTAGAGTTAAAGTGGTTGATAGTCACACTCTTAGGTGTGAGAGGATGATTAGAGACCTCCCATTGCACTTGAACAACTATGAGTTCAAGGCAGATTATTATGTGGTGAACATGGGGGATACAGACTTAGTCTTGGGTATGAAGTGGCTTCATTCCCTTGAGGAGGTCACTCTTCATCTCAAGGACATGGAGGTTCATTTTGATGTTGGTGGGAAGATACATATTCTTAAGGCAATACAGGGCAACAACATCAAAAATATGTTTTTTCATCAGATGGAGAGACTCATATCACATGATATGGGAGAGTGCATTGCTAAGTGCACATTGGCACCACTACAAGAGAGACATGTGGATGAGCTTTGTCTTGAGGTGAGTTTAATTTAGGATTTAGCACATGTGGTAAGGACTCAACTTTATGTTACAGTCGGGTCACATGTTGATGTTGATATGAGTATGTCTAGTATTCACATTCTAGATTCAAATATTATTCAGGTGAGGAGTTCACTTGAGTTTCCAGTTGATTTCCATTCATGGATTGGATGTTGGGATCCTTATCTTCGTACTTGGGATGATATCACGCCATTAAATGAGAGTTGTGATAGACATGGCATGGAGTTTGCGTTGATTGACAGTGGTGTAGATCATGGCTACATTTGGGATCCAGGTGGATTGATTGGTTTATCATTCAACGATTGCTTGGGGGCAAGCAATTTTAGGAGGGGTGGATTGTCATGTCCCCTTTTCAGTTAACATCTTTAGAGTTGATGGTTAGCCTATTGTGCGACCCTCGTAGGTTGATAGGATGGATAGAGGGTCTTGATGGAGCGTGGCTGTGCTTTAAATAGCAAAAATTTTCCTAGTTGACATTTGTTCAAGTTTTTTTAGACATGTTTGCCTGAGCTCCTATTATTTAGGGATATTTGACATACAGTGGAGTACCCATATTTTGGTATGGTCATGTGCAAAATCACTCCCTGATTCACCAGCTTCAATCGATTCTTGGATTGGACATATATTGAGGGAGATATTAATATTTGATTGATTTAATCAAATATTAATTATTTGGTCAATTTTTAATTATGAAACCCTAATTCTTAATTATGAAATGCTAATTAGTGAAATCACCCTTTTTTGAGGATATAAGGGTTTGTCATAGGAGGGAGAGCCATAATATTATGATTATTGATTATTGAGATTGAAGACCAGGTATTTTTTGAGAAGACTGAGCCAAGGTTTCCAGGATTCCATTTACATTGGAGAACATCCACTCTTTAGTGTGTGCAATTCAGAGGTTGTGAGATATCAGCCGTTCTATTGCCAACTTGAGAGATAACTTCATACAAAAGCTATCACAGAGGTTTATAGGTATTTCTTTCATTAATTTTTGATTTCAAAAATTATACAGATAGAGATCTTTAGATCAGGTGTCTAGCATACAAACCATGCTAGATTCTATTTGCTCCTATACAGGATCCATACAGATCTGTGCAAATCCGTAACATTCTACACTAGGCCAAACAACACCATAGGGGAACCAGAGACAGACATTGGTAGGCCAGAGACTGACATCAATTGACTGAGTACTGATGTTAGCAGGATAGCCAACTGAAAGTGACTGATGTTGGCAGTATATGGACTAATAATGGTAGAATAACCGATGTCAGTGACTGTGTTTTTGACACAGCAACCTGAGTCACATAGATCTAGGTTATTTTTTAGATTGCTGGAGGATAATCAGGTTTTTAAGACTATATTTTAATATTCTTTATATGCATGACAGAGGACTTTTATTGTAATCATCTAAATGAGATATAACATATTTGATTTGCAAGATGAGAGATTATACTATGGTTTATTTATTTATCTAAAATTATTTTACAAAACTCACAATTTTTCTTATTACATGCAGAAAACACCCAAAAATCACAATACACAAAAAAGCAATTCAAAATATCCAGTTTTAGAATTCAAGGGAAATAGGGGATATTATAGTGGTATCAGAGCTAAATCCTGCCATCTTGAGGGTTTAAAGATCTTATGCAGCCACAAGAGTTGGGACCACACAGGTATCACACCCACAGTAGAGCTTTGCTTGAAGGTACCCAGGTGTTAGAACAACAGTTGATCACCATGAGTGATAGGGGTGAGGGTAGCCCACCAAGGGCCCATAGACATAATGATGATCAGGATACCAGAGAATTCTTATATGAGATGACACAGGCACTATAGGTACTTACCACTATGGTAGAGAGGATGAACCCACCTGTTAGATAGAATGGGGAACAAGGTGATAATAAGAGTGCTACTATTAATTAGAGACCACAACTGACCCATTCTAAAATAGCTGATAGGCCTACATGGCCTATGTTTGTTCAGGAGGAACTAGAGGCTCCAACAGAGGAGGTGGCAGGAGATCCCCTATATGCTGACACACTTATGGCAATGAATGAGGAGTGGGAGTTATTATCACCTGAGGTCAGAGAGAGGATTACTTTTGACCAGTTCATCACACAGAAGAGAGAGCGTAATCGAGGTCAACAAGATTGGATACCTAGACACCAGAATAATGATCTAAAGTATGCTACGAGCAGGCTCACACTTGCGATGTTTGATAGTAGTGGCAAGGTCATAGCGCAGGTCTAGATTAGTAAGCTAGACACATTTCTCACATTGTGTCTGATGGCTGAGAGAGATGCTATAAGATATGTGACACTGCATCTTGAGGGAGTAGCTCATGATTGGTGGTACCACAGGATGGTGACACTCCATCATGATCAGATCAAATCTTATCAAAAGTTTGTGGATAGACTGGTGGAGTGTTTTGACAGGAGGGATCTAGAATCCTACTTTCGAGAGTTGGCACAGTTGTGCCAGAGTGGCAGTCTAGAGTCTTACATTGGTGGCTTCCAGAAGTTATCAGTCATGGTTCCTGACATTTTAGAGAGGCGACTTTTAGTGCTCTTTATGGAGGGATTGACAGAACCATTGAGAGGTTGGATCAAAGGCTTTGATCCTCCTTCATTATAGGTAGTTATGAAGAAGGCTTGTAGTATGGATATGGCAGCTCCATCCAGTAAATTTAACTCTAGAGGTACTTCTTCATCCAGGGACCATAAGTGCTCCAACAGAGAGAGAGGGATTAGATTTCAACAAAGATAAATTAGGTGTTATGAATGATTCTAAGGCCAATCTAGCTGCACCACCTTTGGATTGTGAGGCTCTTAATGATCTACGTAGGAAAAAGCTTTGCTTCTACTGCAAAGGTCCATATGATGCCAATCATGATTGTACTTTGAGGCCTAAGGGTAAGGCAAATCATGTGATGTGGGTGTATTATGATGATTCAGAATCAAAATATTTTGAATAGCAGAATAGTTCTAAGGAGTCAGAGGTAAAGGCTTTAGAGCCTAAGGCAGAGGTAGATTTAGAGCTTCACATACAGGAGGCACACCTATCTGGAATTTATTTTGATGATTCATTCAGACTCTATGGAGTTTTGGCAAGATAGAGGGTCATCACCCTTCTTGATATAGGAGCCACACATAATTTTATAGATGCTAGATTAGTGAAGTGTGGACTCACTACCAAAGATTTTGAGGGCATTAGAGTTAAGGTGGCTAACAGTCACACTCTTAGGTGTGAGAAGATGATTAGAGACCTCCCATTGTGCTTGAACAACTATGAGTTCAAGGCAAATTATTATGTGGTGAACATGGGGGATATAGACTTAGTCTTGGGTATGAAGTGGCTTCATTCCCTTGAGGAAGTCACTCTTCGTCTCAAGGACATGGAGGTTCATTTTGATGTTGGTGGGAAGACACATATTCTTAAGGTAATACGGGGCAATAAGATCAAAAATATGTTTTTTCATCGGATGGAGAGACTCATACCACATGATATGGGAGAGTGTGCTATTGAGTTCAAATTGGCACCACTACAGGAGAGATAGGTGGATGAGCTTTGTCTTGAGGTGAGCTTAGATTAGGAGTTAGCACATGTGGTAGGGACTCAGCTTTTTGTTACAGTCAGGTCACATGTTGATGATGATATGAGTATGTCTAGCATTCACATTGCAGATTCAGATATTATTCAAGTGAGGAGTTCACTTGAGTTTCTAGTTGATTTTTGTTTATGGATTGGATGTTGGGATCCTTATCTTGGTACTTGGGATGATATGACGCCATTGGATGAGAGTTGTGATAGACATGGCATGGATTTTGTGTTGATTGACAACAGTGTAGATCATGACTACATTTGGGATCCAGGTGGATTGATTGGTTTATCATTTAGTGATTGCTTGAGGACAAGCAATTTTAGGAGGGGTAGATTGTCATGTCCCCTTTTAGGTTGACATCTTTAAAGTTGATGGTTAGCCTATTATGCGACCCTTGTAGGCTGATAGGATGGATAGAGGGTCTTGATGTAGCATGGCTTGGTTTTGATTTACAAAATTTTTCCTAGTTTACATTCGTTCAAGTTTTTTTGGACACGTTTACCTGAGCTCCTATTATTTAGGGATATTTGACATGCAACAGAGCACCCTTATTTTGGTATGGTCATGTACAAAATCACTCCCTAATTCACCAACTTCAGTCAGTTCGAGGATCGGACATATATTGAGGGAGATATTAATATTTGATTGTTTTAATCAAATATTAATTATTTGGCCAATTTTTAATTATGAAACCCTAATTCTTAATTATGAAACCGTAATTAGGGAAAGCACACCTTTTTGAGGATATAAGTGTTTCTCATAGGAGGGAGAGCCATAATATTATGATTATTGATTATTGTAATTGAAGACCAGGTATTTTCTTAGAAGATTGAGCCAAGGGTTCCAAGATTCCATTTGCATTTGAGAATGTCCACTCTTCAGTGTGTGTGATTCAGAGGTTGTGAGATATCAGCCTATCTATTTCCAATTTGAGAGATAACTTCATACAAAAGCTATCACAGAGGTTTACAGGTATTTCTTTCATTAATTTTTGATTTAGAAAATTATACAGATAGAGATCTTCAGATGAGGTGTCCAGCATATAGATTGCGCTAGATTCTATTTTCTCATGTATGAGATCCGTAAAGATCCATACAAATCTATACCATTTTGTAGCAGGCCAGACAGTGCCGCAGGGGAACCAGAGACCGACATCGGCCGACTGAGTACCAACACCAGTAGGATAGCCAACCGATAGTGATTGACATTGGTAGTATATAGACCGACAACAACATAATAACTGATGTCAGTGACTGTGTTTTTGACATAGCAACCCAAGCTGCATAGATCTAGGGTATGTTTTAGATTGCTGGAGGATAACCAAGTTTTTAAGACTATATTCTAATATTCTTTATATGCATGATAGAGGACTTTTATTGTAATCATCTGAACGAGTAATAAGATATTTGATTTTCTAGTTGAGAGATTATACTGTGGTTTATTTATTTATCTAGAATTATTTTGCAAAACTCACAATTTTTCTCATTACATGCATAAAACACCAAAAAAATTAGAATACACAAAAAAGCAATTCAAAATATCTAGTTTTAGAATTCAAGGGAAATAGGGGATATTATAGTGGTATCAAAGCTCAATCCTGCCATCTTGAGGGTTTAGAGATCTTATGCAGCCACAAGAGTTGGGACCACACATGTATCACACCCATAGTAGAGCTTTGCTTGAAGGTACCCAAGTGTTAGAACAACAGCCGATCACCATGAGTGACAGGCGTGAGGGTAGCCCACCAAGGGGCCATAGACATAATGATGATCAGGATACTAGAGAATTCTGCTGTGAGATGACATAGGCACTACATGCACTAATTACTATGGTAGGGAGGATGAACCCACCTATGAGATAGAATGGGGAACAAGGTGATAATAGGAATGCTACTATTAATCAGAGACCACAGCTGACCCATTTCAAAATAGCTGATAGGCCTACATAGCCTACGTTGGTTCAAGAGGAACAAGAGGCTCTAGTAGAGGAGGTGGCAGGAGATCCCCTATTTACTGACACACTTATGTCAGTGAATGAGCAGTGGGAGTTATTATCACCTGAGGTCAGAGAGAGGATTATATTTGACCGGATCATCACACAGAGGAGAGAGCATAATTGAGGTTGATAGGATTGGAGACCTAGACACCAGAATAATGATTTGAAACATGCTACGAGTAGGCTCACACTTCTGATGTTTAATGGTAGTGGCAAGGTCATTTCACAAGCCTAGATTAGTAAGCTAGACACATTTCTCACATTGCGTCTGATGGCTAAGAGAGATGCTATAAGATATGTGACACTGCATCTTGAGGGAGTAGCTCATGATTGGTGGCACCAGGGGATGGTGACACTCCATTATGATTGGATCACATCTTATCAAGAGTTTGTGGATAGACTCATGGAGCATTTTGATAGGAGGAATTTGGAATCCTATTTCTGAGAGTTGGTATAGTTGTGCTAGAGTGGCAGTCTAGAGTCTTACATTGGTGACTTCCAAAAGTTATCAGTCATGGTTCTTGACATTTTAGAGAGGCGACTTGTAGTGCTCTTCATGGAGGGATTAACAGAACCATTGAGAGGTTGGATCAAAGGCTTTGATCCTCCTTCATTAGAGGTAGCTATGAAGAAGGCACATAGTATAGAGATGGCAGCCCCATCTAGTAAATTTAACTCCAGAGGCACTTCTTCATCCAGGGACCATAAGTGCTCCAACAGAGATAGAGAGGGATTAGATTTCAACAAAGATAAATCAGGTGTTAAGAATGATTCAAAGGCCAATCCAGCAGCACCACCTTTAGATCGAGAGGATCTTAATGATCTATGCAAGAAAAGCTTTGCTTTTATTGCAAAGGTCCATATGATGCCAATCACGATTGTCCTTTAAGGCCTAAGGGGAATGCAAATCATGTGATGTGGGCGTATTATGACGATTCAAAATTAGAAGATTCTAAATAGTAAGATAGTTTTAAGGAGTTAGAGGTAGAGGCTTTAGATCCTAAGGTAGAGGTAGATTTATAGCTTCACATACAAGAGGCACACCTATCCAGCATTCAGTCATATGATTCATTTAGACTCCGTGGAGTTTTGGCAGGACAAAGGGTCATCACCCTTCTTGATACAGGAGCCACATATAATTTTTTAGATGCTAGATTTGTGGAGAAGCATGGACTCACTACCAAATATTTCGAGGGAATTAGAGTTAAGGTGGCTGACGGTCACACTCTTAGGTGTGAGCGGATGATTAGAGACCTCCCATTGCGCTTGAACAACTATGAGTTCAAGGCAGATTATGTGGTGAACATGGGGGATATAGACTTAGTCTTTTGTATGGAGTGGCTTCATTCCCTTGAGGAAGTCACTCTTCATCTCAAGGACATGGAGGTTTGTTTTGATGTTGGTTGGAAGACACATATTCTTAAGGCAATATGGGGCAGCAACATAAAAAATATATTTTTTCATCAGATGGAGAGACTCATACCACACGATATGGGAGAGTGCACTACTAAGTGCACATTGGCACCTCTATAGGAGAGATAGGTGGACGAGCTTTGTCTTGAGGTGAGTTTAGTTTAGGAGTTAGCACATGTGGTAGGGACTCAACTTTCTATTATAGTCGGGTCACATGTTGATGATGATATGAGTATGTCTAGCATTCACATTCCATATTTAGATATTATTCAGGTGAGGAGTTCACTTGAGTTTCTAGTTGATTTTCATTCATGGATTAGATGTTGGGATCCTTATCTTTGTACTTGGGATGATATGACACCATTGGATGAGAGTTTTGATAGACATGGCATGGAGTTTGCATTGATTGACAATAGTGTAGATCATGACTACATTTGGGATCCAGGTGGATTGATTGGTTCATCATTTAGCGATTACTTGAGGGCAAGAAATTTTAGGAGGGGTAGATTGTTATGTCCCCTTTTCAGTTGACATCTTCAGAGTTGATGGTTAGCCTATTATGCGACCCTCATAGGTTAATAAGATGGATAGAGGGTCTTGATGGAGCGTGGCTTGGCTTCGATTAGCTGAATTTTTCCTAGTTGACATTTGTTCAAGTTTTTTTGGACACATTTGCCTGAGCACCTATTATTTAGAGATATTTGACATGTAGCAGAGCACCCTTATTTTGGTATGGTCATGTGCATAATCACTCCCTAATTCACCAGCTTTAGTCGTTTCGAGGATCAGACATATATTGAGGGAGATATTAATATTTGATTGATTTAATCAAATATTAATTATTTGGCCAATTTTTAATTATGAAACCCTAATTCTTAATTATGAAACCCGAATTAGGGCAAACACACCTTTTTGAGGATATAAGTGTTTCTCATAGGAGGGATATCCATAATATTATGATTATTGATTATTGAGATTGAAGACTAGGTATTTTTTGAGAAGACTGAGCCAAGGGTTCCAGGATTCCATTTGCATTGGAGAATGTCTACTCTTTAGTGTGTGCAATTCAGAGGTTGTGAGATATCAGCTGATCTATTGCCCATTTGAGAGATAACTTCATACAGAAGCTATCACAAAGGTTTATAGGTATCTCTTTCCTTAATTTTTGATTTAGAAAATTATACAGATAGAGATATTTAGATCAGGTGTCTAGCATACAGACTGCGCTACATTCTATTTGCTCCTGTACTGGATCCGTACAAATCCGTGCAAATCCATACTTTTTTGCAGTAGGCCAGACATCACCATAGTGGAACTAGAGACTGATATCGGCAGGCTAGAGAGCAACATCGGTGGATTGAGTACCGATGTTGGCAGGATAGCTGACTGAAAGTGACTGATGTCAGTAGTATATCGATCGACAATGGCAGAATAATTGATGTCGGTGACTGTGTTTTCAACACAACAACTTGAGCCACATAGATCTAGGGTATTTTTCAGATTGGTGGAGGTTAATCAAGTTTGTAAGACTATATTTTAATATTCTTTATATGCATGACAGAGGACTTTTATTGTAATCATCTGAATGAGTAATAAGATATTTGATTTGCCAGTTGAGAGATTATACTGTGGTTTATTTATTTATTTGGAATTATTTTGCAAAACTCGCAATTTTTCTTATTACATGCATAAAACACCAAAAAAATCAAAATACACAAAAAAGCAATTCAAAATATCCAGTTTCAAAATTCAAGGGAAACAAGGGATATTACAGTGGTATCAGAGGTAAATCTTGCCATCTTGAGGGTTTAGAGATCTTATGTAGCCACAAGAGTTGGGACCACATAGGTATCACACCCACAATAGAGCTTTGCTTGAAGGTACCCAAGTGTTACAACAATAGCAGATCACCATGAGTGACAAGCGTGAGGGTAGCCCACCAAGGGGCGACAGACATAATGATGATTAGGATACCAGAGAATTATTTCATGAGATGACATAGGCACTACAGGCACTTACTACTATGGTAGGGAGGATGAATCCCCTTGTTAGATAAAATGGGGAACAAGGTGATAATAGGAGTGCTACTGTTAATCAAAGATAATAGCTGACCTATTCCAGAATAGCTGATAGGCCTACACGGCCTACGTTTGTTCAGGAGGAACTATCAGGATCCTACTGCCCACTAAGGGCACACATGATTACCTTTGTATAAGTAACTAAACACAGAATTTAACTAGAATGATAAGTAACTAGAAATATGAAATAACATAGAATATGAGAAATAATACCCAATTGTATTAATAATCATTCAGAAGAAAATACAATAAAGAAAATGCCACACTTCTTCTTCCCACACCTCTAGAGCTCCCACACTTCTAGGGCTCACCAGTAATTCTCTTTCAACAGTTCACTCGCTCAATTACGGTCACAACAATCAACTCAAACACAAAGTTATTGTTCACCTCCACCAATTAGTAATAATGTTACCAGTACACCAAGTACACAACCATACTCCAAGTAGATCTCCCTTCTCTTGCAACAACCTGCAAATCACCAGACCTTACTTACCATGTAGATATCTCTACACCTTGAAGAACCCTTGTCCTTGCCTCACCAAGTCCTTATGATTTTTTAACTAGTACCCCAGTGGATCTTCTACCAGAACTTGCACAACCTGTAACTCTCCCTGATCATACACACTCAGCACCCCTTTGGAACTAGGAGGAGCTACTCTTGCTCTCTCTACAAGCACAATGGCTATCTAGTACACTTTACAATACAACCCATGAGTCTATTATATAGATCTCATGCATACAATAATTAGACCCTAATTACAATAATTAGACCCTAATTACAATAATTAGACATGTAACTCAAGACCAAAAATAGTCTTTTACATGCAAACAACCGATTCGTTAAACTAACAGTTAATCAACTCGCAGTTCTAGAACCACACAGGCGACCGATGTCGGTCCCTGACTATCTGGAGGTGACCAACATTGGTCGATCCTTGACCAATGTCAACAACTTATATCTACTCCTGACTGATGTTAGTTGTCCTGACCGATGCCGGTTACTATGACACTTCAGCAACTCCTCTTGTTCGCATCTTGGTGAAGCTTTTATCTCCACAACCTAACAATCTCCCACTTGGAGATAAATAGCTGCACCTGTACCTATACTTGTACCTTCATCTAATTCATTTCCTAGCTTATATCCATCTTCAAGTTCAATCTTGAAGACCAACCACCACACAACCTATGGTGCACCTCCTGTCATCCAAGTAACCTGCCACATCCGAACCTACAACTCCATATAGTGAAGACCTTGACCCTGCATAACATGTTAACCTGCTACTAGTCCCTCTCAGATACCTAAGAATCCACCTTCCTCGAATTGGCTCCAAACTCTCTGACAACTCCCACTGCTTGGGAAAACTCAGGTCTACACCAGACCTCATGTGATTTCGAACACTGTTATAAGCTCAACTTGAACTATCCAGCCCTTGGTGTGCTTATCGGTTCTGCATCCTATGTATTGAACCCTGCCAACACCTTCTTCACATCAGCTCCCATTAGAGACAAAATCAACCTGTGATCTTCCATGTCTCTCATGCCAAATAATTTCACTGCTTCCAAATCCTTCATGACGTACCTCTGAACTATCTTTACCTTTAGCTCAGAAACTCCTTGCATGTGTAACCCTGCAACAAGCAACCACACCACATACAATAACAGGATAATGTTGTGACCATTATCCAACCCGATAAATAAAACACAATCATTACATTGACCTTGACCAAAGCCATGCTTTGTCATACACCTGTCAAACCTATCCCACTATCCTGTAGCTTGCTCAAGACCATATACCTTGGCCTTCCATCTCACGTATCCATCCACTCTCTTCTTTAACTTGGGAATCCATTCATCTATCAGTGCTTTCATCCCAACTGGTAACTCTACCAAATCTCCCATCTGATTCTCTTCCAAAGAATTCATGCCATGATCCCACTATTTCCTGGATTCTACCTGCATTGCCTCTTCACGTCTTCCTGGTTCTTGACCATTAGTGAGCAACAGGTAGTATAAAGAAGGTGAACAATGAATATGAGGCTCACTTACCCTTTCAGTCCTCCACATGGGCATTTGACACTCCTTGATAGCTTGTTGTTTGCCCAACATCCATTTTAGTGACCGATCTAGGCCATCTCCCAATCTGCACCCAACCAATGTCAATTCCATGTGACTGCCCCAGACTGCCGACATCAGTCCCTCTTGACTGATGTTAATCTCCACCTACCTAACACCACCAACTTTGCTGATCTACACATGACTAATGTTGGTACCTGTCTGTTTGACATCGATTTCTCCTGACCGATGCCGGTAACTGTGTTCTCCTATGAGTGATGACTTTTTACTCGTGAGCTCACCTTGGATCAAAACCCTATCCAAATTAACACAGCCCTGCTTAGAATAATCCAATCCCCTTAGCTGATCTCTATCCATCATCTCCTCCATGAACACCAAGGCTTTCTAGTTCTTAAGTTTGTCAAAAACATCTGTCTTCTACTTAAGAACATGCATTCCCTTCTTACACATGTGACCAAGCCTATAAAGCCACATCTCTACAACAGAAGGTGAATCAGTAATATAAGTAGATAGATAAAGGATACCTAATTTCTTACCACCATCTAATTCAAGTGCATCTACGGTGAGAGTTATTGTACATCTCTCATCACCCAACTTTCCTAAAGAAATTAGACTCATCTCCAAGACTGGTACCTGCATGACCTCATTCAACACCCGTGTGTTACCTGTCTGCAATTTCAGCTTCACTTCCCCTTTGCCAATAATCTGACAAGGCTCACCAACCCCTAAATAAATCTCTCCAAAGTCTCCCTAGACATCATCATGAAAAGATACTCTATTTCAAGCTGCATGGAAAGAGACAACAAAATCTGTAAACCAAGATTCTACTTTATCCAAAGCAACCTATTCAACAACACCTGCAACATCTACTTCTTCATTATCTTCATGCTGATCTTCTACCAACTATCAATCTTTCTTTACCTACTCTTTCTTTCCATCAATCTATAATTGACCATTTGTGTTATTTAGTTTCTTCATTCGTAGCTTACTTTCTTCTGCCATTGCTATACTCCCACTCAATCTGAAACCCATGAGAGTGACCTGTAATCAATAAACACTAACTAGAACTGAAACACCTATTAGTTAACCTGAGCTCTGATACCACTTGTCAGGATCCTACTGCCCACTAAGGGCACACATGATTACCTTTGTATAAGTAACTAAACATGGAATTTAACCAAAATGATAAGTAACTAGAAATATGAAATAACACAAAATATGAGAAATAATACCCAATTGTATTAATACTCATTCAGAATAAAATATAATAAAGAAGATGCCACACTTCTTCTTCCCACACCTCTAGAGCTCCCACACTTTTAGGGCTCACCAGTAATTCTCCTTCAATAATTCACTCTCTCAATTATGGTCACAACAATCAACTCAAACACAGAGTTGCTATTCACCTCCACCAATCAGTAACAATGCTGCTAGTACACCAAGAACAAAACCGTACTCCAAGTAGATCTCCCTTCTCTTGAAACAACCTGCAAATCACCAGACCTTACCATGTAGATATCTCTACACCCTAAAGAACCCTTATCCTTGCCTCACCAAGTCCTTATGATTCTTCAACCAGTACCCTGGTGGATCTTTTACCAAAACTCGTACAACCTACAACTCTCCCTGATCATACACACTCAGTACCCCTTTAGAATTAGGAGGAGCTACTCTTGCTCTCTCTACAAGCATAATGGCTATCTAGCACACTTTACAATACAGCCCATGAGTCTATTATATAGATCTCTTACATACAATAATTAGACCCTAATTACAATAATTAGACATGCAACTTAAGACCAAAAATAGTCTTTTACATGCAAATAACTGGTTCATTAAACTAACAGTTCATCAACTCACAGTTTGGGAACTGCACAGGTGACTGACTTTGCTCCCTAACTATCTGGAGGTGACCGACATTGGTTGATCCCTAACTAATGTTGGTAGTTTCCTATCCACTCCTGACCAATGTCGATTGTCCTGACTGACACTGGTTACTGTGACACTTTAGCAACTCCTCCTGTTCGCATCCTGGTGAAGCTTTTAGCTCCACAACCTAACAGGAACTAGAGGCTCTAGCAGAGGAGGTGGTAGGAGATCCCCTATTTGTTGACACACTTATGGTAGTGAATGAGGAGTGGGAGTTATTATCACCTGAGGTCAGAGAGATGATTACTTTTGACCGGTTCATCACACAGAGGAGAGAGCATAACTAAGGTTGACAGGATTGGAGACCTAAACAATATAATAATGATCTGAAGCATGCTACGAGTAGGCTCACACTTGCAATGTTTGATGATAGTGGCAAGGTCACAATGCAGGCCTAGATTAGTAAGCTAGACACATTTCTCACATTGTGTTAGATGGCTGAGAGAGATGCTATCAGATATGCAACACTGCATCTTGAGGGAGTAGCTCATGATTGGTGGCACCATAGGATGGTGACACTCCATCATGATCAGATCACATCTTATTAAGAGTTTGTGGATAAACTAGTGGATCATTTTGATAGGAGTGATTTAGAATCCTATTTTTGAGAGTTAGCACAGTTGCACTAGAGTGGCAGTCTAGAGTCTTACATTGGTGACTTCTAAAAGTTATCAGTCATGGTTCTTGACATTTCAGAGAGGTGACTTGTAGTGCTCTTCATGGAGGGATTGACAGAACCATTAAGAGGTTAGATCAAAGGCTTTGATCCTCCTTCATTACAAGTAGCTATGAAGAAGGCACATAGTATGGAGATGGCAACCCCATCCAATAAATTTAACTCCAGAGGTACTTCTTCATCCAGGGACCATAAGTGCTCCAACAGAGATAGGGAGGGATTAGATTTCAACAAAGATAAATCAGGTGTTAAGAATGATTCAAAGGCCAATCCAATAGCACCACCTTTGGATCAAGAGGCTCTTAATGATCTACATAGGAAAAAGCTTTGCTTCTACTGCAAAGGTCCATATGATGCCAATCACGATTGTCCTTTGAGGCCTAAGGGCAAGGCAAATCATGTGATGTGGGCGTATTATGAGGATTCAGAATCAGAAGATTTTGAATAGTAGGATAGTTCTAAGGAGTCAAAGGTAGAGGCTTTAGAGCCTAAGGTAGAGGCAGATTTAGAGGTTCACATATAGGAGGCACGCATATCCAGCATTTAGTTGGTTGATTCATTCAGACTCCATGGAGTTTTGATAGGACAAAGGGTCATCACCCTTCTTTATACATGAGCCACACATAATTTTATAGATGTTATATTTGTGGAGAAGTGTGGACTCACTACCAAAGATTTTGAGGGCATTAGAGTTAACATGGCTGATGGTCACACTCTTAGGTGTGAGTGGATGATTAGAGACCTCCCATTGCGGTTGAACAACTATGAGTTCAAGGTGGATTATTATGTGGTGAACATGGGGGATATAGACTTAGTCTTGGGTATGAAGTGGCTTCATTCCCTTGAGGAAGTCACTCTTCGTCTCAAGGACATGGAGGTTCATTTTGATGTTGGTGGGAAGACACATATTCTTAAGGCAATACAGGGCAGCAACATCAAAAATATGTTTTTTCATTGGATGGAGAGACTCATACCACACAATATGGGAGAGTGCGCTACTAAGTGCACATTGGTACCACTAAAAGAGAGAAAGGTGGATGAGCTTTGTCTTGAGGTGAGTTTAGATCAAGAGTTAGCACATGTGGCAGGGACTCAGCTTTTTGTTACAGTCGAGTCACATGTTCACGATGATATGAGTATGTCTAGCATTCACATTCTAGATTCAGATATTATTGAGGTGAGGAGTTCACTTGAGTTTCCAGTTGATTTCCCTTCATGGATTGGATGTTGGGATCCTTATCTTGGTACTTGGAATGATATGATGCCATTGGATGAGAGTTTTGATAGACATGGCATGGAGTTTGCATTGATTGACAACAGTGTAGATCATGACTACATTTGGGATCCAGGTGGATTGATTGATTTATCATTTAGCGATTGCTTGAGAGCAAGCAATTTAAGGAGGGGTAGATTGTCATGTCTCCTTTTTAGTTAACATCTTTAGAGTTGATGGTTAGCTTATAATGCGACCCTCGTAGGTTGATAGTTTGGATAGAGGGTCTTGATGGAGCATGGCTTGGCTTTGATTAGCAAAATTTTTCCTAGTTGACATTTGTTTAGGTTTTTTTAGACATGTTTGCCTGAGCTCCTATTATTTAGGGATATTTGACATGCAGTAGAGCACCATTATTTGTTATGGTCATGTGTAGAATCACTCCCTAATTCACCAGCTTCAGTCGGTTCAAGGATCGGACATATATTGAGGGAGATATTAATATTTGATTGATTTAATCAAATATTAATTATTTGGCCAATTTTTAATTATGAAACCCTAATTCTTAATTATGGAACCCTAATTAGGGAAAGCACACCTTTTTGAGGATATAAGGGTTTCTCATAGGAGGGAGAGCCATAATATTATGATTATTGATTATTGAGATTGAAGACTAGGTATTTTATGAGAAGACTGAGCCAAGGGTTCTAGGATTCCATTTGCATTGGAAAACGTCCACTCTTTAGTGTGTATGATTCAGAGGTTGTGAGATATCAGCCAATCTATTGCCAATTTGAGAGATAACTTCATACAAAAGCTATCACAGAGGTTTACAGGTATTTCTTTCATAATTTTTGATTTAGAAAATTATACAGATAGAGATCTTTAGATCAGGTGTCCAGCATACAGACCGTGTTAGATTATATTTGCTCTTGTACGGGATTCATATAGATCCATGCAAATCTATACCATTTTTTAGTAGGTTGGACAACACCATAGGGGAACTAGAGACCAACATCGATAGGCCAGAGATCGATATCAGCCGATTGAGTACCGACGTTGGTAGGATAGCTGATCGACAGTAACTGACATCGGTAGTATATCGACTGACGATGGTAGAATAACTGACATCGGTGACTATGTTTTTGACACAACAACCTGAGCCGCACAGATCTAGGGTATTTTTTAGATTGCTAGAGGATAATCAAGTTTTTAAGACTATAATTTAATATTCTTTATATGCATGATAGAGGACTTTTTTTGTAATCATCTGAACTAGTAATAAGATATTTGATTTGCTAGTTGAGAGATTATACTATGGTTTATTTATTTGTCTAGAATTATTTTTCAAAACTCATAATTTTTCTTATTACATGCATAAATCACCAAAAAAATTAGAATACACAGAAAAGCAATTCAAAATATCCAGTTTCAAAATTCAAGGGAAATAGGGGATATTACAGTGGTATCAAAGCTAAATCCTGCCATCCTAAGGGTTTAGAGATCTTATGCAACCACAAGAGTTGGGACCACACAGGTATCACACCCGTAGTAGAGCTTTGCTTGAAGGTACCCAAGTGTTAGAACAATAGCTGATCACCATGAGTGACAGGCATGAGGGTAGCCCACCAAGGGGCCACAGACATAAAGTTGATCAGGATACCAGAGAATTCTTTTGTGAGATGACACATGTACTACAGGCACTTACTACTATGGTAGGGAGGATAAACCCACCTATTAGATAGAAATGGGAACAAGGTGATAACAAGAGTGCTACTATTAATTAGAGACCATAACTGACCCATTCCAGAATAGTTGATAGGCCTACATAGCCTAAGTTTGTTTAGGAGGAACCAGAGGCTCTAGCAGAGGAGGTGGCAGGAGATCCCCTATTTGCTGACACACTTATGGTAGTGAATGAGGAGTGGGAGTAATTATCACCTGAGGTCAGAGAGAGGATTACTTTTGACTAGTTCATCACACTGAGGAGAAAGCATAACTGAGGTCGATAGGATTAGAGACCTAGACACCAGAATAATGATCTGAAGCATGCTATGAGCAAGCTCACACTAGCGATGTTTGACGGTAGTGGCAAGGTCACAATGTAGGCCTAGATTAGTAAGCTAGACACATTTCTCACATTACGTCTGATGGCTGAGAGAGATACTATCAGATATGTGACATTGCATCTTGAGGGAGTAGGTCATGATTGGTGGCACCACGGGATGGTGACACTCCATCATGATTGGATCACATCTTATCAAGAGTTTGTGGATAGACTGGTGGAGCATTTTGATAGGAGGGATTTGGAATCCTATTTTTGTGAGTTGGCACAGTTGCACCAGAGTGGCAATCTAGAGTCTTACATTGGTGACTTCCAGAAGTTATCAGTCATGGTTCCTGACATTTCAGAGAGGTGACTTGTAGTACTCTTCATGGAGGGATTGACAGAACCATTGAGAGGTTGGATCAAAGGCTTTGATCCTCCTTCATTTTAGATAGCTATGAAGAATGCGCATAGTATAGAGATGGCAGCCCCATCCAATAAATTTAACTCCAGAGGTACTTCTTCATCCAGGGACCATAAGTGCTCCAACAGAGATAAAGAGGGATTAGATTTCAAAAAAGATAAATCAAGTGTTAAGAATGATTCAAAGGCCAATCCATCAGCACCACCTTTGGATTGAGAGGATCTTAATGATCTATGTAGGAAAAAGATTTGCTTTTACTACAAAGTTCCATATGATGCCAATCATGATTATCCTTTGAGGCCTAAGGGCAAGGCAAATCGTGTGATGTGGGCAAATTATGAGGATTTGGAATCAAAAGATTCTAAAAAGCAGGATAGTTCTGAGGAGTTAGAGGTAAAGGCTTTAGAGCCTAAGGCAGAGGTAGATTTAGAGCTTCACATATAGGAGGCACACCTATTTAGCATTCAGTTAGATGATTCATTCAAACTCTGTGGAGTTTTGGCAGGATAGAGGGTCATCACCCTTCTTGTTATAGGAGCCACACATAATTTTATAGATGCTAGATTTGTGGAGAAGCATGGACTCACTACCAAAGATTTCAAGGGCATTAGAGTTAAGGTGGCTGACGGTCACACTCTTAGGTGTGAGCAGATGATTAGAGACCTCCCATTGCACTTGAATAGCTATGATTTCAAGGTAGATTATTATGTGGTGAACATGGGGGATATAGACTTAGTCTTGGGTATGAAGTAGCTTCATTCCCTTGAGGAAGTCACTCTTCATCTCAAGGACATGGAGGTTCATTTTGATGTTGGTGGGAAGACACATATTCTTAAGGCAATATGGGACAGCAACATCAAAAATATGTTTTTTCATCGGATGGAGAGACTCATACCACATGATATGGGAGAGTGCACTACTAAGTGCACATTAGCACCACTATAGGAGAGATAGGTGGATGAGCTTTTTCTTGAGGTGAGTTTAGTTCAGGAGTTAGCACATGTGGTAGGGACTTAGCTTTCTATTACAGTCAGGTCACATGTTGATGATGATATGAGTATGTCTAGCATTCACATTCCAAATTCAGATATTATTTAGGTGAGGAGTTCACTTGAGTTTCCAGTTGATTTCCATTCATGGATTGGATGTTGGGATCCTTATCTTGGTACTTTGGATGATATGACACCATTAGATGATAGTTGTGATAGAAATGGCATGGAGTTTGTGTTGATTGACAACGGTGTAGATCATGACTACATTTGGGATCCAGGTGGATTGATTGGTTTATCATTCAGTGATTGCTTGAGGGCAAGCAATTTTAGGAGGGGTGGATTGTCATGTCCCCTTTTTAGTTGACATCTTTAGAGTTGATGGTTAGCCTATTATGTGACCTTCGTAGGGTGATAGGATGGATAGAGGGTCTTGATGGAGCATGGCTTGTATTTGATTAGCAAAATTTTTCCTAGTTGACATTTTTTCAGGTTTTTTCAGACACGTTTGCCTAAGCTCCTATTATTTAGGGATATTTGACATGTAGTGAAGCACCCTTATTTTGGTATGCTCATGTGCAGAATCACTCCCTAATTCACCAGCTTTAGTTGGTTTGAGGATCGGACATATATTGAAGGAGATATTAATATTTGATTGATTTAATCAAATATTAATTATTTGGCCAATTTTTAATTATGAAACCCTAGTTAGGGCAAGCACACCTTTTTGAGGATATAAGGGTTTCTCATAGGAGGGAGAGCCATAATATTATGATTATTGATTATTGAGATTGAAGACCAGGTATTTTCTAAGAAGACTGAGCCAAGGGTTCCAGGATTCCATTTACATTGGAGAAAGTCCACTCTTTAGTGTGTGTGATTTAGATGTTGTGAGATATCAGCCAATCTATTGCCAATTTGAGAGATAACTTCATACAAAAGCTATCACAAAGGTTTACAAGTATTTCTTTCATTAATTTTTGATTTAGAAAATTATACAGATAGAGATCATCAGATCAGGTGTCCAGCATATAGACCGCGCTAGATTCTATTTGCTCCTATATGAAATTTGTACAGATCCATGCAAATCCTTACCATTCTACAGCAGGCTGGATAGTGCTGCAGGGGAACCAGAGACTAACATTGGCAGGCCAGAGACTGACATCAGCCGACTGAGTACCGACATCGGTAGGATAGCCAACTGACAGTGACCGATGTCGGTAGTATATCGACTGATGAAGGCAAAATAACCGATGTCAGTGACTGTGTTTTTGACATAGCAACCCGAGCCGCATAGATCTAGGGTATTTTTCAAATTGCTAGAGAATAATCGGGTTTTTAAGACTATATTTTAATATTCTTTATATGCATGATAGAGGACTTTTATTATAATCATTTGAATGAGTAATAAGATATTTGATTTTCCAGTTGAGAGATTATACTATGGTTTATTTATTTATCTAGAATTATTTTATAAAACTCATAATTTGTCTTATTACATGCATAAAACACCAAAAAAATGAGAATACACAGAAAAGCTATTCAAAATATCCAGTTTCAAAATTCAAGGGAAACAGGGGATATTACAGTGGTATTAGAGCTAAATCTTGCCATCCTAAGGGTTTAGAGATCTTATGCAGCCACAAGAGTTGGGTCCACATAGGTATCACACCCGCAGTAGAGATTTCCTTGAAATTATCTAGGTGTTAGAACAACAGCCGATCACCATGAGTGACAGGCATGAGGGTAGCCAACCAAGGGGCTATAGACATAATGATGATCAAGATACCAGAGAATTCTTTCATGAGATGACACAGGCACTACAGGCACTTACTACTATGGTAGGGAGGATGAACCCACCTGTTAGATAGAATGGGGAACAAGGTGATAACAAGAGTGCTACTATTAATCAGAGACCACAGTTGACCCATTCCAGAATAGTTGATAGGCCTACATGGCCTATGTTTGTTCAGGAGGAACCAGAGGCTCCAGTAAAGGAGGTGGTAGGAGATTCCCTATTTGCTGACACACTTATGGAAGTGAATGAGGAGTGGGAGTTATTATCACCTGAGGTCAGAGAGGATTACTTTTGATGGGTTCATCACACAAAGGAGAGAGCATAACCGAGGTCGACAGGATTGGAGACCTAGACACTAGAATAATGATCTAAAGCATGATACGAGTAGGCTCACACTAGCAATGTTTGACGATAGTGGCAAGGTCACAATGCAGGCCTAGATTAGTAAGATAGACACATTTCTCACATTGCATTCGATGGCTGAGAGAGATGCTATTAGATATGTGACACTACATCTTGAGGGAGTAGCTCATGATTGGTGGCACCACGGGATGGTGACACTCCATCATAATTGGATCACATCTTATCAGGAGTTTTTGGATAGACTAGTGGAGCATTTTGAAAGGAGGGATCCAGAATCCTATTTCTGAGAGTTGGCACAGTTGCACTAGAGTGGCAGTCTAGAGTCTTATATTGGTGACTTCTAGAAGTTATCAGTCATGGTTCTTGACATTTTAGAGAGGCGACTTGTAGTGCTCTTCATGGAGGGATTGAAAGAACCATTAAGAGGTTGGATCAAAGGTTTTGTTCCTCCTTCATTACAGGTAGCTATGAAGAAGGTGTGTAGTATGGCGATGGCAACCCCATCTAGTAAATTTAACTCTAGAGGTTCTTCTTCATCCAGGGACCGTAAGTGATCTAATGAAGATAGAGAGGGATTAGATTTCAACATAGATAAATCAGGTGTTAAGAATGATTCAAAGGCCAATCTAGTAGCACCACCTTTGGATCGAGAGGCTGTTAATGATCTACACAGGAAAAATCTTTGCTTCTACTGCAAAGGTCCATATGATGCCAATCACGATTGTCCTTTGAGGACTAAGGGCAAGGCAAATTGTGTGATGTGGGCATATTATGAGGATTTAGAATAAAAATATTCTAAACAACAAGATAGTTCTAAGGAGTCAAAGGTAGAGGCTTTAGAGCCTACGACAGAGGTAGATTTAGAGCTTCAGATATAGGAGGCACACCTATCCAGCATTCAGTCAGATGATTCATTCAGACTCTATGGAGTTTTGGCAGGACAAAGGGTCATCACCCTTCTTGATATAGGAGCCACACATAATTTTATAGATGCTAGATTTGTGAAGTGTGGACTCACTATTGAATATTTTGAGGGAATTAGAGTTAAGGTGGCTGATGGTCACACTCTTAGGTGTGAGTGGATGATTAGAGACCTCCCATTGCGCTTGAAAAACTATGAGTTCAAGGCAGATTATTATGTGGTGAACATGGGGGATATAGACTTAGTCTTGGGTATGAAGTGGCTTCATTCCCTTGAGGAAATCACTCTTCATCTCAAGGACATGGAGGTTCATTTCAATGTTGGTGGGAAGACACATATTCTTAAGGCAATACAGCGTAGCAACATCAAAAATATGTTTTTTCATCAGATGGAGAGACTCATACCACATGATATGGGAGAGTGCACTGCTGAGTGCACATTGGCAATACTATAGGAGAGACAGGTGGACAAGCTTTGTCTTGAGGTGAGTTCAGTTCAGGAGTTAGCACATGTGGTAGGCACTCAACTTTCTATTATAGTCAGGTCACATGTTGATGATGATATGAGTATGTCTAGCATTCACATTCCAAATCCAAATATTATTAAGGTGAGGAATTCACTTGAGTTTCTAGTTGATTTCCATTCATGGATTGGATGTTGGGATCCTTATCTCTGTACTTGGGATGATATGATGCCATTGGATGAGAGGTGTGATAGACATGGCATGGAGTTTGCATTGATTGACATTGATGTAGATCATGACTACATTTGGGATCCAGGTGGATTGATTGGTTTATCATTTAGCGATTGCTTGAGGGCAAGTATGTTCAGGAGGGGCAGATTGTCATGTCCCCTTTTCAGTTATCTTCAGAGTTGATAGTTAGCTTATTATGCGACCCTCGTAGGCTGATAGGATGGATAGAGGGTCTTGATGGAGCGTGGCTTGGCTTTGATTAGTAGAATTTTTCCTAGTTGACATTCTTTAAGGTTTTTTTAGACACATTTGCCGGAGCTCCTATTATTTAGGGATATTTGACATGCAGTGGAACACCCTTATTTTGGTATGGTTATGTGTAGAATCACTCCCTGATTCACTAGCTTTAGTCAGCTCGAGGATCAAACATATATTACGGGAGATATTAATATTTGATTGATTTAATCAAATATTAATTATTTGGCCAATTTTTAATTATGAAACCCTAATTCTTAATTATGAAACTCTAATTAGGGCAAGCACACCTTTTTGAGGATATAAGGGTTTCTCATAGAAGGGAGAGCCATAATATTATGATTATTGATTATTGAGATTGAAGACCAGGTATTTTCTGAGAAGACTGAGCCAAGGGTTCCAGGATTCCATTTGCATTGGAGAACGTCCACTCTTCAGTGTGTGTGATTTAGAGGTTGTGAGATATCAGCCAATCTATTGCCAATTTGAGAGATAACTTCATATAGAATCTATCATAGAGGTTTACAGGTATTTCTTTCATTAATTTTTGATTTAAAACATTATAAAGATAGAGATCTTCAGATCAAGTGTCCAGCATATAGACCACACTAGATTCTATTTGCTCTTGTACAGGATCCATAAAAATCCATGTAAATCTGTACCATTCTGCAGTAGGCAGAATAGTGCTATAGGGGAACTAGAGATCGACATTGGCAGGCCAGAGACCGACATTGGCTGACTGAGTACTGATGTCAGTAGTATAGCCGATCGATAGTGACTGATGTCAGCAGTATATCGACCGATGACGGTAGAATAATTGATGTCGATGACTATGTTTTTGACACAGCAACCTGAGCCGCATAGATCTAGGGTATTTTTCGGATTGCTGGAGGATAATCAAGTTTTTAAGACTATATTTTAATATTCTTTATATGCAAAATAGAGGACTTTTATTGTAATCATCTGAATGAGTAATAAGATATTTGATTTGCCAGTTGAGAGATTATACTTTGGTCTATTTATTTATCTAGAATTATTTTTCAAAACTCACAATTTTTCTTATTACATGCATAAAACACCAAAAAAAGAAGAATACACAGAAAAGTAATTCAAAATATCCAATTTTAGAATTCAAGGGAAACAAGGGATATTACAGTGGTATCAGAGCTAAATCCTACCATCCTGAGGGTTTAGAGATCTTATGCAGCCACAATGGTTGGGACCACACATGTATCACACCTGTAATAGAGCTTTGCTTAAAGGTACCCAGGTGTTAGAACAGTAGTCGATCACCATGAGTGACAGGCGTGAGGGTAGCCCACCAAGGGGCCACAGACATAATGATGATTAGGATACCAGAGAATTCTTTTATGAGATGACACAGGCACTACAAGCACTTACTACTATGGTAGGGAGGATGAACAAACCGTTTAGATAGAATGGGGAACAAGGTGATAATAGGATTGCTACTATTAATCAGAGACCACAGTTGACCCATTCCAGAACAGCTGATAGGCCTACATGGCCTACATTTGTTAAGGAGGAACCAGAGGCTCCATCAGAGGAGGTGATAGGAGATCCCCTATTTGCTGACACACTTATGGCAGCAAATGAGGAGTGGGAGTTATTATCACCTAAGGTCAGAGAGGATTAATTTTGACTAGTTCATCACATAGAGGAGAGAGCATAACTGAGGTCAATAGGATTGGAGAACTAGACACTAGAATAATGATCTAAAGCATGTTACGAGTAGGCTCACACTAGTGATGTTTGATGGTAGTGGCAAAGTCACAGCACAGGCCTGGATTAGTAAGCTAGACACATTTCTCACATTGTGTTCAATGGTTGAGAGAGATGCTATCAGATATGTGACACTGCATCTTAAGGGAGTAGCTCATGATTGGTGGCACAACATGGGATGGTGACACTCCATCATGATCAAATCACATCTTATCAGGAGTTTATGGATAGACTGGAAGAGTATTTTCATAAGAGGGATCCAAAATCCTATTTCCAAGAGTTGGCATAGTTGCGCCAGAGTGGCAGTTTAGAGTCTTACATTGGTGACTTCTAAAAGTTATCAGTCATGGTTCTTGACATTTCAGAGAGGCGACTTGTAGTGCTCTACATGGAGGGATTGACAGAACCATTAAGAGGTTGGATCAAAGGCTTTGATGCTCCTTCATTATAGGTAGCTATGAAGAAGGCATGTAGTATGGAGATGGCAGCCCCATCTAGTAAATTTAACTCCAAAGATACTTCTTCATCCAGGTACCATATATGCTCCAATGGAGATAGAGAGGGATTAGATTTCAATAAAGATAAATCAAGTGTTAAGAATGATTCAAAGGCCAATCCAGCAACACAACCTTTGGATTGAGAGGCTCTTAACGATCTACGCAGGAAAAAGCTTTGCTTCTACTACAAAGGTCCATATGATGCCAATCACGATTGTCCTTTGAGGCCTAAGGGCAAGGCAAATAGTGTGATGTGGGCGTATTATGAGGATTCAAAATCAGAAGATTTTAAATAGTAGGATAGTTCTAAGGAGTCAGAGGCAGAGACTTCAGAGCCTAAGGTAGAGGTAGATTTAGAGCTTCACATACAGGAGGCACGCCTATCCAACATTCAATCAGATGATTCATTCAGACTCCATGGAGTTTTGGTAGGACAGAGGGTCATCACCCTTCTTGATAAAAGAGCCACACAATTTTATAGATGCTAGATTTGTGGAGAAGCGTGGACTCACTACCAAAGATTTCGAGGGCATTAGAGTTAAGGTGGTTGATGGTCACACTCTTAGGTGTGAGTGGATGATTAGAGACCTCCCATTGCGCTTGAACAACTATGAGTACAAGGCAAATTATTATGTGGTGAACATGGGGGATATAGACTTAGTCTTGGGTATGAAGTGGCTTCATTCCCTTGAGGAAGTCACTCTTCATCTCAAGGACATGGAGGTTTATTTTGATGTTGGTGGGAAGACACATATTCTTAAGGCAATACAGGGCAGCAACATCAAAAATATGTTTTTTCATTAGATGGAGAGACTCATACCACACGATATGGGAGAGTGCGTTGTTGAGTGCACATTGGCACCACTACAGGAGAGACAGGTGGAGGAGCTTTGTCTTGAGGTGAGTTCAGTTCAAGATTTAGCACATGTGGTAGGGACTTAGCTTTTTGTTATAGTCAGGTCACATATTGACGATGATATGAGTATGTATAGCATTCACGTTCTAAATTCAGATATTATTCAGGTGAGGAGTTCACTTGAGTTTCTAGTTGAATTTTGTTCATAGATTGGATATCGAGATCTTTATCTTAGTACTTGGGATGATATGACGCCATTGGATGGGAGTTGTGATAGACATGGCATGGAGTTTGTGTTGATTGACAATGGTGTAGATCATGACTACATTTGGGATCCAGGTGGATTGATTGGTTTATCATTCAATGATTGCTTGAGGGCAAGCAATTTTAGGAGGGGTGGATTGTCATGTCCCCTTTTTAGTTGACATCTTTAGAGTTGATGGTTAGCCTATTATGCAACCCTCGTAGGCTGATAGGATGGATAGAGGGTCTTGATGGAGCGTCTCTTGGCTTCGATTAGCAAAATTTTTCCTAGTTGACATTCATTCATGTTTTTGTGGACACGTTTGCCTAAGCTCCTATTATTTAGGGATATTTGACATGTAGTAGAGCACTCTTATTTTGGTATGGTCATGTGCAAAATCACTCCCTGATTCACCAGCTTCAGTCGGTTCGAGGATCAGACATATATTGAGGGAGATATTAATATTTGATTGATTTAATCAAATATTAATTATTTCACCAATTTTTAATTATGAAACCCTAATTTTTAATTATGAAACCCTAATTAGGGCAAGCACACCTTTTTGAGGATATAAGGGTTTCTCATAGGAGGGAGAGCCATAATATCATGATTATTGATTATTGAGATTGAAGACCAGGTATTTTTTGAGAAGACTGAGCCAAGGGTTATAGGATTCCATTTGCATTGGAGAACATCCACTCTTCAGTGTGTGCAATTTAGAGGTTGTGAGACATCAGCCGATCTATTGCCAACTTGAGAGATAACTTCATATAGAAGCTATCACAAAGGTTTACAGGTATTTCTTTCATTAATTTTTGATTTAGAAAATTATATAGATAGAGATCTTTAGATTAGGTGTCTAGCATACAGATCACGATAGATTCTATTTTCTCCTATACATGATCTGTACAGATCCATGCAAATTCATACCATTCTGCAGCAAGCCAGACAGTGCCGCAGGGGAACCAGAGACTGACATCGACAGGCTAGAGACTGACATCGATCGACTGAGTACTAACATTGGTAGAATAGCCAATGAATAGTGACTGATGTCAGTAGCATATCAACTGACGATGGTAGAATAGTTGACGTCGGTGACTATGTTTTTGACACAGCAACCTGAGCCACACAAATCTAGGGTATTTTTTAGATTGCTAGAGGATAATCAGGTTTTTAAGACTATATTTTAATATTATTTATATGCATGACAGAGGACTTTTATTGTAATTATCTGAATGACTAATAAGATATTTGATTTTCTAGTTGAGAGATTATACTATGGTTTATTTATTTATCTGGAATTATTTTGCAAAACTCATAATTTTTCTTATTACATGCATAAAACACCAAAAAAATTAGAATACATAGAAAAGTAATTCAAAATATCCAATTTCAAAATTCAAGGGAAATAGGGGATATTACAGTGGTATCAGAGCTAAATCCTGCCATCCTGAGGGTTTAGAGATCTTATGCAGCGACAAGAGTTGGGACCACACAGGTATCACACCCACAGTAGAGCTTTGCTTAAAGGTACCCAGGTGTTAGAATAGTAGCTGATCACCATGAGTGACAGGTGTGAGGGTAGCCCACCAAGGGGCCACAGAAATAATGATGATTAGGATACCAGACAATTCTTCTATGAGATGACACAGGCACTACAGGCACTTACTACTATGGTAGGGAGGATGAACCCACCTGTTAGATAGAATGGGGAACAAGGTGATAATAGGAGTGCTACTATTAATAAGAGACCATAGCTGACCCATTCTAGAATAGCTGATAGGCCTACATGGCCTACGTTTGTTTAGGAGGAACCAGAGGCTCTAGCAGAGGTGGCGGTAGGAGATCCCCTATTTGCTGACACACTTATGGCAGTGAATGAGGAGTGGGAGTTATTATCACTTGAGGTTAGAGAGAGGATTACTTTTGACCGGTTCATCACACAGAGGAGAGAGCATAACTGAAGTCGATAGGATTGGAGACCTAGACACCAAAATAATGATCTAAATCATGCTACGAGTAGGCTCATACTAGCGATGTTTGACGGTAGTGGCAAGGTCACAGGGTAGGCCTAGATTTGTAAGTTAGACACATTTCTCACATTATGTCTGATGGCTGAGAGAGATGCTATCAGATATGTGACAATACATCTTGAGGGAGTAGCTCATGATTGGTGGCACCACAGGATGGTGACACTCCATCATGATTGAATCACATCTTATTAGGAGTTTGTGGATAGACTGGTGGAGCATTTTGATAAGAGGGATCTGGAATCCTATTTCTGAGAGTTGGCATAGTTGCACCAGAGTGGCAATCTTGAGTCTTACATTGGTGACTTCTAAAAGTTATCAGTCATGGTTCCTGACATTTCAGAGAGGGGACTTGTAGTGCTCTTCATGGAGGGACTGACAGAACCATTGAGAGGTTGGATCAAAGGCTTTGATCCTCCTTCATTATAGGTAGCTATGAAAAAGCTACAAAGTATGGAGATGGCAGCCCCATCTAGTAAATTTAACTCCAGAGGTACTTCTTCATCCAGGGACCATAAGTGCTCCAATGGAGATAGAGAGGGATTAGATTTCAACAAAGATAAATCAGGTGTTAAGAATGATTCAAAGGCCAATCCAGTATCACCACCTTTAGATCAAGAGGCTCTTAATGATCTATGCAGGAAAAAGCTTTGCTTCTACTACAAAGGTCCATATGATGCCAATCACGATTGTCCTTTGAGGCTTAAGGGTAAGGAAAATCATGTGATGTGGGCGTATTATGTGTTAAGAACCCCTATCCAATGGGAGCACAATTGATTACTTTTCTTATAAGCAATTAAACATGGAATTATACTAGAATGATTAAGTAACTAGAAACTTGAGACAACAAAGAATTTGAGAGACAATACACAATCTTGTATTAAATACTCTTAGAAGAAAATACAATAAGAAAGATGCCACTTCTTCCTCCACCTCAAAGGCTTGCCACACCTCAAGACCTTCTTCCCTCTCTCTCTCTTGCTCAACCACAACCAACTCAACAACCTGAGTTGTGTTCCCCTCCTTGAATGCTTCAATTGATCTCCTTGACCTTACACTTGTAGATCTCCTTGACTTTACTTCAATGTTTCAATGCTTTTACTTGCCTTCTTGATTTACAATACATGCCTCATGGGTCTTTAAATAGGATCCCATGCATACAAAAATGGAACTCTAATTACAATAATTAGACACACAGCTTGTGACTATAATTAGCCCTTAAACATGCAAACACTTGCTTCACTTAACTGACTATCCATCAACAATAGTTTTGGAACTGCCACAGGTGACCAACATCGGTCCCTATCTTATCTAGTGTTGACCGACATCGACTGACTCCCTGCCTACATCGGTTGGCTTCTGCACTATATCTGACTGACGTCGGTCATGCTGCCGATGCTGGTACTTCAAAAACTTAGCAACCTCTCCATGTCTACAATAGTTGAAGCTTTTAGCTCCACACCCTAACAATCTCCCACTTAGAGATAAATAGCTGCAACTATACCTATACCTGTACACCATCTACTTTTTTCCCTTGGCTTTGTATCCCTCTTCAAAGTCACTCTTGAAGACCAACCACGACAAAACCTGTGATGCTATACCTGTCACTTATGCCAAAAGAATTTTGCTGCTCCCAAATTCTTCATGACATACTTCTGAACTAACTTTACCCTTAGCTCAGAAAACTCCCTATATATGAAACCCTGCAACAAGCAACACAATACAGTAACAAGATAATGTAGCTAATATTATCCAACCTGGTAAAGAAAAATACAATGGTCAAACCTCCATTGTCCTGTAGCCTAATCAAGACCATATACCATAGCCTTATGTCTCACGTGTCCATCCACTCTCTTCTCTAACTTGGGAATCCATCCCTCATCCAGTGCTTTCTTCCAGCTGACAACTCCACCAACAAATACCTATTTGTTTCTTCTCCAAGGACTCACACTCCTCATCCATGCCAAGCTCCCACTATTTTTAGATTCTACCTACATTGCCTTTTCACATCTTCCTAGTTCTTGACCATCAGTAAGCAATATAAAGAAGGTGAACAGTGAATATGAGGTTCACTTACCCTTTCTGACCTCCATATGGGCATTTGAGACTCCTTGACAACTTGTTGTCTACCTAACATCCATTCCAGTGACTGATCTAAGCCATCTCCCAGTCTGCTCTCGATCAATGTCGGTTCCCTACACTGACCCTGACTATTGATGTCATTTCCCTGGCCAACACCGGTGTCCCCTCTGCCGACATCAGACTTCTATGCTTGACTCTACCAACCCTGTTGGTCTGCACATGATCGATGTCGGTATCTACCTGACCGACATCGGTTCCAAGTGATCAATGTCAGTGTTTATGTGTTCCTATAAGTGATGAATTCTTCATCCGCGAGCTCATCTTGGATCAAAACCCTATCTATACTACCCTGCTCAGAATTATTCAGCCCCTGTGACTGATCTCTGTACCTCATCTCCTCCATAAACACCAAGGCTTCTTTATTCTTGTCAAAAGCATCAAATTTCCTTTTTTTGTAATGAATTCTATCTATGCTTTCTAAATCTAAACACATACCTTTTGAATCAAGAATGTCCATTCCCTTCTTATTCATGTGACCAAGCTTATTAAGCCACATCTTTGAATCTACAGCTAAAGTAGATAAACCAGAAGTAGAATCAATAATACAAGTAGATAGATAAAGAGTACATACTTTCTTACCTCTTGCTAAAACAAGTGCACCCTTGGTAGCCTTCCAAGAATCCACTGTGAGGGTTATTGTGCATCTCTCATCACCCAACCTTCCTATAGAAACCAAACTCTGCTTCAGAACTAGGACATGCATGACCTCCTTCAACACCCATGTGTTGTCCATCTACAATCTTAGCTGCACTTTCCCTTTGCCAACTATTTGACAAGGCATACCATCCCCTAAATAAAGCACTCCAAAGTCTCCTTGGACATACTCATGGAACAAATCTCTGTTTGGGGATGCATGAAAAAAAGAACTAGAATCTAAAACCCATGATCCTACCTGACTATCCAAAGAAAATATCAGAGCATCTTGTACCACAATATTTGCATCCTTTGCTTCTTCATTACCTTCATGTTGATTCTCTTTATCCCTCAACCAACACTCCTTTGTGTGTCCTCTCTTTCCACAAAACCAGCAAGTAACACCTCTGGATTCGGATCTCCTTCCCACCTTTGACCTTGATTTCCCTTGCTCAATCTTCTCTCTTTGCCTTCCCCTACTTTCTACACTTAGAGCATTCCATGATGATTCACCTATGCTTCTCCTGCGTATTTCTTCATTCAAGATCACACTCACAACATCATCAACTTTTAAGATATTAGAAGCAGATGTAGAATTACTTACTACCATAACCAAACTATCCCAACTTTCAGGTAAAGAGCATAAAATCAAGAGAGCCTTTACTTCATCATGAAAAACAATATTGACTGAAGCTAACTATTTTACCAAACCATGGAAATCACTAAGATGAGTATGTACCAATCCACATTCTTGCATTTGCAAAGTAAATAGCTGCTTCATAAGAAATACCTTATTATAAGCTGAGGGCTTTTCATATAAATTTTCCAAAGATTTTATCAACTCTTCCGTTGTCTTGCACTGTGATAAGTTGGAAATCACAGACGATGCAAGGCTCAACCTTATGGATCCCAGAGCCTTCTGATTAAGAATGTTCCATTCTTCATCCTTCATATCTGTGGGCTTGCATGCAACCCCACCCAATGGTAAGTAAAAATCCTTTTGATACAGATAATCCTCTATCTGCATCCTCCAATGTTGATAATTCTTGCCGTTAAACTTCTCCATTCATAGTTTACTTTCTTCTGCCATTGCTGAACTCCCATTCAATCAGAAAACCCTGTGAATGACCTGTAATCAAACAATAACCTACTTCCTACAAACCATAGCTCTGATACCAACTATTAGGAACCCCTATCCAACGAAAGCACAATTGATTACTTTTCTTATAAGCAATTAAACACAGAATTATACCAGAATGATTAAGTAACTAGAAACATGAGACAGTAAAGAATTTGAGAGACAATACACAATCTTGTATTAAATACTCTTAGAAGAAAATACAATAAGGAAGATGCCACTTCTTCCTCCACCTCAAAGGCTTGCCACACCTCAAGACCTTCTTCCCTCTCTCTCTTGCTCAACCACAACCAACTCAACAACCTGAGTTGTTATCCCCTCCTTGAATGCTTCAGTTGATCTCCTTGACCTTACACCTATAGATCTCCTTGACCTTGCTTCAATGCTTCAATGCTTTTACTTGCCTTCTTGATTTACAATACATGCCTCATGGGTCTTTAAATAGGATCCCATGCATACAAAAATGGAACTCTAATTACAATAATTAGACACGCAGTTCATGACTATAATTAGCCCTTAAACATGCAAACACTCACTTCACTTAACTGACTGTTCATCAACAGTAGTTATGGAACTACCACAGGTGACTGATGTCAGTCCCTATCTTGTTTGGTGCTGACCGACATCGACTGACTCCCTGCCGATGCCGATTGCCTTCTGCAATGTATCTGACCGACGTCAGTCATGCTACCGACATCGGTACTTCTGAAACTCAGCAACCTCTCCATGTCTGCAACAGTTGAAGCTTTTAGCTCCACACCCTAACATTATGAGGATTCAAAATCAAAAGATTCTAAATAGCAGGATAGTTCTAAGGAATTAGAGGTAAAGGCTTAAGAGCCTAAGGTAGAGGTAGATTTAGAGCTTCACATATAAGAGGCATGCCTATCCAGCATTTAGTCGGATGATTCATTCAGACTCTATGGAGTTTTGGCAGGATAGAGGGTCATCACCCTTCTTGATACATGAGCCACACATAATTTTATAGATGCTAGATTTATGGAGAAGCATGGACTCACTACCAAAGATTTTTAGGGAATTAGAGTTAAGGTGGCCAACGGTCACACTCTTAGGTGTGAGCAGATGATTAGAGACCTCCCATTGCGCTTGAACAACTAGGAGTTCAAGGTGGATTATTATGTGGTGAACATGGGGGATATAGACTTAGTCTTGGGTATGAAGTGGATTCATTCCCTTGAGGAAGTCACTCTTTGTCTCAAAGACATGGAGGTTCATTTTGATGTTGGTGGGAAGACACATATTCTTGAGGCAATATGGGGCAGCAACATCAAAAATATATTTTTTCATCGGATGGAGAGACTCATACCACACGATATGGGAGAGTGCACTGCTGAGTGCACATTGGCACCACTATAGGAGAGACAGGTGGATGAGCTTTGTCTTGAGGTGAGTTTAGTTTAGGAGTTAGCACATGTGGTAGGGACTCAGCTTTTTATTACAGTTGGGTCACATGTTGATGATGTTATGAGTATGTCTAGCATTCACATTCCAAATTTAGATATTATTTAGGTGAGGAGTTCACTTGAGTTTCTAGTTGATTTTCATTCATGGATTGGATGTTGGGATCCTTATCTTAGTACTTGGGATGATATGATGCCATTAGATGAGAGTTGTGATAGACATGGCATGGAGCTTGCATTGATTGACAACAGTGTAGATCATGACTACATTTGGGATCCAGGTGGATTGATTGGTTTATCATTCAGCGATTACTTAAGGGTAAGCAATTTTAGGAGGGGCAGATTGTCATGTCCCCTTTTTAGTTGATATCTTTAGAGTTGATGGTTAGCCTATTATGCAACCCTTGTACGCTAATAGGATGGATAGAGGGTCTTGATGGGGCATGGCTTGGCTTCAATTAGCAAAAATTTTCCTAGTTGACATTCGTTTAAGTTTTTTTAGACATGTTTACCTGAGCTCCTATTATTTAGGGATATTTGACATGCAGTGAAGCACCCTTATTTTGGTATGGTCATGTGCAGAATTACTCCTTGATTCACCAACTTCAGTCGGTTTGAGGATCGGACATATATTGAGGGAGATATTAATATTTGATTGATTTAATCAAATATTAATTATTTGGCCAATTTTTAATTATGAAACCCTAATTCTTAATTATGAAACCCTAGTTGGGGCAAACACACCTTTTTGAAGATATAAGGGTTTCTCATAAGAGGGAGAACCATAATATTATGATTATTGATTATTGAGATTGAAGACTAGGTATTTTCTGAGAAGACTGAGACAAGGGTTCCAGGATTCCATTTGCATTGGAGAATGTCCACTCTTCAGTGTGTGTGATTTAGAGGTTGTGAGATATCAGCCGATCTATTGCCAATTTGAGAGATAACTTCATACAAAATCTATTACAGAGGTTTACAGGTATTTCTTTCATTAATTTTTGATTTAGAAAATTATACAGATAGAGATCTTTAGATCAGGTGTACAGCATACAGATTGCACTAGATTCTTTTTGCTCCTGTATGGGATCCATATAGATATGTGTGAATCTTTACCATTCTTTAGTAGGCCAGATATCACCATAGGGGAACCAGAGACCGACATCGGCAGGCTAGAGACTGAAATTAGCCGACTGAGTATCAACATCGATAGGATAGCTGACTGATAGTGACCAATGTTGGCAGTATATCAACCATTGATGGCAGAATAACTGACGTTGGTGACTATGTTTTTGACATAGCAACCGGAGCCGCACAGATCTAGGGAATTTTTTAGATTGCTGGAGGATAATCAAGTTTTTAAGACTATATTTTAATATTCTTTATATGCATGATAGAGGACTTTTATTGTAATCATCTAAATGAGTAATAAGATATTTTATTTTCTAGTTGAGAGATTATACTATGGTTTGTTTATTTATCTAAAATTATTTTGTAAAATCACAATTGTTCTTATTACATGCATAAAACACCAAAAAGATTAGAATACATAGAAAAGCAATTCAAAATATCTAGTTTCAAAATTCAAGGGAAACACAAGATATTATAGTGGTATCAGAGCTAAATCCTGCCATCCTGAGGGTTTAAAGATCTTATGCAGCCACAAGAGTTGTGACCACATAGGCATCACACCCACAGTAGAGCTTTGCTTGAAGGTACCTAGGAGTTAGAACAATAGCTGATCACCATGAGTGATAGGTGTGAGGGTAGCCCACCAAGGGGCCATACACATAATGATGATCAAGATACCAGAGAATTCTTTTGTGAGATGACACAAGCACTACAGGCACTTACTACTATGGTAGGGAGGATGAACCCACTTGTTAGATAGAATGGGGAACAAGGTGATAACAGGAGTGCTACTATTAATCAGAGACCATAGCTGACCCATTCTAGAATAATTGATAGGCCTACATGGCCTACGTTTGTTTAGGAGGAACCAGAGGCTCCAATAGAGGAGGCGGTAGGAGATCCCCTATTTGCTGACACACTTATGGAAGTGAATGAGGAGTGGGAGTTATTATCACCTGAGGTTAGAGAGAGGATTACTTTTGACCGGTTCATCACACAGAGGAGAGAGCATAACCAAGGTCGACAAGATTGGAGACCTAGACACCAGAATAATGATCTAAAGCATGCTACAAATAGGCTCACACTAGCGATGTTTGACGGTAGTGGCAAGGTCATAGTGTAGGCCTGGATTAGTAAGCTAGACACATTTCTCACTTTGTGTTTGATGGCTGAGAGAGATGCTATCAGATATGTGACACTGCATCTTGAGGGAGTAGCTCATGATTGGTGGCACCATGGGATGGTGACACTCCATCACGATTGGATCACATCTTATCAAGAGTTTGTGGATAGACTATTGGAGCATTTTGACATGAGGGATCCAAAATCCTATTTCCAAGAGTTGGCATAGTTGTGCCAGAGTGGCAGTTTAGAGTCTTACATTGGTGACTTCTAAAAGTTATTAGTCATGGTTCCTGACATTTTAGAGAGGCAGCTTGTAGTGCTCTTCATGGATGGATTGACAGAGCCATTGAGAGGTTGGATCAAAGGCTTTGATCCTCCTTCATTACAGGTAGCTATGAAGAAGGCACGTAGTATGGAGATGGCAACGCCATCTAGTAAATTTAACTCTAGAGGTACTTCTTCATCCAAGGACCATAAGTGCTCCAATGAAGATAGAGAGGGATTAGATTTCAACAAAGACAAATCAGGTGTTAAGAATGATTCAAAGGCCAATCCAGTAGCACCACCTTTAGATTGAGAGCCTCTTAACGATCTATGTAGGAAAAAGCTTTGCTTCTACTGCAGAGGTCCATATGATGCCAATCATGATTGTCCTTTGAGGCCTAAGGGCAAGGCAAATCATGTGATGTGGGCATATTATGAGGATTCATAATCAGAAGTTTCTGAATAGCAAGATAGTTTTGAGGAGTTAGAGGTAGAGGCTTCAGAGCCTAAGGCAGAGGTAGATTTAGAGCTTCACATACATGAAGCATGCCTATCCAGCATTCAGTCAGATGATTCATTCAGACTTCGTGGAGTTTTGGCAGGACAGTGGGTCATCACCCTTCTTGATATAGGAGCCACACATAATTTTATAGATGCTAGATTTGTGGAGAAGCGTAGACTCACTACCAAAGATTTTGAGGGCATTAGAGTTAAGGTGGCTGATGGTCACACTCTTAGGTGTGAGTGGATGATTAGAGACCTCCCATTGTGCTTGAACAACTATGAGTTCAAGGTAGGTTATTATGTGGTGAACATGGGGGATATAGACTTAGTCTTGGGTATGAAGTGGCTTCATTCCCTTGAGGAAGTCACTCTTCATCTCAAGGACATGGAGGTTTGTTTTGATGTTGGTGGGAAGACACATATTCTTAAGGCAATACGGGGCAGCAACATCAAAAATATGTTTTTTCATCAGATGGAGAGACTCATACCACACAATATGGGAGAGGGCACTATTGAGTGCACATTGGCACCACTATAGGAGAGACAGGTGGATGAGCTTTGTCTTAAGGTGAGTTCAGTTTAGGAGTTAGCACATGTGGTAGGGACTCAGCTTTCTGTTATAGTCGGGTCACATGTTGATGATGATATGAGTATGCCTAGCATTCACATTCCAGATTTAGATATTATTCAGGTGAGGAGTTCACTTGAGTTTCTAGTTGATTTCCATTCATGGATTGGATGTTGGGATCCTTATCTTTGTATTTGGGATGATATGACACCATTGGATGAGAGTTGTGATAGACATGGCATGGAGTTTGTGTTGATTGACAGCGGTGTAAATCATGACTACATTTGGGATCCAGGTGGATTGATTGGTTTATCATTCAGCGATTGCTTGAGGGCAAGCAATTTTAGGAGGGGTGGATTGTCATGTCCCCTTTTCAGTTGACATCTTTAGAGTTAATGGTTAACCTATTATGCGACCCTCATAGGCTGATAGGATGGATAGAGGGTCTTGATGGAGCGTGGCTTGGCTTTGATTGGCAAAATTTTTCCTAGTTGACATTCATTCAAGTTTTTTCAGACACATTTGCCTAAGCTCTTATTATTTAGGGATATTTGACATGTAGTGGAGCACCCTTATTTTGGTATGGTCATGTGTAAAATCACTCCTTGATTCACCAACTTCAGTCGGTTCGAGGATCGGACATATATTGAGGGATATATTAATATTTGATTGATTTAATCAAATATTAATTATTTGGCCAATTTTTAATTATGAAACCCTAATTCTTAATTATGAAACCCTAAATAGGGCAAGCACACCTTTTTGAGGATATAAGGGTTTCTCATAAGAGGGAGAGCCATAATATTATGATTATTGATTATTGAGATTGAAGACCAGGTATTTTCTGAGAAGACTGAGCCAGGGGTTCCAAGATTTCAGTTGCATTGGAGAACATCCACTCTTCAGTGTGTGTGATTTAGAGGTTGTGAGATATCAGCCGATCTATTGCCAATTTGAGAGATAACTTCATACAAAAGCTATCACAGAGGTTTGCAAGTATTTCTTTCATTAATTTTTGATTTAGAAAATTATACAAATAGAGATCTTCAGATTAGGTGTCCAGCATATAGACCGTGCTAGATTCTATTTGGTCATGTACGAGATTTGTACAAATCCATGCAAATTCATACCATTCTGTAGCAGGCCAAATAGCGCCATAGGGGAACTAGAGACCAACATCGACAGGTCAGAGACCAACATCGGCATACTGAGTACTGACATCGGTAGGACAGCTGACCGATAGTGACTAACGTCAGCTGTATATCGACTGATGATGGTAGAATAACTGACGTCGACGACAATGTTTTTGACATAGCAACCTGAGCTGCATAGATCTAGGGTATTTTTTAGATTGATGGAGGATAATCAAGTTTTTAAGACTATATTTTAATATTCTTTATATGCATGACAGAGGACTTTTATTGTAATCATCTGAATGAGTAATAAGATATTTGATTTGTTAGTTGAGAGATTATACTGTGGTTTATTTATTTATCTAGAATTATTTTGCAAAACTCACAATTTTTCTTATTACATGCATAAAACACCAAAAAAATTAGAATACACAGAAAAGCAATTCAAAATATGCAGTTTCAGAATTCAAGGGAAACTAGGGATATTACAAATTATTTCCACTACACACAATCAAATAAAAACTTTCAGATGAAAACATCAAAAAATCATATAAGCACATGTACAATGTCAATAATACATATATTACCATGATAGGCATACAAAAAATTACAACATCTACCAACATAGTATCTAATTTGGATGAATGTCATATATACATATACAATGCCAAAAATACATACATTGCCATATAGGCATATAAAAAAAACACATATCATGTAAAACATCCTAATCATCAAATAATCTCCCTTGCTTTGCCTTCCTCAAAGAAGACTCTCCCTAGATTGCCTTACTGGTAGATGGAGATCCCTCTAATGCATTAGATTGCTCCAAGGTCTGACTATGGGTCTTATGCTCATAGTTCACTTACAACTAAACCTATTCAAATACAAGTATTATTACAAAACTAACATAAAATACATACAACCACTTGTTAAGAAATTAATTTTAAAGTAGAGTAAAAAATAGTTTAAAATGAACTTACTCAAGCTTGTGGTCCTGCTCAATATTTTTTTAACACGCAAATGAGTAGCAACAGGCTCAGCTATTTGAACAAGTGTCTAAAATAGGGAAGAAACATGAGAAGTTTCCCTATAAATCATCTAACTGGGATTATGAGATGTCATGGGACAAACTTGCATACAAAATACATTCACATAAATTATATTTTCCCCAAGTTTGTATTAAAATTATTAAAACAAATCTATTTCTATAATTCAAAATTACAAGTTAATATATACCTTTGTCAACACCTATGTGGATGACATTGTAGTAGCAATTTCTATCTTTGTCTCAGCTTGTATTGATGGAGGACTGTCTAATGAAGTCATCAACTGAATGTAAATAAGGTCTCAATTAATTTTCTATAAAGTATCAAAGATATAAATGGCAAGTTTTTCTCCTTTAATAAACCAAGAGTGTATTTAATAACATTGTACTTGAATTTTGAGTTCCTTGATAGATGAATTTAACTTAAACTTACAAGGAAAATATACATAGATTAAATGTACATAGAGCATAAGATTAACTCAAAACTTTACCTCTTTATAAGTAAAAGCTGTCATCCTAACATAGACAAATGTAGTAGTGGATGGGCTAGTAGCTAGATCCGAAAATGCAAATAATGGTTGTGTTAAATCAAATGCTACAAATGTTGACTATGATGATGAAGACACCATCACCTCCTGGGACATAAAAAATTACATATATATTATTCAATTTTTATGTAAATTAATTGTTAACTAAATTAAATTTACAAATATAACTTGAATTTAACATGATATTTATATAAAATATACCTACATCTGTGTAGTGGTTAATGTCTGTATATCAAATTTGTGTTCCAAAAACTCATCACTCATAGGATGAATTGTTTAAAATAAATAAATTATCAATTAAACAATGAAAAAAATAAAAAAATACTAAAATTTAGGGTTAACAGGTGTAGATTTTTAGCACTTACCTCTTATATGTGGTAGCATCATCAATTAGTTGTTATGTTAAAAACTCATCACTCATAAGTATATTATTCAATCCCTCTAAACCACCTTTTTCATCATCATCATAAGGTCCATTGCATATAACTCCACAAGATCTACAAGGGTGGGGTCGAGTATGCACACTGTATAACATATCTCTAGCATCAATTTTTGAGAGATTACTCGTATGTTGAATGAGTGTATCAACTAAGTGCATGAAAAGTGTTAATCTCCATGACCTATTGAAATGTAGAGGGGATCCCTAGTTCACGTGGCTTTTGGATACAAATCCTTACATGTTGATTAGGTGCATGACATGTACCTGGTAAACCCTATCCAGAGCCTTTCCCTCAACCCTAAAACTCACTATAATCAAAATAGTTTGAAATATCATTGAGGATAAACTCATAGTAGATTTTTCTCAAAAAACATAATGAGACTTCATGGTTATTACTGGATGGATACTCAAACACCATCCACCATCGGTCCCAAAAATTAGATGTGATTAAATTTTGTTGGCAACCATGGATTGGAAAATGTTTAGAAATTATTGTAAATGGTGCATTGGTGGTTGGGTCAATGAATAAGGGATAAATAGAGGTTTTTGATATGTCTTTATTCTTAACATCACATGCTAATAATCTATCAGTATAATAATCCCTACAACTATCTCGATATAAAGGCCATCTATTAATTTGGTTCGTTATAGAGTCAATTTGACCTAATAATGACTCTAGAGAATTGGCTTGATAGGTGTGGTGGGTGTTGGTGGAAGTGAGATCCCTCACTCTCCTAATTAAATCTTTAATTTCAATTTTATTTTCCACAATGTGGTCAACTAGAGTCCCCTAACCACCTGGGGGATTTTGTGGAACTTTAGGAGGGTTAGGAAGAGGGTTAGGCTGAAGAACAAGAGGATTATCAGAGTGAATTGTTAAAAATTAATAAATTACCAATTAAATAATGAAAATAATAAAAAAAATTACTACAATTTAGGGTTAGCAGATGTAAATTTTTAGTACTTACCTCTTCTATGTGGTGGCAACATCAATTAGCTATTTTGTGAAGCTTCTTAGAATGATTACGGTAAGCTTTCTCCTCACTAAGATAAAATGCAATCATGGAGTGAAGGTGAGTGAGGGAAATAAAGAACTTTACTAGGAGAGTGAGGTGAAATTAAAAAATCTAAAACATTTAATCTTTTTTATGCATTCATTTTAAGTGTGAATTGTCATATAGACTATGCCATGCATTACTAGACTACTTGTTGAAAATGCAATATATTTGGAGTGGTAATTTCCAAATTTAATTAAGCATCATAACAACTTAATAAAATTGAGGGAATATACATGTATGATATTATATCCCCCATTTTTTTGTTCTTTTCTTCGTAGGTATTGTTGTGCTACCAGGGTTGTGAAGAAAGAGATCAATTTATAAGAGATCTGCACATGATTTTATAAAAGTGGATGATGATTTTGGAGCCATGAAGCCAATGAACACATCAAATATGTTTTTCTGTATATACTTTAATTATAAACTTATAATGTACAATTTTGATGATGAAGAACATCATGTTCATAATCTTGGGAAGTGTTTGTTCACGAATACTATTTTATGTTTTGTTTGCCTCTTTCTAAACTTAACTTTAATGTTTGTTCTTGACAATTGTATCTAAACTTACGATAAATAAAGTATTCTCCTTAAACATCCTCATAGATTTATTATTACATTAACAAATATACTCTTATATAAATAAATCTAATTTTAAAATTAGATCTTAAATATAATTAGAATTATTTACAATGTTTTTAAGGTTAATATATTACATGTTGATTTGAAACCATTTTCCCATAAAACAAGATTTAACGTTTTACATTTCCCTTTTCTTATCACAAACCATTCTAACATGTAATAGACACAACATTTCATTATCATTACAAATCTAATTCCAAATTTTAGAATCTAAAAATAATCCATTTATTTACAGTATTAAAATTCAATAAAAATACTAGATTAAAAGGATAGAAATATGTACCTAAGTGTGTAAAACACACTCTGTCTTTGGGAGAAGACTCTACGTTTGTATTTTTCTCCATGTAATTTTCAATGAAAATGAAACAATCAATGTCCATGAAATTTGAAAATGGATTAATTAAAACTTGAAGCTTAATAAAAAGGAAATAATACATCTATAAATGGGTGGACCATGTTTCCCATTTACTTGTTGGAGGTGAAACTTGATTATTGAAGTAATGAAAAAATTGTGCTTTCCACTAAAGCACTTGGAAAATGGGTTCCTATTGTTGAACCCTTTTGAGAACTGTGGTCATAAAATCCTAAATTGTGTAACTAATGCAAGGCCATGGGTTGGGAAGATAAATATTCCAACCCTCATGACTAGGGAGTAGTACCTTTGAATCTAAACCACACCACTCATGTAACTGATCTTGAACCTCAAAATGAAATGTGGGAGCCACATATAGGCTCTCTTTTAGTAAAGCTAAGACCATTGAGAATTATTGAACTTCAACCACATTACCTCAATAAATATGAGTCAACTTATACATATAGACTTATATATTCAAGGGTGATCAATTCTAGGTACCATCAAATGTGTTTATAAAATAGAAAATTGTAAAAGTGTGTATGTACATGAACAATATTCATGCCCCATGAATCAATGAAAACATGATATAAAATAGAATGAATCTATATGATATTTTATTATGAATTGAAAACCTTTATCTCATGATCCTATAAATGTGTGCATATGCATTGCATATGTCCCCAAATATGTCTGAATCTATGAATATATAAAAAGGTGAAACTTTTATTCACATAAAATTGTGTGTAAATACACCCAAGTATATCTGAATCTAAGAACCTATAACTCATTCTTAGTAAAATGAGTGCATATGCATGGTATATGCCCCCAAAATTTGTCTGAATGTGTAAGTATATATCCCATATGAAATCTAAACCACTTTTGATTTTATTAATAATGTATTATATGCCAAAATATTTTTTTTTTGCTCACAGAGGATTAAGTCTCTATGATAGTCCCACTACTATGTGCCCTTTTTTGGTGACACATGTAGCATGTGAATTAATCATCTTAATAGAAAAGAGTAAAATTTATCATGTTATGTAATAAGATTTAATCATGTCAACATGTGGATAATATATCATCACAATACTGAATATATCATCAAAGTATATATGATACATATAGTGAAAGGCATATAAGTATCATGTCAAGATAAATATAGAAATTAAGAACGTAATAACAACCATAACTGATATAAGAATTCAATAAGATTACATAGGAATAGGTGCATAATATGTATCATGACATCACATATAAAGGAGAGGTGTGTGATATGGATCATGACACTAAAAACTCAACAATTTCAACAATTTCAAAAAACAATAAAATATTTATCTAGTCATAATCATACAATGTCATGGCCATGACACACACATTAAGACTCAATGTAACACAAGCCCAAGGGACACATATAAAGAACAATAATATGTTACACACATAATCCCATGGACTATAAATAGTGAAAAAGTATATTTAGCCAACACAATGTCAAGGGAAACAAAAAATGATATTAAGATGTCACACACACAAGGCCAAGGGTTGCACACAATGGACAATAAAATGTTACACACACAAGGCCATGAGGGCAGCATACAAGAAATGATTAGCTTATATTAAAATTAACAATAATTATGAATCAAAAAAAAAATCAAACTATTCTACACCATCAATGTATGTCAGTGCCACAACATATAAAAATCAAATCCATGGAATATAATATTGTATATAACTTGAGTAATAATAATACATGTGAAAACCATAAATTTAGATCAACATGGTAAATGGAAAGGTCATATAAATATATAACATATAATAATGTGACCTATGGAATAAGACTCACCCAACATTGGCATGGCCCTTGGGTATAGGAATGTCCAACATCTATGCATTTATATATAATTTGTATTTCCTGCATGACACTCATATATCATGAAATGCATGTGCATATGAAAAAAATGTAATGTATGAAAGATGTGATATATAACATATATGAAAAATGGAGCCAGAAATTATGTATTTTTGTCATATATTTAAGGGTTTGGAATATTTGAATGTTTTTTATATTTTTTAAATATTTTATTATATTTGTATTTTCAGGATTTGTACAGTGTGGATAATGTTAACCAAGGATCCCATCAATGGGATGTTCACATGAAGTTCATGTATAATATGGTGTGATAACCACCTTTCACGAGTGAAAAATTCCATATATAGTTGAACTAAAGTATGACAAGGAATCAGGTGATATAATGTAACCATCATTATCATCACTCATAGGATCATGTGATGATAATTAACTCTAGGAAGCCTAGTATCATGTGTAATATGCTATATAGTAAGAGAATGTATTTATTCTTGTGTTCACTATGGAACACACTAAACTATTTATGATATTAAAGTATGTGTTATAGTAGACAATGACTAATGTGAGTCCTAAATAATTATTTGATATAATGGGCACTAAAGAACTAGCTATCTAGGAGAGACAACTACTTTTTTTTAAAATGTTTGTGTAGAAATACCCTGAATAGGATATATAGTTGAGTGCATAAAATGATCCTAAATAGGTGTAACAACTATATTTGTATAATGATCCTAAATGGTGTAAAAAAAATATGGTGATGGGGGAGGGGGTGGAGGAGGACATGCCTATGGTTGAATTGGGTACTCATATTGAATCCCTAAAACTATAACCACTCTATTGCAATGTATAAAATTGATACATTGATGCATTGAAGATGGTACTAAATTTAGCTTATGTATCCAAGGGAATCATAACAACATGTCAAAGACCTTAGTACTCAATAAAATTATGAATTAAATATACATTATCATAGATCCTACCTAAATATGTAGCATAATGTGCTCGAGAAGGTTCTATGTCCATACATCAAATCCATTGACTATCCTTAGTGTATCCATCAAATATTCTTGTGTGTGTCATACCTCAATTTTTTTATTGATTTATTCTAAAGACTTTTTGGAAATGGTGAAAAAATAGAGGCACATAGTAAGCCAAGGTGTGGGAGAGACATGACATGAAAGGCCTTGGCATGGGATAAGCAAATCACAAGGAAAAATGATGCAAAAAAGATGGAATAATTGAGGATGCAAGATTCAAACAACAGTATATGATTTGGAGAATGGCATAGAAAGTGGATATGGTTAGTAAGCAATTTGTGCAAGCATTAGAGAAGAATAGTCAAGTGTAAATTTAACACCAGTTCATAATAAAATAGTAACACAATAATGATTATCTAGAATATAAAGGGTATATAAAGGGAATTGGTCATTGTTAAGTCATTATTTTGATATTATTACTGTAATATAATTATTGGGGTAAATACATATATAAATACCCCCTATTTTTAATTAGAGAGGAGATCTTTGGAATGGTAATCTAGCAATTGTAATCTTGAGTTTAGTTGTGACCTTGATATGTGATGCAACCTGTGTATGGTGATATTTTATTTACAATGAGATAGAATACTTGTGCTATTGAAACACCTTTTATAATCTTGTTATGGAACCAATGGTACTACTACTCTTTTTCTCATTTTACACCCATCTTTTTCTATGATAATTAGATTTAAGTATGGAATAAGATTTGTAGGATTAGATATACTATGATGTTTGTGGTTAAATAACTATGTGCATGTTCAAGCACCCTAGTATAGAGAACTCAATGAATATACCACCACATGACAGAACCAATAAGAACTAGTATTAAGCTACATGTTTTAGGTGAGTGTGCAAAGATAATTCTTGTATGATATACCAATGTGATAGCTCATTGGACTACTTATTCTCTTTAGGCATGCAACTAGGATAAGTCATACTAGACTAAATAAAAAGAACCCAACATTTTGGTTTTGTTTTTGGGGCCTATTGCACTTGTCAACAAGATGGTAGGAAGATGGTTGAGTGAATTTTGTTGGAGAATATCGAGTGATAGATTGGAAAAATAAAATAAAACTTCACACTCCAATATCTTGAACCAAGAATTTATGCACGTACATGGGTAGTTCAACATCTATATGATTATTTATATGAAACATTTTTTGTATAACTACATGTTTACTTACATGCTTGGATTTAGGAATATGCATAAAACTATTTAGTAAATTATGGGTGGAAGGCTACTTGGTCGATAGAGCATCAGATGACCTTGGCCAAGTTATAAAATACTTGGACATGAGTAATAAATGTCTAGTATAAGGGAACACTTAAAATTATATTTTGAAATATATGGTATCTACATATTATTGCCTAAACGAAGCATAATTTAACTTCCTAAGATATTTACATGGAAGGTATATCAAACACTTTAGAGATTAAAAAGCTTATGGTTGATTCTAGGCTTGAGAACTTTCCTATGGATAGTTAAACTCTCTCGTGCATGAATAGCATGACTAGTGGGGAAATAGAAGGGTATATATTGGTATTATATTAGGAATTTAGCATGGAAGTCGAGTAGTAGGAATTGTAGAAGTGTATGATGAGGCCAAGCACAAGGTTATGAGAGGCAGTGATCTAGGGGTTAACAAGAGAATACTAGAAGTGCCATGGGAGTATACAAGAGAATGGAAAGGCTTAATAAGTACCCCCTAACCATGGGTCTATGCCATTAAATAACATAGGTACATATATAAGAAGAATGAAAAACACTAATAGTGGAACCCAATATGGATATACCTAATTACCCCACCACAACACATGCTCACGTATTTGAGTTTGATGGAATTATTGTAAGAAATTGGGACACTAAAAATGTGAAATTTGAAGAATCTCAAGCTAAACCAATAGAAGAATCTTTGGGAGTGCAAGTTCACCATAGCAATTTACCTTTAACATTTACTTTTCCATTACAAGTATTACATATGGCTCACCTTGGAATGCCAAGTGGACCTAATATAAATAATGGGAAAACTACAAGCCCAGCCATATCAAATAAACCTTCTTGATTGCCCACTATTTTTGGTGCACCTATTGTTGTAAGAGACATAGGACAAGTTACCAATGGTGGTTTTATTGAAGGAGTATCAGGCAGTGGCAATGGAGGTGCTAGTGGAACTCCACCATAGCATTCAGGATGGATTGGAGGAGTGCCAAAATATGGTCCACTACAACAACCAAGTGTACCTATGGTATAATATGATATGATGCTTCATCTCACCAAATATTGAGGCATCAAAAATTTGGCATAACATGTTCATAAGTGTGAACTCATTTGGTGAGCATGGGGTATCACGTATTGAGAATGAAAGGCTACTTAGTTTTCTACTACTTTATTGGATCACATGCATAAATGGTACCAAAAATTTTACCTTTAGCAAGCCAATGTGAACTATGAATTGTTAAAAACTATTTTTCTCTAATAATTTAACATCCTAGAGTTTGATAAATAGAGTATTGATTCCATAAAGGATATAAAACAAGAGATCACTGAGAGAGTGCATGAGTGTCATGCACATTTAAAAATGTTTCTTTCAAAAATATAATGTGATATTAACCCAACACAACATTCTCAATGGTTTGTGGGAGGGATGTTACTTACTTTTCATTGAGATCTATCCCAAAAGACCTTTACTGACCCATGTGAGGCATTGGAAGCTACTCTCTACATTGAAGCTATGGGAAATATAGATGTGAGGATCAAACCCTTTATGGAGGCTTATATTGATACTATGGCTTCTAATTTGGATAAGCTAATGAAAATAATGCCCATGACACACACAATGACTTATAATTTATTGACTACGAAGAGAGGGCCATAACATGAATAACTGTCCATAGAGAAATGTTTGCATGGTAATAAAATAGTCTTGTGAGATCTTCCAAGAGGGTCATAATGTAATAAGTTGTCCTTTGTTCTAGTGTTACCTAGGTTAAATTGTCACTATACTATAAAATATGTGATGTGTACACACATGATACTAATGATTGAGTCATTAATAAGATTCATGAAGCACACATGAGAGGAACTTGCCAAAGTTATGTTTCTAATAATCAAGAGACTGGTGGAGGTTTGTCTTTTTGGGGTCAAGGTTGTTATTTTACACCTAATACTTATTACAAGTGTGGATATCTAAATCATTACTAGTGCAATTTCCTAGTTTACCTAACTTGTAAATTTTATAAGAATGAACATTATTTAAAAGAATGCCTTAACTTATATGTGACTATCACCAAAGAACACAATGAAAAAGGCACTGTAATAATGTGTCATAAAAATTATAGGTTTTTAGTGGAGGTCGTGCTTTACCACCCCACTAATTGGACCTAAGGTCAATATATGACATAGAGTGATGTTCATTCCCAACTAGTTTTAAATGCACCTATTGAGAAGGTTTAACATAAATAACCTTGTATTCAATACTACTCCAATGCTCAAAAATAAAAATAAGTGTTGCATGACACAATGGCCTTTGTACATGACCTACAAAGCAAATTTGAGTTTTTAAAGGAGAAGGATGCTACCATGTGAATTGAGATGCAAAGAGAAGCTATCTCAATGGACTCAAGGTAGGATGAATTTCATGAGATCTGTAAGCCTTTTATTAGTGAGAACATCATCCTTCTCCTTAAGAACTGGCTATGATAATAAATGACCCAACTTTTTATTAGTGAGAACATCCTCCTCCTCCTTAAGAACTAGCTATGACAACACATAACCAAGACTTCATTGGATCATCATTTGAACCATGAATGATGATAAGAGACTCATGTCTAAACCAATCTTAAAGGTGACAAAGAGGTCATTTTGAATGCATCCATTGATGATTGGATGATACAAGATATATTGGTAGACACTAGTTCATAATTCAATGTTCTAAGAAGCATGCTTGGAGGAATATGGGAAGTCCCACTATGAAACCTTCGCCTCACATTCTATTCATGGCCAATAAAACTTAAGTAGTTTCTATAGGTGTTCTTCAAGATTCCACCATCAATATCCTAGGTGTCCTGTTCAAAGGTGATTTTGAAGTAATCAAACTAGACAAAGATGATGATTTTATAGATCTATTTGATCAATCGTGGTGCTATACCAATAATGCTAACTTATGTCTCAAGAAGTTCTACATAATATTTTATAATGACACCCATCATGTGGTCATTCTTCTCAATACTGACTAAGACCCCTTTTTCTAGAAATAGTTGATGATGATGAGGAATGACACAAGGAAATAAATATGTATGTCCTACTTATAATCATCTACTTCAATGGATAGATGCACAATCCATCTCTGACACTACCAACATTACTTGTGAACATCACACTCATAAATCCTATGATCTAACATGATGAGGATGTGTTTTAGTTGGTCAATAGACAAATGCTCCACATAATTTGGTTAAGCGCTATAAGTCTATTTGAATCATTAGTGGATGACTAATGAATACACCACCCTTCTAATTAGACCAGGCACTTAAGTTCCATGGTTAAATCAAGGTTTGAGAGTACTTATATAAATTGGAAGATTACTATTCTTTTAAACATGAACATATGCATGCACTCCCTACTTACTTCAAGGAATAGCTACTCATTGGTGGGTATACTCATCAATACAATTTGTTGACATGGGATTGGGTATGCACTAAGATACATCATCACCATGACAACCATGATAATGCCACACTCAGTTATAATGGTTTTGAGTGTTTAGATGACCATATATCTATTTGTGAGATTCTTTAAACTGTGGATGAGACATTTTTACCTAAATCCTTATGGGTTCATGTATTTTATGGCACTTTGAATGCTTAGGCTATAACATGGTATATTCATCAAGAAATGCACATATATATAGATATTTGGGAGTGCTTCTAACATGATTTTATCACCACATTTTTATTTTCTTCCCCATGATCAAATTTGAATTTATCCCTACAAAGAATCTATCAAGTAGTAGTAGGTAATTAATCACCAGTTAAAGATAGAATACACAACTTGTATGGTGTAATTTAGGATGATTTGTTCATCTTATAAGAACCTATTAATCCTACAAGCACTCGATTGGAACATGAACCCACTTATAATATGACCTTAGGGAATAAATTTGGAAGGGTAAGAAAAATGTTGTATGTCAATTTGATGAGGGTATTAGTGCTAATCCACTAGAGCCAACATTTGACAACTTAAACTTTCCTATAGAATATGGGGTGCACTATGTTAGAGATTATATACAATCTGAGTAGAAACCATATATTTTGCCCCTCCAAATTGTTCAATATAATATTGGTACAAAAGATGCACTCAAGATTGCCACTATGGGAAATTGTTGGTATGAAGTAGAATTAGCCAAAATCTTTGAACTTCTACAAGAGTATGAGGACATTTTCCCATGAAACTACACTAAGATGAAATGAGTTCATTTGAGATTGTAAAAAATGCATATCAAATTGGTTGAGGGTGATCAACCAGTTAGAAAGTGACCATATCAAATGAATCTTAATCTATGCACATGTGTTAAAGATAAAATTGATGGCATGTTGCATTACAGGGTTATCACTCTCATTGATGAATCTGAATGGGTTACCCCCCTAGTAATTAACATCAAAAAGTATGGCTAAATCCACATTTGATTATATTATAGACATCTCAATGTTGTGTGTGTCACAGACCTTTTCCCAACACCATTCATAGAGGAGATTTTAGAAGGTGTCCATATATGTGAAATTTATACCTTCATTGATGGGTTTTTAGGCTATTAGGTTATTATCATAAATTTATTCATGATTATGCTAACATCATAGCTTAATTAGAAGAATTACTCAAATGAAATGCTCTCTTTATCTGGATTGAAAGACATCAATATACATTTGAGGCATTGAAGGAGAAATTAGAAACTATACCCATCCTTCACTTCCCATACAAGATGATGCCATTTCATGTACACATTGATGTTTCCATCGTGGTAGTAGGTGCCATACTTTCATAACTTGTTGAAGGGAATCTTTATCATCCTATATATTTTACTAGTCAAAAGCTAACATTGACTAATAAAAATTAATCTATTACAGAATGAGAAGCCTTGTTCATGGTGTTCATGACATCTCAAAAACAAAACTTTCTCTCCTAATATGCATGTGTTCGAATATGAATCTAAGTTTTCACACCACTTTGGTAAAATTTTAATACATTGGGATGGTACATTCATCATTCATAACATCCATCCCATAAGCACATGCAAGTTAATATGGTTATATGGCCAATTTCTTCCAGTCTATTTTAATGGTAGTTGGATTTAACCCTACCATTCCATGTAAAATTTCAAATTTTGTCAATAAGGCTTCTGCCACTATGATAGTTTTAAGATTTTGATTTGTTTTCAAACAAAGTGTATCATTTTTGCATGTCTTTTGGTTAGGTTTGTTTTAACACATTGTTTTATTTTGTTTTAGCACTACCTTTATCATTATTTCATTTGGCCACGTCTATGGAGGATCACAAACATCTTTTAGCGTGGGGTAAGTTTAAAGATGAATAAAGTAAAGCTAGAGCTAGGAGGAATCATGCATAGAAGGGGAACATAATTAAAATCACATAAGGATAACAAGGCACATACGAGGTGGCATGTGACTAAAAGTGTGGAAAAATGGCAAAAGAAAATCCACTATGAATGGGTCAAGATGGAAAAAGTAGTTCCCACCTTTAAAAATATAACTTTGTATATTTTTATACCTACCATGTAGTATGATAAAAATTTATGGATGGGACAAATGCATTAAATTGAAAAAGTATTAAATGAAATATTAAGTGTGCCAAACAAATGTCATGGTATATCATTTGAGAGCATTACTGAGCGAAGTGATGGATGAAGGAATGGGAGTAAATACAAGAAATTATTCAAGGCCATATAAGGTTGGAAGGTGCTCATTTTAAAACTTTATTGTTAAAATCTTTCAAATTTACAGAATTTACATATCTTAAGTGATGCATTTTCCATCTATAAGAGAGAGCATTTATCAAATTATAATGATAAATTTGAAGCTAGGAAGTGAGGTGAAAATAGTGAAAAAGAAAAAGAGTGGAATTGTGACTGTGGGATCACTTTAGAGAGAGTTTCAGGTTACAGGTATCGATGTCCACCATCAAAGGACACTAAATCAAGAAGGTTGAGGAAGTTAAAGGTAGGAAACATGTATTCATTTGAGAGAGTTAGATGATCATGTGTCAAATTTCAGGCATCTTAGGGGTGATGCAGCCAAAACATAAGGCCATGAGAAGTGAGACTTTGATTATAATTCACAAAGATGAAGAGTATGAGGGTGAAAGAGGATATCATATTTTGATCTGGGAGGATGTTCCTATTGAGGTTGATGTGTAAGAAGAAAACTTGACACAACAAGTGAAATAGACATACATCAAAAAAGAACAAATGATCGTGTATGGGGGTAAAATAAGTTTAAAATACCACCTCTAACCTCTATTTTAATTGAATAAATGCAATACCTTGAGAAATTTTTGCATGGTGCAAATTATTTGGAGTCTAAGGTTTCCTCATGTTAAGTGATCGACTACAATCACTGACAACCCAAAAACAAGGGAGACTTATAGAGTGAATATAGATTTGAGTGATCAAACACCATAAATGAGGTCACTTATGACCTCAAAATATTCAATCTACTAAATAATTCTAGAGTGTTTCAGATTTAACACTTACCTTATTTTGGGAAACCCATGGAAGTAGTGAGATTTTTAGTTTTGCACATCCATGAGGACTATTTGTACTTTACAGGGCATATGATGCAGATCAGTGCTTAATGAATCAATGAGGTAATAGGGTTAAAATTTTAAAGCATTGACATTAATGTGGATCTGGAGTACCAAGAGGAAATTTAGAAGACAATGGTGTTATTAAAATACAAAAAAAAGGGCCACACCATGTAAATTTCTAGCCTTCAAGACCCTACCATTCAGATAGTTACATGATTGGATATGACCAAACTTGGGGACAGAGATAGATGGAAAGAGGTTGACATGGCTCACCTCTATGTATAAATCTATATGGATTATGGGAAAAATTATAATTATGCCCAATACTTTTTAAAAAGGATTGAGGTGGATGCTAAGAAGGCCCACCACTTGCCAAATCATAAATTTCCTTGGGGTGTGATTCTACTTTTATCAGTGTTTGATTATATTGGTGTTCCATAATATATCAATAAGGAGTTGAAGTGGGTTTACCCACTAGAGAAAAAATCCCCCATAGAATGGTTCTAAAGATTCACCTGCCCAAGCACCATCTCCCCCTCTCACAAGCTAAAATGAAAGGATGGTTTTAAGAGATGATGGAAGCCTTTGGCAATTAATGATGCATCCCTATGGAGTTCCCTACATATATGGGACTCAAGATCAATTTTATATTATGAAAAATTATTTACTTACATACATTTGGATGGAGCCCAATGATAACTTGTTAGGGTGGCTAAAGTTACCTTATGCTTTCACTGCCTAGTATTTCAAAAATTATATAACTCACATTACCGACATGCATAAGGTGCACATTGATGTTGATAAAATTGATGATGAGACTCATACTCTTCAATAATTATATGTCTACCTAGGGAAGAAGGCATACATGAAAAATAATGAATCAAATAACATTGATATCAACACACACCAGATTCTCATGGGGGACCACATTCATGTGATGTATTACATACTAAAACCTAAGAAAAAGGATTTAAGAAACCATAATGCCACAAGAGAAACCCTTCCCCTTATACCATAAATAATATGTGAAATAAGGAAATGAAGACAAGAGAATAGGAGGCCTAATGCCATTAGGAGTACATAGTGGCATTAACCTAAGAGGCAAAGGATGGCCCCATCACCACTAAGAGACCAAGGGATGCCTGTAGCATAGAAATAAGAGAGATTCGATACCACCCAAAAGATAGTTGTCCCTTTAGGACAAGATCATTGTGCATTAGATATTGGGTTATCTAAATAAATGGAGGAAACTCCTGAGTAATCACTAGAAAAGGAAGCCACACTTGAGCCAAAAAATGGTTTCTCAATGTAGTATGAAGAGCTTGCCCTTGATAATGCACAAGTAGACATTGAGAATCCCACTAGTGAAGAGGGGGAAGACAAAGGCACAACCTTGGACACTAGTGACCAAGATGTTGGCCCAAGTGGCCAATAACAAATTGATCTGGAAGTTGAAATACTTGAGTGTGATCCTAATAAGGGAAAGGGGACTATTGGGGAACCTAAGAAGTGAAAATAAAATAAGAGAAATAACCTCCCTATTCATGGTTATATCCAACAAAACATCCCTAAAGAGGAACTATAGATGTGGGAGTATTTCTCAAAGGAAGAATCCTCCAATCAAACTTGGTGTGAGCTCTCCTTTTACATGGATGTCTATAATGAGGAATGCCACTTTGAGATTCCATTAACTAGCATAGATTTGTTTCCAGAGGGGGGGGTTTCCTAAAGTATTTTGGGTGGATCCTCAGCAATGTTCACTAGTTTAAACAGGTATGACTCTCAGTAAACTTTCTCTTGAGGTCACAAAGCAAAACCTTTTACATGGATATGATGTTGGCTAGCTACAACAAAATCACCACGAAGTTTTTACCATGTATTGGCATGAGTACAATAAAAGATTGAGGCTTGA
>JARHVA010000201.1:0-190000 GCA_037957365.1 Torreya grandis | reverse complement strand
ATCCCAAGGACTGACTATGCATGTAATACCCAAAATAGAATCTCCTTCTCTTGAAAGATTGGGTCCACTTTTGATAATAAGTTTTGGCCTACAAAATGGGAAAGAAGGTGGGTTAAGCTAACCCCAACCAATCCCCATTGAATGTCTAGGCACTGTCTCCATATCCAATACTTTAAAGAGGGAAGTCAAATTGCATGTAGTTCTCCCCGTTACATAGATGTATGCAATTATGAATGAATCTAAATTAGAAGGAACTTATGAACTCCCTCCTTTTATTCCAGAATAGTTATCTAACTGTCCAAATATTCAGATCACTAAAGAAAATTTAGAAAAACAAAATAGCCTATACAAACCTCCAGCTATCAAAGCTTCACACGTATATAAGAAATCTGATCTTCTAAAATCCAAATTTGTGTATAAGTCTACATATTTGTATTTTGTTAAGCCTAGAATCAAATCTGTTGAGTTAACCCTTAGTTATAAGCCCAAGCGCAATTTCCAAACAAATTTACTATCTTTACTGCCAGAACTTGAAATCAATTATATCAAGTCACATGAAGATGTAAAATTTGTACATTTTGGTCTTATAAGAATCCATATCACTCCTTTGATTCCCGACAATATTAAACCTATAATATATCTTGCACTATGTGATAGACGCCAAGTAAGTTTTAGACATGCCTGTCAATTGTCAAGTCTTGGCCATTTAAATGATGAAGTTATTTGTTTTGTGTTTTGTCCCAATCTCTCTATCGCAATATGAGATAAAGGATGTAAAGAAGTCAAGTTTGGATCTTTGGATTGTTGGGGTTTATTCACCTCTCTTTTTGGTCTAGATATGTTTGGAGAATTTAGCTATGCCTCTATTAATGTTTCCATGGTGTACAGTATGACAAATACAAGCCACCCAAAAATCTAAGAAAATATGCCATATGCCAAAAGACTTAGTGGTACTGTCTAACTCCAGAAAGGTCATATAGAATCAATTGAGATACCTTCTAATTGGAAACTTGATTGGCTGAAAAATGTTTCCCCCAAAATGAAAGGTCAAGCCTCAATACATAAAAGTGATGGCAGAACTGTGAACATTCTTCCTAGATCTTTGTCTGTAAATTCTTCTATTATTTCTCCATCCAGACCATCAACCTCTTCTTCTCACATGAGTGAAAAGTACATATAAATAAACTAAGGACTTCAAGAATGGCATGTAAATTGAAGAAAAATCAATAACTTAAAAGATTTCCCACCTTATGTCCTTAAATCTTACCATTAAGGGATATTAAGTGTGGCCCCAAATAAATTTACATAGAATGAATTAATTATTTTAATGAGAAAAGATTTTAGTAAAATAAATAATTGATATTTTAAAATAAATTGTATAATTTATCATTTGGATAAATGATAAAATTATATATTCAAGTTGTTTACAATCTTATTAATTATTTTGATGATGGATTATATAATTTAGTTAAAAAATTAATTAATTTTTTTAATTATAATATTTTAAAAAATTATATCACAATATTAATTTTAATATTGTCAAATGTAATATATATATATATATATATATATGTGTGTGTGTGTGTGTGTGTGTGTTTACTATTATATATATTGATGAGGTTAAAAAAAAATTAATTTTATTTTTCTAAGTATTTTTGGGTAAGTTCTTTAATAAATTTTATTTTCTATTTAACTTAAATGTAAAGGTGGGCTATATGTCTTTGATCTTTGGGCACAAAAAAATGTTTTATCTACAAGTGGATAATTAGGGCATTTACTGGTAAATATTTTTAGAAAGTTCTTCTTAAGCATACAATTCAATAAGTAACAACAAAAGGTAAATGGAGCATATCAATTTATAAAATAAAATTTTAATATTAAATTCTTTAAAATCAAAGGTTCTCCACCGGTGATCAATTTATGATAATCTTAGTAAAAAAATGTTTTAGTTGGAAAGACTCCTCTCATAGACATGGGCTAAGCTTCCCCAACTCCTCAATTTGGTAGAACTGTTTGATAACAATTGACGACTGTCCCTTAGCTCTAGATGATTCATTATGAAGATTAAATCTATTTAGAAAATGAATTTATAATTTTAAAGACCATTATAATTCCTTCTTGATGGAATGGTCACTTTGGTCAGTTATTAAGAACTCTTTTCAACTTTCTTAAAAGGATAAACTTATCATTGATTTTATTATATCATTAGTCAATGAAGATCTTCTTAATAAAATGTTTACATATTTTTTTTGAAACTTTATCAAAGATTAGAGGTGGTTTAATAGTGTTAGATTTAATTAATTTCCCTTTTAAAATCTCTTATTTGAATCTACTACATGTTATATCTATTAAAAATAATTATACTTAAAGTGTAGTTGGTTTCTTGCTTTGTACCAATGTTTGGAGATCAAAATCTGAGTGTAGTGCCCAACTTCTTATGTGAAGATTGATTCATTATAAGTTGCATGTTGTTCATAGACTTGGGTTTCTTTGAGAGGTTAATTTGTCTTGTCCCTTCTTCAATTACAAAGAAACTATTATTCATGCGTATTGGACATGTAATGTAGTCAAATCGATCTAAAATCAAGTTAAAGATAATTTATCAGCCTTCTTTACAAATAAACTATTTTGAAAAAAAGGCTTTTGAAAATAAAATTATTAAATAATGTAATTTCTAAAATATTTAAATAAATTATAATCAAACATATTTAGGAAAATAAATATTACAAAATTACTTCTGAAATAAAAACTTGAAAAAATAGATGAAAAATATCAAGATGATATGACTTATAAAGACCCGAATAAAATTTGGTTATAAAGACAAGAGAGCCTAAAGATCTATTTTTTAAGAGACTAATAATAAAAACTAGAAACAACAATCTCTTTATCAAGACTGCTCATAAAACTAGTAGGTTTAATGGTAGAATATTTAACAATCACATTAGTTTGATATTGATTTGTATTGCTATGAGCATTGTATATTAACTTTCTTTGGATTTTTATTTGGTGGTTGTTTATCAATTGTAACCTTTTTTTCTTGAGCGCTACTTTTGGTAGCTCATAATTTGTTGCATTCATTAATTTTTCTCTCTTTAATTTAAGCATGCTTACAATTTTATCTTTTTAATTGATTATTTTAAATGTAGATAGAGTTCTTATTTTAAATGATATTTTTTTTAATATTAAAATTTTCATTTTTAGTATTATTATTTTTTTAGCCATTTTCCTCTCTTGAAGATGCTTGTGAAAGGTTAGTTATTTCTATTTCTGTTCTTATTTTATTTGTTTTCTATTCTGATTCAGATTGCGGGTTCTTGGTTTTCTGATTATTAAATTTAAATTTTCTTAATAGTTAAAATTTGATATATTGATGAGATGTGGATGAGTTGGTAAAATTATTTTCATTTATATTTAAATCTTAGTATGGTATCAGAGGCCAGTTATAGTTGTGGTCATTTTTTAGTATTTTTGAGTTGGTTGTGCCTAATTATTAGTATTCTTGGATCAGTTGTGGTTAATTATTTATATTCTTAAATTGGTTATGGTCGTTGATAGTATTTTTGGGCTGATTATGACCATTCATTAATATTCTCATATTGATTATAACTATTCATTAGTATTCTCAAATCAATTATATCTATTAGTAATAAATTTAGTACTTATAATAAATGATTACTTAAAATTTTGAATCCCTAATTATATCCAAAATTAATTAATTGGAACTCCAATAAAAAATAAAATAGCTATAATTTTTTTTTCAAAAAACCTCACACTATAAATAAATTTTTTGATCAACTTTATTAGTCAAAAATAAATTAAACATGTTTAACAATCAATGAACAAAAAAAATATGAATGCCTTAATAGTTAGAAGTTACGCATTGAACACCCTATATAACATATAATATTTTAAGCTTTCATATATATAAACTTTTACTTTAAATATGCAACATACATTCCTTCCGAGGAGAACATTTCAAATGTATCTACTTATTCATTTTTGAAGGTATGAATGATGAAATATCTTTTATTTTTTAATATTCTCTATATGATATTATTATTTATATTTATTTAACATATAATATTTTAATCTTTCATATAGATAAGCTTTTACTTTTAATATGCGGCATACATTCCTTTCGAGAAGAACATTAAATGTATCTACTTATTCATTTTAAAGATATGAATGATGAAATATCTTTTATTCTTTAATATTCTCTATATGATATGTAGTGATGGATGTTGATATAATATGTATTAATGGATGTATATTAGTAATTGTATTAAAGGTGTAAGAAAAGTTTGAGAAATTTATTTTTTTATAATTTAATTGGATAATGTAATAGTTCATGTAAAGAAGGGTAGTTTGGGAGATGAACAACAGAAAATATGTTCAAAAAGTTTTTGTTTCACAAAAATATGAACTTGAAAATGTGCAATGAAAGATATAAGGTAGAGACATAAAATCATCTCCGGAGGTGTAATTAATGCCGATGCAAGAAATGATAGTAGTCAATGCTCATGATGCTATGCCAACTCCTAGTAAACTATAGACCCTTCTGCAATAGATGAAGGGAATGTGATGTCTTGAGTTTGTTTTTTATGATTAAGATTCAAACACATAGGAAAGATTCTATTTAATCGTCAAAGTGTTTTCTTAATCTTGAAAATCAAAGGTATTGTAATTCCAAAAATCAAAATTACATGTCAAATAAGAAATCCAAAATGAAATATATATTAATTTAGATAATATAAAGCTAGAGAATTTAGTGACATACATTATGACATTGGATTTACCTACTATCATAAAACATTGTCAACGACTTATTACACATGCATAACATTTACTACACCATTACCTTATTGATCATATTATTCATTAGACACAACATTTTAATACAACACATTTTCTATTGCTTGAGAACACCAATTGCACCTCAATAAATTACCAAAATGATAAGTATTTAAGCGTCGAGGCTATATTACATGTCATGCGATCATAACAAATGCAAGTCCAAGCTTCTGTTCTATCACTTACACTCGTACGAAAGCAGTATCCATTCCTTTCCGGTCTTCTTTCATTTCAGTGAGATTGGTTGTTATAATAATTAATATAAATATATTTTAATAAACACTATACTATATTATATTATACTATAATAAACTATTATTTATAATATTATAATATATTATAAAATAAATTATATTATATTATATATAATAAATATTATAAATTTATATTATATTAAAATTTATTATGATATATTTATTATAAAATATTATATTAAATATTTATTTTAACTATTATTATATATAATAATAGACTTTAATAGCGACAACAATTAGTTCTAAATATTCAAAACAACTTATAAAAATACGTGGCTACTTGCATGGTTATATGTAAAGGCATGTGATGAAACGTGGGAGGACTCTGTGGGAGTTGCAGGGGAGGCATTTTGCCTTAGTCTTTTAACTCATTCCACTTTCATGAAAGGGAGGCAGGCTGCATGTTCTAAGGAGGAGGAGGATGTTTGTGCTATCCAGAGATTAAAAACACAAGGCCACCGAGTTTAAGTTGCTGTCATTTTAGAATCTGCACATGAGAACGTTTCACTTCTTATGGATGCCATTTTGTGTGTTCCTCGTGTCAAACTAAGCATCATCGTCGTTCCTATCATTGACCAGGCAAATTTTTTGGCAGTTGGCCATGAGATCCCTCTGCAATATATCCCATTTCTTTACTTTTTCTTTTCATCTCTGATGCACCGGTGCAGATTGCTTTGAGAGGCATCGTTGCCGATTTGTCTCGAGTTCATCAGATCCACTACCTTCTCATTTTTTTAATTCCGGGCAAAGGCTTTATATACCCCTGCTCCAATCAACTCGATATTGTGAGGAATTGGCCTGGACAGTCGATTGTGTGGACAGAGGATTATCTAAGTGTCTTTGATAATGATATCCAAAAAAAATTATTGAGACGTTCAAAAACATGACTATGGTGGTTAAAACCTAAATGAGATGTCTGAGTTGCATTATAAAGATGTGACGAATGAATAAAAAATCCATGTAAAGAGAGAAGTTTCAATCATTATTTATGGAAGTTGAAGTTATGTATAAAATCCAATGTAATTACTTATAGTAAAGGGATATGCATATATGTGAACAATTAAAATTATAAACTTTAAAGAATATATGGCGTGGCTTGGAGTCAGTCCATGCATTATCTGCTTGTTACCTAGCATTATATGCAATTAAAATCATAAATTCTAAAGAATATATGGCTTGGAGTCAGTCCATGTATTGTCTGCTTATTACCTAGCATGTCAATGTGACAATGAGAATCTTGTAAAGAGGGCATTATGTCTTTAAGTAAGCATTAGAAGATGTCAAATGATGATGGTAGATACTCCGAGGGATTGTAATAATCTTATTACAGATTATATAACACCTATAGTTGTCATTGCCAAGCCCTTATTTATAGTGTGATAGGTTTCGCAAGATATAACACATGTTATCTTCTAATAAACTTTATATGATATATGTATGTATGTGAATGATTGAATGATAAATATTTTGAACTAGCATCTATTAGTATTAGATGCATGGATAATTGACTTTTTCAACTTAATATAAATCAATATGAAATATCTAATTTATTAAATTTGACTGAAATTTGAATCGAGTTTCATCTTTTTCTAAATATCTAAAGATTTATATTTTACTAAATGTCATGACAAACCAAACTTTACTATTATCTACACCAATTAAACTACAACATAATTTTATTTCATATGAAATCTCACAACTCTAAATTAAAAACGACTAATAAAATACATATCACAACCCTAATATCATTCAACTTATAGGACGTAACATAAAATGTAACTTATTTTGTGACCGTAACATCATTCTCCTACCAAAGAAGAGGTCAACGCTAAGTTTCATGCACAAGGAGGCATGCTACAAGACATAATTTGAAAAGCACGTTGGTCGTGAATATGCCATCTCAGCCCCCCCTCCCCTCTTTTCTTAGATGGGGGCATGATGCCATGTAACAACACTATCAAATAAATTAATAATCTCTTAACATCACATAATGAATTGGCTAGTAGAATTTTCAATAAGAGTTGAGGTCATCAATAATGCCGGTTTTTAATATAAGTTATTAATTGAAATAGTGAAAAAATATAACATTTAATTTGTGGATGTCATACTTATGTGAGGTTTTTGGTTTTTTTTAATTTTTATTTTGTGAAAATTTTATTATTTTAGTGATTTTTTTTTTTTTTTTTCCTGTTTGACACTTTCCTTTTTGTTAAACCTTCAATAATAAAATAATAGATTTCCTTTTCATGCCCCATTTTTAACTCAAAACGATTTCTAAAACATTAATTATAATTGAGAAGGAAAAGTGATGAGTCACTACTAACATTAAAAATATACATTAACTTTTGAAATCTCAAAGATGAGAACATCTTTACTTATTATCAAATTATGATAATAAATATGATAATAAATTTGTCCTAGATAATCAAATCTTATGAGTTCTATTCACTTAAAAAAATATTTTGAGTATTGAAACATCATATTAATGAGATTAAATTTTTAAAAAAAAAAAATTCTCACAATATTTTTGAACACCCCATGTTAAGTTTTACAATTAATTGATTATTTTATGGTGACCAATATAAATTGATGATTACTATATCACACTAAATTGGAAGTATTATAGAGTAAGGTTGATGTTATTCTTACAATCGCTGAGTGTTTGCATTTACTTTTATCAAACTTATTAACCCTTTTAGTTTTAATATTAATTTTAAGTTGTTTTAATATCTAAAGTCTCAAAAATATATTAAGTTTGTTTTATCAAATTTGTTTATGACAAAAGTTAAGCAAGAACAAAAATAAGTATAGTTTAAGCAAATGCCTATAGATTCCATTATGAAAGTCACACGATTCAATACAGAGAGGGGTATGTCTGTACATTTCATTAAATTAGATAAGTTAAATAGAAAAGAGTAATCTAAAGTAGTTTATTGCAGGTTTTTTTTGTTTATTTTTTATTTTTCTAAAAATATGTATTTTATTTTTTATTAAAGTTTTAATTGGTTTGAAATATAATTAGAGTTTTAGATTTTTAAATGATTATTTATTACAAGTATTAAATTTATTAACAATATTTATAATTAGTTCAAAAATACTAAAGAATAATTACAATCAATTTTAGATATTATATTAAGATTTAAATTTGGATAATATTTGAAACAATTAAATTATTTTATCAACTCATTCACATTTTATCAATATTTTTAAAAATAATATCTTTATATACGATATAATGTTTTAAATTTTTATTTTTATAAGTAATATATTATTAGTGTTTGTCAAAGTAGGTATTATAATTTTCATTCAAAATAATAATTTCTTCGATCCAATTAATTAAATCACAAGGTTTAATTTATTATTATAAAATTATTATAATTTTGTATGCGATATTTTGAAATATTCTTTAAAAGAATATCATGAAATATTCTATTTACATATTAATAATTAATTTAAAATTTCATTATTTATTTCAAAAAATATACTTTTTAAACAACATTAATTCAGTCATTAGTAAGTTTTTGTTCTTAACTTACTATTCTAAATAACTCTTACTTAATTGTTATAGTTTACATGTAATTTTAATTATAAATAAATAAATATATTTATATTTTTTAAATAACATTATTCTTAATTTACTATTGTAAATAACTCTTAGTTAATTGTTATAGTTTATATGTAATTTATGATTATAAATAAAAAAATACATTTATATTTTCTAAATAACATTATCTTACTTATTAGTAAGTTTCTATTTTTTCGTTGATTATTTATAATTTTTTATTAGATTGGTCATAAATGTATACTTTCCATACATAATAGTTTTTAATTTGTAATATGCATTATTTTTTTAAACCAATCTTCTTCTTTTAAATTAATGAGACTCTCCTCTTTACATATATATTTATTTACGTATAACAATATAATATTTTGAAACTTTTTTTTTTAAATTAATCATTCTATTCCTTTGTATAATACTTTTTCAGTAAAACTACATATATTGTAAAACAATTATAACTCGATACCAATTATCTATATGTCTCATTCTATACTATGTATATGTTGTTTTGAAAAAGAAAAAAGAAACTCATATCAATTTTCTAGATGCTTAATGTTTATGTTTGTAGATAGGTAATATTTACTAAATGTTGTCTGAATTTTGTACAATATTTTTGTCACACAACAAAAATTAACTATGTTACTTATAAATCAAACAAATACTTTGATGCAATCATTTAAAATAATTCAATTCAAAGTGCTATAATGCTCCATGCCTTGTGTTTATTGTGTTATGTGGTCAATGTTATGTTAGAAATTATTTCATTTGTTATTTATCTAAATATTTTTTGTTCTTATGAAAATATTATCTATTTTATGATTATATTAAAGCATAAACATTTCTCACATCCAGATATATTTATTTATACTTCCATGTCATACATATACACATAAATAGAGGTAAAAGTGTATTTCCTTTCTACATATATACAATATTTTTCCCATTGATCAACATTTTTAATTAACATTACAACTTTTATTATACCTAATGCATTAGAGGCAAGGACTAGCCACTATGTGGCCCTTATTTTTTAATGATGAGAATAATTAATTATGTATAATTAATAAATGATGAAATATCTTTTATTCAATGATATAATATGTATTGATGGATGCATATGATTTTTCATTTTAAAAGTATGAATGACAAACTTATTTTTAATCCTGAGTGTGATGTGATATAATATGCATTGATGGATGCATATAGTTTCTCATTTTAAAGATATGACTGATGAACTATTTTTTATTCTTGAGTGTGATGTGAAGTGATGTGATATAATGTGCATTGATGAATGTATACAATTTTTCATTTTAAAGGTATGAATGACAAGCTATTTTGTATTCTCCAATGTGATGTGAAGTGAGGAATGGTTTTATTATTACATGATGGTGAATTGGTCATGGCAATGATTACCAAAATATTTATGATTATGGTATCTAAAAACCATTCTATTAAGGCATAATCATGAACATGGTGGTTCAATGAGATATGTGAGTTGCATTATAAGAATTTGAGGAATAAATATGACATCAATAAAAGATCCATGGAGAGGGAGATGTTTTTGATATATGATAATATTGGGGTTGTTTGACCCATACCCGATTTGAGACACATGCACAAGTTCTAGTCCTTGTACCTATACTAAACCATTCCACCAATATTATGCCTCCTATTATGGCTATCCAGAATGATGTTAGGATTTGAACTTGGGTCACTACTATATAAATCATCTACTTTAATCGCTACACCATAACCCAAGGGATAACAAAATGATATCTTTAAATAGATGTTTGGATTAATGGAGGAACACCTCTCAAATTAGGATTAAGGATGGTCATGGGTCCATAATATCTATGATGTATTCTGCTTGGTTCACATGGATAAGTGTGATCCCTAACTCAAAGTGTCCCCATGGCCATTTGTTTGTTGGTGATTAAAAACTAAATGTTTCCCATCACTAGCCCAAGCCTTTGGGTGTAAATGAAGTGGGATAAAATTCCATCACTATTCAAAATTTTGAAGTTATATAATCTCAAGAATAATGAATCATAACAAGGTGATATGTGGATGTGAGAGGAATCAAAATAGTAAATGCTAAAAAATATTTAACTTAGAAGAAGAAAACATGCATTGACTTCTCTCTCTCTCTCTCTCTCTCTCTCTCTCTCTCTCTCTCTCTCTCTCTCTCTCTCTCTCTCTCTCTCTCTCTCTCTCTCTCTCTCTCTCTCTCTCTCTCTCTCTCTCTCTCTCTCTCTCTCTCTCTCTCTCTCTCTCTCTCTCTCTCTCTCTCTCTCGTGTGTGTGTGTGAAAAGATAGATATGGAAGCCTTGTATGGAGACCATTATTTATTTAACTAAGTAATCATTAAAATATATCAAATGGGGATGGTAAATAGCCTTAAGGACTACAATAATATTGTTACAAATTAAATAACACCTTTAATCATAATTATCGAGCCTCTATCTATATTACAATAGGTTTAAAAAGACATTTATAATCTTTTACATACATACGTACATACATTCATATATTGATTGAAGGATAAACATACCAAACTAGTTTCTTGGTGATACTAGGTATATGAACAATCGAAATCTTTGACTTAGTTTTAAGGATTAAGGGATATTCATTCTGATTTTTTTGAACTCAAAACTATCCTCACCCCTTTTTATTATCTCTAATATTTGTGCTTTAGTGTCTAGTATGAAATACCTCATATCATCATCCTCAACTCCAACTAAACTACAACATAATAGTATATGAATATTGAATCTCAAGATCTAAACTCAACTATTAATAGAGATGATAATCTAACTAAATGATTAATAGTCCTGATTACCCTAAATATAATTCCCAAATCACAAGACAAGCCATCATCTATGTGTCAACATTTATAACATAAAATATAGCTATATTGTGAATATAACATCACTTTCCTAACATTGGAAAGTCAACATACTATTTATACATATATAAGCATATGCTAGTAATATATAACTTAAAAGCATGGTACAAGAAACATTTATATGACATTCATATCTACCTCCTTACGTTGCATATACCCCTACTCTCTCAAAAGGATACCTCATTTCATATTATTTTTATTGAAACTTATCAGTATATTTAATATTCAAATCAAAATAGTTATACAAAAATGGTGGAATTTTTAGCATTTACCAACTTGTTATTCATTATAGTACAAAACGTGACTCATAAAAGCTAGCAAGAAATGTTGGCTAAACACATGTTGAAAATAACTTAATAAAAATAACATATCACCTTAGAAATTGAGATATTAAAGAAAAATAAGCAAAATTGGGAGGTATAGGATGAAAATGATCTTTGGGAGGATAAACAACCCAAGAAGAAGGCTCTCCCAAAGGAGGATTAGGTGCCACCCCACCCCATCTTACTTGGTTTCAAAAGGAGCCAATGAAATTGTAATTCATAATGAGGAGGTAGAGACACATTGAACCCTTGAATCATCATCTTATGTATGGATAGGCTATGATGACCTATAACTATCTTCTTTATCTCAATATACTAAGACTTAAATAAGGTCATATCAATATATGCTACGCATACTTGGAACGCAGGTAGGGACAAAAATAATGATAAACCTAGTAGAGGGTAATATATACTCAAATCTCAAGAGGAAAAAGTTTTGAAGTCAAAGTTTATGACATGGAGCTCAAACTAGGGCTCAAAGTAGATAAATGATTGTAACAATGACAACAAAGGGCTGTATTGAGAGTATAATAAGGATATTACATGCAAAAAAATGATGAACAAGGGTAACTTAATCCAAGATAGTTATAAATACTAACCTAATAAGAGAGTGAGTGGTGAAATGGTCAACCAATGGCTGGTATATACAACCTAAGGTGAAAATGGAAAGCCTAAACAACCCTATAATTATTATAATTTATTTGGTATAAGGAGGAGCACAAGCAAGGATAAACAACATATCTACAATAAAAATAAGCATAAAAATATCTAATCTACTAAGTAAATAAAGGAAAATAATAGGGATAAATATAATTAACTTTGGATGGACATGTCAATGCTTCAATCTCTCCCTTTAGCTCAAGTGTAAATTTACAAGAAAAGTTATAGGTTGAAGACAATGCAAACATAGACTTAGTATCCACTTAAGGACAACCACTAGTTCTATGATGATTAGTTTAGGAATGCACACATACAAAGGACCAACTCAGAATTATACTTATAGAACTTCAACACAAAGAACACATTTTCTTTATTTCTTAGAAGTCATTATAATGATTGAGTAACCAAAATTATAATCATCAACCTCAACAACCAATCCCTTGTAAAATTTTGATTTTCCTACTTATAAAAATAGGAGGTAATGGGATGAAATTTCATATTTTTACCTTTCATATTCTAACCCTTTGTATTTTTAGCTCTTTATTACATTGGAATGTTAAGGCATGTCTGGAACCATATTCATGCAAAGAATAAGCACTTTAGTTGAACCAATTATTAAGACACCATCGAGCACCAAAGGTGTACTGATAATAAATGTGTCAATTAAGTAAGTGAAATAAGAACTAGAAGGGTTTTGAAAATTGGGGCATAAACAAATTAGCTATTCGAGGCCCATTAGGAACTGATGATGTTATAGTAATAAAAAATTGTATTAGTTGGTGATTCAAATCCCATCAAGAACTAATGATTTTTTTAGGAATAACACATTTAGTCAAATCAGTGCAAGAAGACTCATCAAGAATTTATGACTTATAAATAACATCAAAAAAATTAACACACAGTAGAATTTAGATTGGGACTAAGAATGAACTTTCTAAAATATGTGTTTTAAATCTTGATTTATCTTCCATAAAGTTCTCCATGTTGAAAAAATAAACAAATAATGAAAAACACACAAACACACCAATTTATTTTTGGTTGATGCAATATTTATTGTACACCTTAAATTATCTTACATTAAAAACCAAGGGTAATGAAAATGTCCATGAGTTCCTACTAATGATCTTATTATGAGCTATTTTATAGTCTTACATGTTAGAGGTACAATCACTGAGAGGGGGGAGGGTGAATTAGTGATGCAAGATATTTCAAACTTCAATTGTAATCCTTTCAAACTCTTAATCAATGACCATAAGAATTCATAAAGTATTCAAGATATTCATAACAATGAATAAGAAAGATGTTGCAAGATCAATCATATAACACATGAAATCTATGGGAAGCCCTCATGGGGAATAAAACCCACTCTCAAGCTTGTAAACACATGGACTACATGTCCTATAATATGATAAAAATATGAAACATTTTAGTGAATCACCCACTTCACAAAGAACACCCACCCCTAAGTATGAACAAGCACCCACTTGTTCTATATGTTGAGCACCCACACAATACTTATGAAATCAACAACTCCAAAACTTTGATTGCATTTCAATCTTATTGGAGAATTAATTTATAACACCTCTCTTTCAACTCTTCACACACACTCAAAATTTCTCATAAAATAAATGTATCCAAACAACCCTTTTGGATCACTTTAGGCTTCTTCGCACATCTTCAATTTGCTCTATACTTCAGTCCATCCACTGAGAACACTCCCTCTGATCTCTTTCCTTCATCTCTATCTTCTGCTCTCTCAATATATCCTCTTCTTATCAATAAACCATTACCTTAGATTTCACTCTTTATAGAGTCTTCATGAATATATCTTCTAGGTCAGCCAAACTACTTGCCTTAACCCTTAATACTTCTATCATGCTAACACATAGCTTAATACTAACCTCACAAGTCAGCCATATCATCCATGGGTCACACTTAAGTAGCTACGCCTTTCAATTAGGCATTTATATCCCTTATAGGTCTCATGGTGACCTATTACCCATTTAACACTTCATCAAGATAATTTAGAACATAAGATCACTTTAAAAGACATGGGTCCACTCCATATAATCCTTATGACATATTTAGGTTATTACTCCTGCCAAAACACTCTTTTGCCAAAGCACAAATTTATTAAACAATATATTTTACAAAAGGACACCATGAATGAATAAATAGTCAGCTTTTAACTATAATAAATGCATCTATATGGATATTCAAATCTCTAAACCAATTTTTATAGATAGCCCTTGAAATTATCTACAACTTTACCTTTTACACCATTATCAAATTTTGCATATATCAAAAGTTATAGCTCAAAAAATCATCACTGATTTTCTTTTACAAATTTGAATATTCAAATTCCAATGATCACTATGTAAATACAAAACATATGACACTTGTCATCATCTCATGTTACTTGACAAATTTGAATAAATATGCTCCATCAATCTCCTCACAAGCTTCCTATCTTTAAATCTTTAATGATCACCATTGATATTTGATCCTTGATTTCAAGATTATGTCACTTGGCAACTCTGCATGCTTTTTGTGCATCCTGCTCCATCTAGTTAATGCACTTGCACCACTTGGCAACCCTGTGTGACTTTTAAACACTTTTTTGACTTATTAACTCAATACACTCCATTGGATCATAATTTTCAAGATAACACGCTCATCATTGACCTCTATCTGATAGGTTTTATGCTCATCATTAGTTATTTATCACCCAATTAAATGCTTACCATAGATCTGTCTTGATTATTTGACACCAAACTTTAACATAGTTAAACTTGATGGTCTCTGGTCCATCACAGTCTGCTAGAGTAACTTTGAAGGTTTATATCTTGAACTAAAAAACACTTCAGGACTCTAAATCTACAGAGTACCTTCATGGAACTATAGACAACATCTCCATGAAAATATTTGACCAATGTTGACTTTATGATTACCTACACAAAATTCACAAACTTGCTAGATCACTCATATCTGTATGACATGTAGTGACAATTTGGCTTCTTTTAAGCTAAAATAATCTTGTTTCTCTTTCCATAAGATCAAACGACTTCTTCTTTGTCCTTACAAACCTTCACATGTTCCATATCTCTCCAAACTATCAAACACAACTTATTTGTCATTAATGCACTAGTACCACTTACTCTCATTGACATCAATGAAAACCTAAGACATCAATGACTATGCTCAACATTACCATGTTTTAAAACTTCATATGCATTCATCCAAGTCACATATTTAGCTACTCTAACCTTCCATTTGACTAAGTACTCATAGTACTCATTTCCCCTTGTCTTCTTGCCCATATGAATGTCTAAAATGGCCTCCATCTCTTCTTTGGTTGATCATGGAAATTGTTGTCTCCAATCCATGACTAAAAATTATATGTTTTCATTTGTTTGTCCCACAACATATGGGTACAAGTATTCTACATTAAATATATGTGAGATGCCTACTCCATTTGACAACTTTAATTCATAAGCATTAGCTGAGAACTTCCTAAAAATAGTGTAAGGCCCATTATTCTTACACTTGAGCTTGTTGTAATCACATTTTATAAACCTCTCCTTAAAAAATTATGCCAAAACCAAGTCCCAAAACCTCAAAAATCATCACTCTCCTTTGCATATTACCATGTTTCTTATATTTTCTAGCACTCTCTTCCAATCCTTTCTTGACTTCCTTATGTACATCATATGCATATCTTGAGCATAATCTTCACATTCTACACTTTTTATACTCATATTGTATGTATTCCTTAACTCTCCCATACAATATTTGAAAATGACTCAAACTTGTAATTTGGTTGACTGAATCATTATATGTAGATTCAACTTGCATTAACATCAAATCCCATTGTTTGGGTTTGTCACCAACTAAACATCTTAGTAAATTACCAAGAATTTGACTCACAACATCTGTTTACCCATACAATTGAGGATGATAGGTTGAACTAAAGTTTAATCTTGTGCCCAAATTATTGCATAACATCTTCCAAAATTCCCCAATAAAATTTATATCTCTATACGATATAATACTTCTTGGAAACCCATGCAATCTTACAACCTATTGAAAGAAAAAAATGGCAATATGTGTGGCATCACTAGTATTATTAAATACTAAAAATTGAGCCATATTATAAAATATATCAATCAAAACAAATATGGAATCATTACATTATTGTGTTCTTGGAAATCTAAGAACAAAATTCATACTGAATGCATCCTATGTCTATCCAAAATGGGAAATGACTGATATAAAACATCATTCTAACTTTTACCCTTGGCATGTTGGAAAAATATACATCTTTGCACCAACTTATTCACATCCATGCTCATCTGAGGCCAATATTACTTGTCACTCATTTGATCCAAAGTTTTATCATGCCTAAAATGACCATCTAGACATCCATTATTCTTTTCTTCAGTAGGTTATCTATCATATAACCTTAAGGTATCCAAAACCTCCTTCATTTGAAAAATAACCATCTTGTAGCATATACTCTACCCATTGAGATTTTTATGTTATTTTTAGATTCATGCATGTTGTTTATGCATCTCAAAAATCCAAGTCTTCTTCTTCATACATCTACTTCAATGACTCAAACCTAATGACCTCTACCTTGATCTCATTCACAATAAGAGTTATCCTACTCAAGGATTTTGTAAATTTATTATGTTTTTCACTTCTATGTATCAAAAAATAATAATAAATTTGCATAAATTCCACCCATTTCATGTGCCTTTGATTGATCTTACATTGGTTGTTTATGAATTTCAAAACATAATTGTTCATTTTCAAAATGAACTCCTTTGGAAACAAGTAGTGCCACCACTTCTTGAAAGCTTGTACCATTGCATAGAAATCTTGGTCATATATAGAGTAATTCTTCTTGGAATCATTAAAATTATCACTAAAATGGGAAATGGTCTTACCTTTTTGACTTAACACTACTCCCATGGTAGTCTTTCTTTCATCACAATCAACCTAAAACACTTTTTCAAAATATGGTAAGGCTAACACTAGTTATTCTATCACCTTTCTCTTCAAAAACTAAAAGTTAATCTTTTCTACAAAATTATATTGAAATTTATTTTTGTTCCCATTAAAGTCTCCATGATAGGCACACATTTTATGCTAAAGTTTATGATGAAATTTATATAAAAACTTTCCAACCCATGGAAAATTATTTCCTCAAACATGCTCTTTAGTGAGGGCCACTCCAACATTGCATTCACCATTTTGTGGTTCATATTTAATCCATCCTTTAATATTACAAATCTAAAATATATCATATCCTCTTTTAAGAAGCTGCACTTCTTAAGTCTACTAGAAATTTATCTTATTTTAACTTATCTAGAACCAAATTTAGATGTTGAAAATGCTCCTCTTTAGAATGACTAAAAATTAAAATGTTACCCAAATAAACTATCACAAATGTACCAGTGAAAGGTTTTAATACTTTATTATTGAGTCTCATGAATGTACGTAGGGAATTTGATAAATGAAATGGCATGACTAACCATTCATATAACCCACAATTCATCTTGAATGCATTATTACACTCATCACCTTCTCTTATGCAGACTTGGTGATACATGTGCTTCAAATATATCTTGGTGAATTCCCTAACTCCACTTAAAAATTCCATTAAGTAATCCATTATTAGTAATAAGAACCTATACTTAATGATGATATTTTAATTAAACATGAATCCATACACATATTCCATTCTCCACCTTTATTGGGTGCTAATAAAACTAGAACTACACATGGACTCAGACTCTCTTGGATTAAACCCTTCCTAAACAATTCTTGCACTTGTTTCTTAATCTCTTTATTCTCCATTAGATTAAAACTATAAGCTACCTTGTTAGTGAAATGTGATCTTGTAACTAGATCCATATGATTACTAATGATCCTTATACGTGGTAATCCATATGGAAATGCACTGGATAGAATATCAACATAATATTTAAACATATTCTAAATTTTCATCGAAATATCACTTACCTTGGTGGCTGTCACAACTTGTAGGGGCTTTGAAACTAGAGCAAAGTAGGTCTCTTCCTCCTTGGAAAACTTCAAAAATCCTTTACCAAAAACTAACATCATTATAGAACTATTTTTCACCTTATATCCCTTATCCTTTAATGGACTCAATGTGAATTTATTTCCATCCTTCATTATGGTGTAGGTGTTTTCTCTTCCATCATGCACAACTCTCCTATCAAACTATCATGGACTTACCCATAACATATTAAACACATTTATAGGCATAATATCATGCCATACATCATCTTTATATTAACCAATTTGAAAAATATCCATATATTCATCATTCACTAACACTTGATGACTTTTAAATAACCATAAAACCTTGTATGGTGTAGGATGTACCAACCATTTTAGTCCAAGATTTGATACCATCTATTAAGAAACCAAATTATCTATTACACCACTATCATTCTCCTCCTTATAAAATTTACCTTTGGATTTGAAAATAGACTAGAAAAATCTCTTCCTTTGTGCTAGTTCACTCACCTCTTTGGCTTGTTTTTAACAAAAGTCTTTTTCAACAACAATGCCTCTCCCTGTTCTCGATCTTTCATGTGTATTGGAGACCAAACACTCTCCTTATTCCCATGGGATATATGAGATGTTACTTCATCTCTCTTAATATTATTTTGAGGATCTTATTGACACACCCAAGATTTATGTTTATCGTGCTTATTTCACTTAAAACATGTACCTAAAAAGACTCTATCTCTTCCAAAGGATCCTCTCCCTCAAAGGAATAACCTCCTATTGCACTTGAGTTCTGATTTTGTGAGATATTTACCTCTCCATCATGGTTTTTTTGTATTTTTATACCACTAATTTATCCTTATACTCTTTAATTAAATTTATATACCTCTATATTTTGCTTATTATTTCTTGAAAATCTTCTCTTCCACCTTTAATGCACATTGATAGGCTTCTTCCTTGGTTCTCAAGTTTAAAAAATTAGTTTCATCTTATATGGAAAAACATATCCCATTCACATATATTTCTATCTTTTTTTGATTCTACTCCACATGTATATCTCTTATAGTAGTCTATAAAACTCCTTGGTATAGTCCTTGATACTCATCTCCTTTTGTCTCAAATTTTGTAGATTCCTAAACAAGCTTAATTTATAATCAAATGGTAAGAATTTTCCCTTCAATTTTTTGACCATATTATCCCAAGACTTTATTTATCTTTATATTTATTTTCTATCTCAACCCTTTTTGTGATCCCACCATAATGAAGCATAAACCTTCAACATTTTACACATAAACTTCACCTTCTTGGGTGCCTCCAAAGACTCATAATCAAAGTACTCCATTTCCACTATCTAGTCTAAAAGATACTTAAGATTAAAATTACCACTATATTAAGGTATGTCTAACTTTGTCTTACTACCAAGATTCACCATTTGTTTGAAAAATATAATCTCAACTTCTTTCTCCATGTCTTCCACTCCAAGCTCTTGAGCTCCTTTTTCTTAATCATCACTCAATCCTCAACATGAGTTCTCCTTATTTATGTTGCTTCTATTGTATCCAACATTACTTGCATTAATCTCATCATTTTTTATAATTTTATACCCTAGGTCCTATTATGCTTGATCCTCTTGCCTCATTTCCTATATCTGTTGTCACTTCACTCACTGCAAGCTTATTTTTCATAACTTTCCACTCAACTTAGCTAGAGTCTCAATTTGAAAATTCCACATGGAAAATTAGGTCTGATACTAGTTGGTGCTAGTATAGACATGGTATCTAATTAAGGATAATCTTAAATTCTATGATGCTTAGTTTGGGCATACATACATATAACAGCCCAACTCAAAATTACACATGGAGACCTTCAACATAAAGAACATAATCTCTTATTATAATAAATGATAATGATAAAAAAACCAAAAAAATAACCATAAACATTAATAACTAACCCCATATATAATTTCAATTTTCCTACTTATATATATATATAAGAGGGAATGGATTGACCTTTCACATTTTAACCTTTCATATTCTAAAATTTTGTATTTTGATCTATATATCATTTTGACACTTTAAGGCCTATTAGGAATCACAATTATGCAAGGAATAAATGTTTTATCAAAATAAATGATCAAGACCCCATCGAAAACTGAAGGTATACTAAGAATAGATACATCAATTGAGTTGGTAAAATAGGGAACATTAGGAAATCAAAGGGGTTCCAAAATGTGGGCATCAACTAAGTTGCTAATTTACATCGTGTTGAGAACCAACAAGGTTTCAGTATAAACTCAGTTGACTGAGTTGGTGATTCAAGGATATTTAAGATCCAATGAGATTCCAAGAATAACATAGTTGGCTAGATTAATGCAAGAAGACCCATCAGGAATCCATGGCTTATAAAGAACATTAGAAAAATTAACACACACTAGAAATCATATTTGGGACTATGATGTCACCAAAAATTGATACCTCAAATTTTGAAGTACCCCTATTGAAAATTTTGGATCCTTGTCTTATGTGATTTATACTTGTTGAACCAGTCCTCTACATAAAACCATAGTTTTTAGTTGTTTTTATGTCTGATAACTTCCCCCAGTTGCTCCTAGTCACTCTAGAGGATGAAAATAATTTCCCAAAGCCATCACTAAAAATCAATTTACTTATCCCCTTCAAAAAATCAAATAATTTGAAGTGATTTAGCTTATTTATAATGTAAATTGAGTTCTCCATACTGATTTACTAATTTGAAAAGAAGTAAAGTCATCTTGTAAACTTGGATTACTCCCCATAGTTCAAATCAGAATTGTCAAGTCGCTTAACTGCATCTTCAAAACTAAGCTAAGTAGTCTTATAAACCCAAAAATAATAACATAGACCTAATTGGGTTTTTAATATTACTTTACTGATTAAAATTTATAATAAAAAGTAATTTGGGTTCACAAACTCGAGCTACTCATTAGCCTAGGCCTATTAGGGTTTTCGAGAATGCTCTACTTAAAAAAGTTAAAAACAAGCAAAAGTAATCCAAAGAGGCCGATAAAAATTCCCAAATGTTTACATGGATTTTCCCATGCTTATCATTAATGTGTTATATTTTTATATATATTCTAAAATTCCACCTCATTCCTACTTAGAAACCAAGCTATTTAATCAAGTAATTGCACGTGTAAACCCTGAGCCATATGATTTCAAACCTCTAGAGCATCATAAAGCAATTTATCATCAACCCATTTATGTTTGAGGTAGGTGAATCTCACCCATGTGATTTTTTTAGTTTTAAATTGATGTTTTTAATGTTATTTTCTCTTTGAAGTTATCTATATGCCTACATGGGCATTCCTCTATTGTTATGTTTCTTTCATTTCTCTTTTCTATTTTTGGGCATATTTTTCTCATGCTTCCTTCTCATGATCATTCATAATGTGGAGAACTTTCCAAAAATCCCTGAGAAATCAATATTTCTACCAAAATATCTAGTAACTTGAATCTCTTACTTCTTCAGGTTTACCAGGCCTCATGTCTTATTTGGGTTTTCCAATTTACTTTACTTGCTTGGGTTCTTGACACCAAGGAGCTACCCTTGAAAATATTGACCCTCAAAGAGATAATCTATTCAGGTTTAGTATCAGTTGTAACTTACTTTAGGTTTCTTAGATACAATTGTTTTCCTTCAAGAACTGGAAGTCTTGAACCCAAAATAACCCAAAGTCTTGAGCTCAAAGAAACCTACAAAACACTACCCTAGACTAACTTATACTTCTTCCACATGCTTACTTACTTCAAGTTTTTGAATCCAAGTAATTTGAGGAAACAAACCCAAAGTCATTGACCTTGAAAAACCTAAAGTTATCTATACTTCTAGATTTCCAAATGCTTAAAACTTGAACACTTGCTATACCAACCCATGTTTGTGAGATCCTATTGCTTAAATATGGATTAATTGATGATTTTCAAGATTTCTGCTACTCACAACATAAAGTTTGCTTAAGGATATTATAAGAATAATAAGTTGACTCTTTTTCAAAACCAATTGAAGTAGATAATTAGTAACAAAAAACATACATCAAATTCTTATAGAGTGATCAAGATCCAATGTTTGGATAAGAAGGATTAGGGAGATAAGAAATAACTAAGGTAGAAGTGTAGGCAACACCTATTGAGGAAGTCACAGCGTTAGCACTTGAGGATTTTTTAGAATCAAGCAGGAAAGGAAAAGTAAAAACTAATAAAGTTAAGTCACAGGAGCCCAAGATGAAGTATAAATACAAGGGATATGCGATTGAAACATCTATAAAATCCAAGATAATAGAGATAAGTGACACAGACATGGGACATGTGTCAGTAACTTAATTATTAAAAAGATCAAAGGACATAGCTAGGACCCCACTCATGTATGTTATGACTAGTAGTGGAATAATTTAAGCTACAGCTTTCCCAAGCTCAACTCAACTCCCTGAGTTCATGTTGACATGTGTTAAATATTATGACCCCCTTAGTACAGTTGTGAGATATGTTTTTAGGAATGTAGTTATTATATTGGATGTTCAATATCTTAGTTACTATCTAAATATCATTACATTTTCAAAAGCAATTGAGCTGTCAATGTAGAAAGCTAATAATTAGTGGGAAACTAAGACAACATAATATATTAAAATAATGAATACATATTACTTGAATAAAGTGAAGCAACCCTCAAGGTTCCCTAAGCACATAGTAAGATCAGATTTTGTTCAAGAATTTGATGACATCATTCATTTGTTATGCAAAATTTTTGGAGAGAAGAATGCCAAATGTTTCTCACCTTGGATGTATGCTTATACTAAAACCATTGATGTGACCCAAATCTCATCCAAGATTGAGTGGGCAAAAATGATAAGTGATAATATGGATCAATAGTTGATGAATGTATTACATACTTTTGATTTCAAAATGACCTCATACCTTATGTATGTAGCAACTTTAAGTGGAGCCTTTTCAAGGTTAAGGATAAAAGGCACTTTATCATCTATGCCAATATATGAATATTATCCTCAAATAGTTCTTTCATAATACTATAAGCATTACATTTTAGTAAATGATGGGTTCTTTTATGAACTTATTTTCAAGTTAAATATAGCCCTAAAACATAGAAGAGTATCAGATGAAGCATGGGATGCATTTACAAAATATGTTTGTATTTTCATTTAGTTTCTTGACTTTACATACATCAAAGTGGGAGGTTTCTCAATAGCACCTATCAAATTGCCCAGATACCCAAGTGATAAGTGGATTCTCATGGAATTGTCTAGATAACTCATTGAACTACATGATTTGTAGTTAAAAGCTCACTATGCAGCCATCAATTTTCCCATTGTCATTGGTCACTATAATTTCCTAAGAATTTATAAGGATAGGAATGTGCAAAAATAAATGTACCATTATTACACCCAAACACATTTTGAGTTTAAAATTTAATTGAATTCATGGGGGGTGGCACAAAATATAGTTTTCCTAGAATACATGCATGTTTCAGCACTTGAATATTTTTAGACTGACTGTAGAGATGAATTAAATGTAAGTAAAAGAGATAATAGCAGATTGATTATGGATAAAATTCATGATTTTGACCTGGCCACTATTCTGAGGATATGGATGATGATGGAGTAGTCACTATAAAAGATTTGCATGCATCAGGAGGGGATAATGTCCCAATTCTAGTAATAATTTTTGGTAATGATCATGATAAAAAAATTATGATAGGGATACAAATGTTTTGGCAATGACTTCCACTTGGCTCCTTAATAAAGGCTACTGCATGAAGGAGTTGATAAGTGAAACCATGCATCTGGGTCAAAAAAGAAAAGAAATGGTACAAGGAGAAAGTAACCAAGTGTATACAAAGAAGATAAAGTTCAAAAGGAATACTAATGATACATATTCAATAGTAAAAGATAAGGATCATATTCATCTAGTTGTCTCTACTCCACCATTGGTCACTCCTACAGGTATTTTTATTCCTACCATCCCACCACTTATTCCATTTCAACTTCCACTGCACCCACCTTGGATCCATCAGTACCAATGTCTCCTCCTAAGAATCATACCACCATAACTCCTAAGAAATCTATTTTTAAAGATATTCCTCTTCCTCCTTCTCAATCTCTTCCACCTACTTCTACACCTCCTCCTTCCTCAATAGAGAAAGTCACCACTGAGGAAGAACCTAAAAAATTGACTACTAAAGAAGAGACATCATCTTAGGAAGAGCAACAAGGAAAGCTAAAAGAAGAAGCTAAGCCTGAGAAAGAAGTTGGAGAGGAAAAATAGAGAAAGGAAAAGAAGTTGAATCTAAAAAATAAATATGAGGCAGAAAAAGGAGAAACTAAGAAAGAAGTAGAGCTTAATGCAGTAATAAGATAATTTATAGAGAAATCCAAAGATGAAGAAGTAGTTGTTGATAAAGTGGTAAATACAATAAAAATAGTTGAAAAAGAAGCTGAGATGGAGATTCTAAAGCTGTGGAAACTCAAGAAGCTCCTTCTCAAGAATTAATGTTTAGAAATAATCATTAATAAATGGTAGTTCATATGGATAGTTCTAATTCTATATATTTATCATCTTGGTTAGCTATGGAAACAACTCTAGAGGCAAAAGAAGTGATAAATCTTGAGGAGATATACTTACAACTACTAAAGAGTCTAGATAAGAGAGGTAAAAATCCCAAGCCATCCAAAGTAATTTCAAAGTTGTTGATTGAATATTCAAGATAGAAGTTTGTTGAGATAGTAGTTCCACCTCAAGGAATGAATAAAAGAGGAGTCACTAAAGGTGAATTAACCATTTCAAAGAATCCCCTTGGAAAAGTGACTACTAAGAGTTTAAATGAAGATATTTAGACTTTACTCAACACTCTTTTCAAAAATCTTGATGAAGAAAAGGCTGCTAAGGCCAAATTAAAAGAACAAAATGCACAACTTTGTGAAATAATTGACAAGGTGGAAAAGTCTATTCCTTAACAACCATTACTTCTAAGAGTTATAGTTACATAACATATTTACAAAAGTGGAAGAAACTATTGATAAAGTAAAGACAATTGACTGGTGAATAGAGAAAATGTATCAAAAAGCTCAAAAGCTCTTCCCTAGTGTCCTAGAGTCCCATGTTGATATTATGAAGAGATTGGTGGAAATAAAGATAGTGATGAAAAAGATTGAACTTGAAAATGAAATTTATGAATTACAAAAGGAAAATACTAAGACAATAGGTAATTTGAATGAGAAAACTTTGATTGATGAAAATATTTCTCCCAATGGATCCGTGAAGAAAATAAACCAAGTAAAATATCTCTTATATTTTCATATAAATATTATACAAGCAATGAGTGAGGAAATGAATACTTTAGAATAAGAGGCACACAATTCAAAGATAAATTTAGAAGATTCCTTATATGGTATTACTGGTATTTGGTCTAACAATGTTCCAAGGACATCCAAACAATTATATGAACAATTCAAGCAATAAATGGACAAAACTACAAATAATTTTACACCCAAATCTATCAAGGAGTTAATTAAATATCAAAAAGAGATAAAAATACTTGAACCAATGATTGAAAAGGTAAAATATCATTATAGATGATTAGAAAGAAAAATGTTGAGATTTAAAATAGAGAGACAAGCACTGGCTAAACCTGATGATGAAGAAATTAACTTGATAATGTCTTAGCACATTAAGTATAAGGAGAAATGTAGATCAGAAGTTATTAAAGTGAATTAGTTGTTGTTTTTATTTCCAATTCTCTTTTCTTTATTCTTCTTATTTTCTCACTTTCTATTCATTCTTTTGTAAAGAGACTTTGTTGAGGGAATTATTTTACTTGCTAAAGTACATTACTATGTAAAATTGTAAAACTTAAGTAATTTGGATAAATGTCATTACTTAAAGTTATTTCATAAAAATAAATTACTTGAGAAAACTTTGTGCTGGATGCAAAGTAGTTTTATCCAATCTAGACGATAAGACTAAGAAGTGTTACATGTCACTAGCCATTGCATGCCACAAAGGAGAATTTTGAGAAAGATGCCACTTAAACACTTTCAACTTTTTATGTAGCACATGTGAATTGTAAGAGTTGAATCCTATTTATATTTGGTAACTATTTTTGTATAAATAGTAGTGTAGACCTATGTGTCTAGGGATGGAAAATTTTAGAAGCAAACAATTGTAAAGTATAAGAAATTTAAGAAATCTAAAACTTTGTGTTTAAGATAATCAGATTATTTTGTATGAATGTTACTAAATGTGAATAAGGAGGAAGATTTATTTCTAGAGAAATTTGTGTCTATGGGAATCATTTTGTTCATTCTATGAAGATAAAATGGTAAACTTTATGTTATCTATTTATATAAGTTGAATTCATTACTTTTTTGATTAGTTACTAAAAAAGTTACCATAATTATATGTTTATCTATTTGCATAAGCATAGTAAACTCTATAAAATATTTATTGTGAGGTGAATTTCTTATAGTTCTCTTCTTTCTCAAGCATTCTAGTCTTTTATTTATCCTCAAATCTAACTAAAAAACTCTACTTGCATTCCTAGAATCAGCTACTTACTTACTACAAAATCCCTTTGTTATGGCTCATGAACAGAGTGATTAAAGTAATACCCTTGATTAGAATAAGTTATATGAAATTTACATACTCTTTGAATAACTACAAGTTGTAATTAATTAGGAATATATAAACACATTCACATGGGATATTCACCAATAAATGAAGGGAATTTAATCTCTTGACTGCCTAGGTAAATTTGATTACATACAAAATATCTAGCCAATAGACTCAGAATGAACTCTATAGACTAAGTGTTTTGAATCATATTTTTCTCCCATAATGTTATTTTTAATCATATAAATATGAAATTGAGTGCTAAGAGTGTTACTTGAGACCACTCATCCATAATTGATCCCTAGACCCATATTAGGGCCTATTTAGACACCCATCTAGCCTTTGTATAGGACACACACATCCCTAAACATCCCTAAAATAGTCTTAGACACTCACTTTAACATCTTGGCCCCTAGTTCCTTAGGTTATTCCACTTGGAAATTAGTTCCATAATTTAGATAGTAGCACCAATGGCACTAGTGTCTTAGTTTGGGCACTATTGTCATTTTCATTCCTTCGGCCACCAATGAATATATTTTCAAATCAAAAACAACCTCGAGTCATCCTAGACCTATTTTATGACCTACACAAGCATTAGAACATTATATATACATGTATTTTAACCCATTATTCACTAGATGGAAATTAGATGAAAATAACAGAAATTAACTTAGAACAAGTTATACACAATCAAGGTTATTAATCCTTGTTTTTCCTTACTTCTACATATAATCATCTATAACCATCCAAAGCTCAAAATAATTAGATTTATAATCTCAAGAACACTCAAAACACTCAATCTAACATTCATACTAGCTTCACTTAGACTTCATGTAGGTGGGGAGAACTACATCGATCTTGATCCCTCCTTAGAGTATTGGTATGTAGGCAACTAGCATCATAGTGGGGTGTTGAGGATTTCCAATCTACCCCAATAACATCATAATTTGATACTTTTACCAATAAAATTCCATGAAAACATGGAAGTGTGGGGTTTACATCAAAATAAGTTAAAATGGGTCATCAAAAGGGAATCATAACTAGTGCACACAAGAACAGGTTTGATAGACTCAGACAAAGGTGCATCTAGAAGCTTAGAAAAATTTTGCACAAAAGACACTAATGATAAAAGGAGGACACTAGCACCATTGAAACCACTATATAATTAGGGAAATAATATCCAAGAAGGGTTTTGACCCTTGTATCCTATTTATGATACTTAGATCAACTCCTATCCCAATTTGTAGCCTTTAGATCTCTTGTTTCAATCAATTTTTAGGTAAGTACTTGTTTACATCTTTTATTAATATTTTTATAAAGGCTAAACTAGGTCAATTTTGTCAAAAATTAGTGGCTATATTTATTTCATATTTCTACCCTAATTTACTGTACTCATCCCCTTTAACAACCTAGTGCTTAAATTCCATAACCTTAAAATTTTAACTCATTTGGTGAACCTAATTTAATTTAAATACTATTAAAACCCTAAAACTAGATGATAATAGGGTTTATGTCCTTTTTTCCCCTATTTCCATTGGCTATGTTAGGATTTTCATATTTCATACATTTTATTTTATCATCCCTTTTTCATTTTGTTTGTTATATGCCATCTCAAAAAGTTATCTCTCTTCCCTTAAGAAGAAGTTTTAGGCTTAGTGACAATCCTATTAAGCATGCCAATATTTCTTCTATTTGATCTTATACCATGTAAAAATGACCAATTATAACTCCCATCATTGATCCTTCATACCATAATTATGTGGATTCCAATGATAATGCATCTGAAGATGAGAAATATAATCAAGATCAAAATGATACACAAGATGGGAATCGAGTACTCCCCCCACACATAACAATGAAAATATTATAGTCAATAAGGATGATATTTTTTAGAGTTTTATAGATAGAATTAGGGAATAACCCCATGATCATGCATAAATTTTACAAGCCATAATGGAAACAAAGATCAAATCAAATAATGGTTAATCTTCTACTCCCCCAAATAACAATATCAATACACCTACTTTGGGGGCAACTCAGCTTGTGCAAAAACCCATTTTTACTCAACACCTTAAATAATGGAAACACCTCATATGGCTAATTTACTCTTCTCTATATTTATAATCCCTTATGCTTGAGATTCATTCTCTACAGGCTAAAGTGTTACATTTTGAATAGGGCACTACTAGGCCATCACATGCCTTAGATTCTCATGTTCTTTTACATACAAATTTGGAATAACACATAGTGGAAAATATTTTTCCATCCAAATTTGTGGCACCTAAAATTAATTTTTATGATGGTAAGGATTAGACATAGCACAATCTACAAGATTTACATGTAGCATATTTAGACTACATATCTAATGATTGGCTAATTACTGAGTTGTTCCCATGTAGCTTAAAGGACTATGCCTTACAATGGTTTTATGATATTTAAAATTAGTCCATCACTACATTCAATCCATTTATAGATATTTTTTTGGCACACTTTTCAATCAACATTAGTGATAAGATATCATATGCTCAAGTGACATAACTTAAGCAAAAATATAATGATCCTATTGTATAATATGTCTTATGATATAAAACTATATTGTCTAATATGACTAACACCATGGAAGATAGAGAGATCCAAGACATATTCAAACATAGTTTACTACAAGTATTACATGAAGCTATCTTGTTCAAAAAGTTTCCAACATTCACAGATTTATGCCACACAATGAAAGAAAGGGAAGTCAAGATTCTCTCTATGGAAAATTAAAGTACACAAATGGATCAAAATAAACTACTAAGAGTTATAATAAGCCTCCATATAAAGTAAGGGACACTAAAAATAAGAGTGATCAAAAGGCCACAATTAACATATCTTCATATCCCCCTCCTTGTTTGGTTTTATTAGCTCCTCCATGAAGAGTTTTCATAAATCTTCCATTATCACCATCACATGTTTTAAAATAACTCTTGGAATGCAATGTCATATCTCTCCCCCCCATAAAATTTGTTGATAAGACATGTCCTTTTCCAAATAACTATGATTTTATTGCATTTTGTGACTATCACAAGGCACCAGGCCGTACTACAAATAGATGCATCATTGTGAAACATAAGATACCATATTTGATAAAAGCCAACATCATTAATGTGGGTATACCCATAGAGGTACCTAAAGTCCAATAAATAGAAGCTAAGGCATTAATTTTTTTTAGATCCATTTTAAAAATATACAACTAATGAGGTAGATGACATTTTAGGTGTTCATTATACCTATCAGGCACATACACCACTGATATCCTATCACACTAAAATAGAGGATACACACCCCCTACATAATATCATTGGTGTGTATCATACTAAAATACAAATAGACCATCACCAATTTCTCAAAACAAGAGATTTTTGATGATAATTTAAATTTGTTTGCACTCTTTGTATGAGCTTACATTGATCATCATCCTATTTAAAGTGTTATGGTTGAAAATGGGTCAAGTATAAATATGTGAATTATTACACTTATACAAAATTTGAGTTATTCATAGCATGAAATTTATCTAACTAACAATATTATCCCTAGTTTTCATGTCCATGTTCAAAGCTCCATTAGAGAGATTGTACTTCTAATACAAGTTATACTAACACATGTGGCCACTAAATTCTTAGTAGTGTCTAATGTAGACATATTTTACATGTTATTGGGTGGTCCATGGATACATCAATGATGAGCCATTCAATCCACCATGAAAAGATGCCTCAAGAATATACATGATAATAAGTTGGTTACAGTTGATGGTCTTTAATATGAGTATCCTTTACCTATCCCATAGGTAGTCACACCATAGCTACTAGTTATAGTTCTGAGCATAGTTACCATTAGTACAACATAAAGTTTAGTTGAGCCACTAGTGAAAGTAAGGTCTAATCCTAAATTATTACCATGTATGCATACTCTCCCATAAATACCCTTATTAGAGATACCCCTACATCAGAGATATGTTGTATATTCTAGAGTGCCTCCCTCTACCCCTTTCCTTTTGAGATCAGTGTTATTGAGTTTCTAGGGTTCTCAACATAAGGAACCCATGCCAGCTACAACACCAACCAAATGGGTCCCTAATACCCCTAAAGTTCATAAGATACCTCAATCATCTTCACAAATTCATAGAACCACTTCATGAGTAGTGCTAGCTATAGATCACTTAGTACAATAGGTTTGGGACTTTAATTACCTTTTCACATAACACACACTATTACTATTCCTTTATTTGACACAAGCCACATTGACAGTGATTCTCCCATGAGAATCATTGGTTAGTATGTTCCTCTTTACTTATGCATATTTCTTCTGACCTTGTTCCTTGTATATAGTTTCATTTGCATATTACTTATACTAGCTTATATCTAGAAAATATAAAAATAATATAATATTTCAAAACATAAAAGCATTCAAATATTTACTCAGAAAATACAAATTATAGATTGTATGCATTTCCATGTTTACATTTCTTATTTTTTTAGGCACTACATATGCTAGCTATCTTAGTATAGTCAAAAAAATTATCATGCATATATGCTTTACTTGTTCTTGTCAAGTGTTTACAGATACTTATAGGACCCAAGTCCACTACATAGATCTAGAATTACTACTATTTAGTTATTGGAGAAATATACATAGATACACATGTACTTTATATGATACATTCACCCATATGGGGGCATCCTATACATATTTTTAATTTTTAAGTTAGATATTTCTAAACTTTACATCATCAATTTAACAACATTATATCTTGATATTGATAATCCCATACTACTCAGATTCATTACTAACTACTATTAGGTTGTGGAGCTAAAAGCTTCACTGTATGCAAACATGGAGGAGGTTGTTGAGTTCCATGGATACCGACATCAGTAGTGAAACTGACATCAGTCAGGGGTGAACAAAATGGCAATTGACATCGACAGGAGTCGACCAACGTCGATCATCTCCAGATAGATAGGGACCGATGTTGGTCACCTGTGCGGTTCTAAAACTTCTCATTGCACGAATAGTTAGTTTGTTGAACCGATTATTTGCATGTAAAGACTATTTTGAGTCTTGAGCTACGTGTCTAATTATTGTAAATTAGAAGTCTAAGTTATTTTTTAGTATGAGATCTATTTATAGATTCATTGGCATGTATTGTAATTAAAAAGGATTAAGGCAAGGAAGAGATCCTTCCAATTGTAAGAACAAGTTGATTTGTAGGTTGTTGTAAGATCAGGAAGAGGTTCTACATGGTAAGTAGGATCATTTGAGTTTCAAGTTGTTGCAAGTTTATGGGAGATGTACTTGAAGTACTTTTGAGTGCTTGGTACTGGCAGGGTTATTACTGACTGGTTGGAGGTGAACACCAACTCTGTGTTTGAGTTGTGTGTTGGGACCATTTTTGGTAGGAGAGTGAACTCTTGAGGGAAAGAGATCTGTACATCTGAGAGGTGTGGAAGATTGTGGCATCTTCATTGTATTTCCTTTTGGCATGAGTATTAATACAAGATTATGTATTGTCTCTCATATTCTGTGTCATTTGTGAATTCTAGTTACTTGTTAATTCTGGTTTAATTCCGTGATTAGTTGCTTATACAAGGTAATCATATGTACTCTTATTGAGGAGTTGGATCCTGACAAGTGGTATCAAAGCTTTTGGTTGGGTTACTAACAGGTTATATCAGATCTGGTTAGTGTTTGTTGATTACAGGTCACTCACATGGGTTTCTATTTGAGTGGGAATATATCAATGGTAGAAGAAAGTAAGCTATGAATGGAGAAGTTTAATGGCAAGAACTATCAATTATGGAGGATGTAAATAGAAGATTATCTGTATCAAAAAGATTTTTACTTACCGTTGGGTGGGGTTGCATGCAAGCCCATGGATATGAAGGATGAAGAATGGAATGTTCTTGATCGGAAGGCTCTAGGATCTATAAGGTTGAGCCTTACATCGTTTGTTATTTCCAACTTATCACAGGCTAAGACAATGGTAGAGTTGATGGAATCTTTGGCAAATTTATATGAAAAACCCTCAGCTTTGAATAAGGTATTTCTTATGAAGCAATTATTTAATTTGCAAATGTTGGAAGGTGGATCTGTTCATAGTCATCTTAGTGATTTCCATGGTTTGGTAAACCAGTTAAATTCAGTCAATATAATTTTTGATGATGAAATTAAGGCTCTCTTAATCTTATGCTCATTACCTAAAAGTTGGGAGAGTTTGGTAATGGCAGTTAGTAATACTACGTCTGCTTCAAAAATCTTAAAAGTGGTTGATGTTGTGAGTGTAATATTGAATGAATAAATTCACAGGAAAAGCACAGGTGAATCATCAGGGAAAGGCAAAGAGAGAAGATCGAGCATGGGAGATCAAGGTCAAAGATAGGCAGGAGATCCAAATCCAGATGTTGCAGGTATTGTTGCACAGGATGCTCTGGTATGTTCTTTGGATAAAGTAGAATCTTGGGTTTTAGATTCTGGTGCCTCTTTCCATGCATCCCCAATTAGGGAATTTTTTCATGAGTATGTCCAGGGAGACTTTAGATAAATTTACCTAGGGGGTGGTAAGCCTTTTCAAATGGTTGGCAAAGGGAAAGTGAAGTTGAAATTATAGACGGGCAACACATGGGTGTTGAAGGAGGTCATGCATATCCCAATCTTGAAGTGGAATTTGATTTTTTTTGGAAATTTGGGTGATGAGGGTTGCACAGTAACTCTCACAATAGACTCTTGGAAGGTTTCCAAGGGTGCACTTGTTGTAGCAAGAGGTAAGAAATTAGGTATGCTTTATCTATCTACTTGTATTACTGATTCTCTTTTTGGTTTATCTACTTCAGCTGTAGATTTGAAGATGTGGCTTAATAGGCTTGGTCACATGAATAAGAAGGGGATGCATGTTCTTGATTCAAAGGGTATGCTTTTGGATTTGAAAATCATGGATTGAGATTTCTGTAAGCAAAAGAAGAAAGTGATGTTTCTTGAGAAATCTGATGTTCATGACAAGAATAGGAAAGCCTTAGTTTTCAAGGAGAAGATGACGGATAGAGATCAGTGTAAGGGGCTGAAGAATTATGAGTAGAGCAAGGTTGATATGGAAAAGGGTTTGATCCAAAAAGAGCTCGTGGGTAGAAGTCATCGCTCACAAGTAAAACATAGAGACCAACATCAGTTAGAAAATTGGCATCAACATCCAGACAGAGACCAACATCAGCTATGTGCAGCCCGATGTCGGTGACTCTAGATAAATAAACACTAGTGTTGGTCAGGGAGAACTGATGTTGGTGATGAGGCAGTCGCATGGAACTGACATCAGTCGGGTGTAGACTGACATGTGACCGGCATCGATCACTGAGATAGATTTTGGGTGGACAACAAGCTGTCAACGAGTCTCAAGCACCCATATGGAGGACTTAAATTCATCATTTCCCTTCTTTACACTACTTGTTACTCACTGATGGTCAAGAACTAGGAAGTTATTAAAGAAGCAAAGTAGGTAGATCCAAGAAATAGTGGGAGCTTGGCATGGATGAGGATGTGATTCCTTAGAGAAGAACCAAATGGGAGTTTTTTGGTGGAGTTGCCAGCTGGAAGAAAGCACTGAGAGACAAATGGATGTTCATGATAAAGAAGAGCAAGAATGGATACGTGAGATGGAAGGCCAGGGTATATGGTCTTGAGTAAGCTACAGGACAATGGAGGTTTGACCATTGTGTTTCTCTTTACCAGGTTGGATAATATTAGCTACATTATCTTGTTACTGTATTGTGTGCTTGTTGTAGGGTTACACATACAGGGAGTTGCTGAACTAAAGGTAAAGTTAGTTCAGAGGTGTGTCATGAGGAATCTGGGAGCAAAAAGATTCTTTGGCATGAGTGTGTTCTAGAGACATGGAAGGTCACAGGGGGATTTTTTCTCTAGATGATTGTGTGAAACTAGTTAGCACACCGATGGTTGGACAGTTTTATGAATAGTGTCCTGATTCACATGATGAGGTTAATTACATGTGTACTAGACCTAAGATTTCCCAAGCAGTGGGAGTTGTCAGCAAGTTTGGAGCCAATTTGGGAAAAAAGTACTAGAGGGAAGTTCAGTGGATTCTTAGGTATCTGAGAGGGACTACTAGTAGGTGCACATGCTATGCAGGGTTAAGTTATTTTCTACATGGGTTTGTAGATGTAGATGTGGCAGGTGATTTGGATGATCGGAGGTGCACCACAAGATTTGTGGTGGTTGGTCTTCAAGAGTGATCTTGAGAGGGATACAATGCCAGGAAACAAACTAGATGATGTACAGGTACAGGTATAGGTGCAGCTATTTATCTCCAAGTGGGAGATTGTTAGGTTGTGGAGCTAAAATCTTCACTGTATGCAAACATGGAGGAGGTTGTTGAGTTTCAGGGATACTAGCGTTGGCAGTGCAACTGACGTAAGTTAGGGGTGAATAGAATGGAAACTAACATCGGTAGGAGTCGGCCGACATCGGTCATCTCCAGATAGACAAGGACTGACATCAGTCACCTGTGCAGTTCTAGAATTGCTCATTGCATAAATAGTTAGTTTGTTGAATTGATTGTTTGCATGTAAAGACTATTTTGAGTCTTGAGCTGCATGTCTAATTATTGTAAATTAGAAGTCTAAGTTATTGTTTAGTATGGGATCTATTTATAGACTCATTAGCATGTATTGTAATTAAAAAGGATTAAGGCAAGGAAGACATCCTTCCAATTGTAAGAACAAGTTGATCTACAGGTTGTTGCAGGATCAAGAAGAAGTTCTACATGGTAAGTAAGATCATTTGAGTTGCAGGTTGTTGCAAGTTCATGGGAGATCTACTTGAAGTACTTTTGAGTGCTTGTTACTGTCAGGGTTATTACTGACTGGTTAGAGGTGAACACCAACTCTGTGTTTGATTTGTGTGTTGGGACCATTTTTGGTAGGAGAGTGAACTCTTGAGGGAAAGAGATCTATACATCTGAGAGGTGTGGAAGATTGTGGCATCTTCATTGTATTTCCTTTTGGCATGAGTATTAATACAAGATTGTGTATTGTCTCTCATATACTATGTCATTTGTGAATTCTAGTTACTTGTTAATTCTGGTTTAATTTCATGATTAGTTGCTTATACAAGGTAATCATATGTACTCTTATTGAGGAGTTGGATCCTGACAACTACTACTATTATAGACTCACCTTATGTACATATTTTATCTTATAAATATTTGTACTACATGTTTATGAATACTTTCATTTCTAAATTTCCTAGTTTAAACTTGATTGTAACTCTATGATTATACATCTATTCGAGGGCATTTGAATATGTCATGTTTTATGGCTCTATTACACTTATTTTCATTGTATGTATGCTTTGAAGATGTTACTATGACCTTGTGTGTGCCTTATTATTTGTGTATGTAGACATTTGAACACATCCTTCCATGTGGATATAATCTAACTTACTTGATGTTTGCACATGTGGACATTTGAACATGTCCTAATATGTGTTCCTACTTTGTGTGCCTCATGCGTGTTGTATGTCTACTTTCATGTATGTTATTCATACATATATTTAAATTGTTATGTCTATCTTGAAATCCTTATGAGTTTTATATCTAACATACATTGTACATTAAAAAATTATTCTCAAACTATATTAGATTTTGATGTTATATATTCACATTATATTAGTTTATTATGCATATATGATTTATGATCTAGTTAACACATATTTTTCAGATATTTTTATTTATAAGATAATTATTACATAGGTTAAACAACTCTCCTCAAAGTATGGGGTACTCACAAAGTATTTTCATAGAGATTAGTCTATCTGAATGCACTTACAATATATTTTTCAACACATAGGCATAAAATAGAAAAATAAGTTTCAAGAAATCACATTGAAAAATAATCACACAGAGACTAGGTTTAGTCACACATAAATTAGTATAATTGGAAATTAGCACCCAAATTGGGACACTAGGGCCACCGATGTTACTATCTAACATATGGCACCATTATCCAACAACCCTAGTTTTAATAAATTTTAGATTGGATAAAAAAGTATAGTAGGTATAGTCTAGGTTTGCAAAGGTTTAGTTATAGATTACCAATTTTTTGTTCTATTTATCATAGATTCATACAAATTTTATCATATTGTGGGCATAATGCATGGCATGATTATTCCTATTTCAATTTTAAATACTTATATATAGATTATTACAACTTAATCCATAATCCATATACTCAGATATTAGATTTGGTGGCATGTACGCAACACATTATTTATTTATGTTTACTTATGCACCAATTGATTATATTTAATGAAAAATTCCATGTCATTATCTATATTAAATTCACTAGACACCATGTTCCAAGTTATATACTATATTGATGCCTTACTTTGTCTGTAGTGGTTGGCATTCTCGATTGGACTAGAGCCATTTTACATTTTAGAGATTCTAGGTGACCCAAAGCCATATTATACAATTTTAGTTACATCATAGAGTTTCAATTTAAAATTCATCTACTTCACATGGGTATCCAATGATGGAGTCATATTCTACTTGAGTTTTTAAGCCACCTACATGAGAGGTTTAGACACACCATCAGTCCAATCCAAGTTATTCATGGGTCATGATCCACCAAGTAGGGGTGGGAAATGATGGAGTCAAAAATTAATTAAGTTATTAAGCCACCCACACATGGGGATTGAGTAATCCATCAAATAAATTCAAGTTACTCACTAATTGATCACTATCTACATGCACACATAGGTTTTCATGAGGTTTATGCACTGACTCATGTACCCAGTGAGGTGTATTCATTTATTTACTCTCTCTTATCTATTCACTCATTTTTATATTTTACTTTTGATATATCTTAAGTAAGGACCAATTTTTGAACATTTCATTTTTAGGACATGCAATAGAACATGCTTGACACACTCAAACCTAGATTCATGGGCTTCACCTCTTAAGTAAGTTTAAGCAATCTTGTTTTTACTTTATCCTAGTCATTTCACTTTGATACATTTATAAAATAAATGGGGGTAAAATGTTATCATATAAAAATGACACTTGAGTGCTAAGAGTGTTATTTGATTCCACATATTCTTAAATTAGAATTAGACCTATCTTAGGGCCTATTTAGACACCCATCCATCCTTTGTGTGGGCCACATGCACCCTTAAACATGCCTAAAGTATTCCAAGACCCTCAATTTAGCATCATGGACCCTAGTGCCTCCATTTCTACAACCTATACATTAGCACCATAATTTGGATAGTAGTGGCAATGGCGTTAGTGTCCTGGTTTGGGTATTGTTGCCTTTTTCCTACCTTTGTCCACCAATAGATATATTTTCATATCAAAAACCACCTAGGGTCAACCTAGACCTAGTTTAAGACGTGTAAAAGTACTAGAATAATATATACATGAATTTTAGCCCATTATTCACTAGATGGAAATTAGATGAAAATAACACAAATTAACTTAGAACAAGTTATGCACAATCAAGGTTATTAATCCCTATTCTTTCTTAATTTTGAATACAATCATATAAAACCTCTCAAGCTTAGAATAATTAGATTTCCAATCTCAAGCACACCCAAATAACTCAATCTAGCATTCATACTAGCTTCACTTACATTTGCACCAGCACATAGGTGGGGAGAACTAGATCGAGCTTTATCTCTCCTCAAATTACTAGTACATAGGAAAATATCATCATAATGGGGTGTTGAGTATGTCCAATCTTCCCCAATAACATCACACTTTGATACTTGTGCTAATTTATTTCCCTAACAACATGTATGTCTAGGGCTTACATATAAATTTAGTTAAAATAGGTCATCGACAAGGAATCAAAACTCATGCACATAAGAACAAGTTTGGTATACTTAGACATAGGTGCACCCAGAAGCTTAGAATAGTTATACAAAGAGGACACTATCACCACAAGGAGGAAGCTAATGCAATTGGCACTAATGTCTAGTTAAGACACTTGTCTAGGAAGGGTTTTGACACTTGGATACTATCTATGATACTCATACCATCTCCTATCCTAGTTTATAGTCTCCAAATCTCTTATATCAATTAATTTTTAATCAAGTACTTATTTACATTATTTCTTGATATTTTTATAAAGTTTAAACTAAGTCAATTTTGTTATAAATTAATGGTTGTATTTATTTCATATTTCTACCTTGATTTACTATACTCAACCCCGTTAACAACCTAGGGATTAAAATCTATAACCCTAAAAAGTTAAATCATTATCCATGTTAAAATAAAAAACAAATAATGACAAAACCACAAACACACCACTCTATTTTTAGTTGATGCAATATTTATTATATGCTTTTGATGCTCCTACATTAGAAGACCTCAAATGGAAAGATGAAGTATAGGTATCCTTTATTTGGAACTCAATATATTAGGTTTACCTCCTTGGTTTGAATTCTCTTATTGAGATTCAAACACCATAACAAGATTAGACCTCCAAGATGAGAAATTGACATATAAATCCTCCAAATATTAATTAGGAGAAGAAATGTGAGGAAAACAATGTAGATGAATGTCATATATATTTTTAAGAATGAAATATGAAACCTATATGTAGTAATTTAATGATTAAAACTAACACTAAACTCTAAGTTGATGGTATTGGTTAGGACAATACAATTATGTATCATATAAAATGCAGATTTGGATGACTTACACTTGGCTAATAGCACCCAACATATAGGTCCTCTTTCTTGCTCACTCAACCCTTCTCGACTAGACTTTCATTGATTCTCAATCACCTGTAACTTCCCTAACTTAGCTTTTTGAGACCTAGGTAGCCCTCTCAACCATAGATCCATCCCCTCATGTCTCATCCTCCTAGGATAATAACACCTAATTTGGACAAGATCACCAAAACCTAAGGGTGTCTCATTTTTGATGCTATTATCCAAGTTCACTTTAGCCTCAAACAGTCATATTTTATTAAACCTTTATCTTTTCCCCTGTCAGACTAATGCAAACTCATCTAACTGATGATCATAAGTTTCTATATAAAAGGCCATTCAATGTCCATTTATAAGGGTTGACACCCATTCATAAGAAAACAATTAAGAATATAAGCAAGTACACTCAAGCACTCTTCCATATTCTCTGTATACAGCCTTCCAAGAGTAGTTCAAGTGTATTCAAGCACTCATACTAATCCCTAGTCATCAAAATCACATCCAATTTTACATCTAGTTGCATACATCACACATTATTTCACCAAGCATTTTAATGGGAGAACTATATTATCTTGATCCATCTTTGGAGTATTGGTATGTAAGTAGTGTGCCCACACACAGGGTGTGAAGTGTGTCCAATGTATCCTTTACACACTAACCCCTTCTCTCTTTTCCAAGTTTGTTACTCAAGTTCAAGCACTAGGAGCTCCTAAGAGTTTTGAATATTTTAATTATACACACATCAAGCTCTACACAGACACATGCTTCAATATTTCACTACCAGGGTGTCATAGGCTTGCCAAGTAGAACCCAGAAAAGTTATGCCACTAAGAAAACAACATTAAAAGTGGAAACTAACACTAAAAGTGAACAATAGTGCTACAAATTGGACCATAATTCCAAGTATCAAGGTGTCCTAATTTTGGTGTTCCTTCTAGTCTAGAAATAGAGTTTTGGGTCTTATTGCACAATAATTTCTAGAGCCTGCATCATCTATTTTAGCCTAGAATAAGCTATGTTTGATTTATTCACACTTACTATTTAAAAAAAGGTAAAATACTTATCTATTTTACATAAATTAGTAGGCTAATTGAGATACATTAATTACTAATTTACATTTAATCAGACCTTTATTTACTTAGGAATTAAACACATAATTCCCAAAAGAATAAAACATTTGGTGAACCTAACTTACTTTAAATATATGCACAAAAACCCTAGAAACCCTAAGGATAATTATATTTGATTTTTTACTATAATTTCTTATTTTTTATATAATTTAAAAATCAGAAATCTATTAATTAATTGTAAAAATATTACATTTTTTTTTCAAACCCTAGTTTGCACATACTAGGTCCTTTTCACATTCAAACACACTCAAAACAATAGGAAAAATATACTACTAATTTTACAAACATTTTTTATTTTTTTCATAAATTTTTCAAGATTAAAACGACAAATTTTCTTTAGTTATTTTAAATTATTGCACTATTTTTTAAGAAATTCATTCAAAACCCTAGTTGCATCAAATACATTCTCAATTATTTTTTAGTACTTTTCACATCATTTTTTGAAAATTTAGTTGCATATCAAACTCAAAAAATAAATTAAAAAATCAAACATTCATAGTATTTTGCACAAGCATTTTTGAAAAATCCCTAGTTGCATGTATTATTTCCTCTTTTTTGCTTGTTGAGTAATCATCTTACATGTTTCAGAGTTTTGTATCCTTTTCATGCATATTCAAGTTCCTTGCTTAGATTACATAATTTTAATTTTTTCTACTATCAGCCAAGTTGTTTTCCTTATGCCACTAAAGTTCCTTGCATCTCTTCCTTCAATATGAAGTGCAAGACTTAGTGGAAATACTCCTGAGTTTTCCTAGATTCCTACAACTCGGCCATATACCATGGATAAAAAACCAACTCAGGTTCTAGCCATAGATTCTACACATCTAGATTACACCAATTTAACTGAGGATAATTTTGATAGAGAGTAGTATTAAGATAATAATGATGATGTACACACCAATTCTCATGTTCCACCACATTGGAATATTAACCCACTTCCACCTATTGTTGATAATGAAGTAGTCCTCAACTAAGATTTGGTTTTACAAAATTTTAGAGAAAGAATTAAGGAAAAACCTAAATATCATACACTAATTTTGAAATCTATCATGGAAATCAAAAAGGCTAATCAAGTTGAATCTTCTCAAACCATAGAACAACTAGTTATTAATGACACTATGAGGGCAACTATGTCTCAATAAACCCCTATAATAGCCCAACCTTCTTCTATGCCACCATTTATAGCTAGTACATCCCTCTCTCCTGATGTGGTAACCCTTGTGCAAGAGATATGATCTCTTCAATCCAAGGTGCAACATATTGAGCAAGGTGTTTCTAGACCTATACATGCATTAGATTCTTTTACTCTTCTGCATACACCATTGGCATGTCACATCACTTTTACACCTTTACCACTAGGTTTTGTTCAACTTAAGGTTATTGTATATGATGGTAAGGGTGATCGAGAGACACATTTGAGAGCTTTTCAAGCAACATGTTTGGATTATGTACTCAATGAATGGATACTTACCAAGCTATTTCGATAGAGCTTAAATGAATATGCCTTACAATGGTTTTATAGTCTACCAAATTAGTCAGTCATAGCTTTCAATCCTTTAGAAGATATATTCCGAGCACATTATAGTATCAACATTGGTGATAAGGTTTCATATGCATAGATTGCACAACATAAACAAAGTTCAAATGAGCCTCTCATGGATTATGTTCTTAGATACAAGACTATTCTAGCTAAGTTAACTAACCCCATGGTTGATTAAGAACTACAAGACATATTCAAATAGAGCCTTCTACTAGCATTACATGAATCCATTATGTTCAAAATATTCTCTTCCTTCACTAAATTGTGTCATACACTCAAAGAAAGAGAAGTCAAGTTAATCTCAATGGGCAAACTCAAGTATTCAAGTACTCCAGACACATCCCACAAGATTAACAACAAAGTCCCATACAAGGTCAAGATTAGTGACAATAGGAATCATAATCAAACAATAGTCAATACAGCTTTAGATCCCCCTCAACATGTGATTTTATTAGTACCTCCTCAACATGCATTTAATAATCTATCAATTTCTCTAGCCAATATTTTACAGTAATTATTAGAATGTAACATCATCACTCTCCTACCTATTCAAAAAGTAGATCCAACAAAGCCTGTTCCATGGGGATATGATCAACATGCATTTTAAAATTTTCATAGGGCACTAGGCCACACTACAAATAGATGCATCAGTTTATGACATAAGATACATGATTTGATTAATCTACTTGGTCTGAGTACTTCAGTTGAACCTATAAAGACAAATCCAATACAAGATAAGGCTTTAAAAATATTTTCATATCCATTTCCATAGAATTAAAAACAAGAGAAAGAGGACACATTAAGTTTTCCATCATACATACCATACACATCCTCCACCAGCTACATACCAGGTATCTTCAGTGGAGAAACATCCTTTGAGAGGTATGATAGGTGTGTATGTGTCTAGAGTTCTATCCGATCCTTCAATATCTTTTTTATATTAGGAGATTATGGAAGATGATACAAGTTACAATGCACTTTTTATTAGAACACATATCCATAATCATCCTATCCATAGTGTACTCATTGATAATGGTTATAGTCTTAATAAGTGCACCTTCACACTACTACAACATTTGGGTTATTTAGATCAGGTCATTAATATGATAGACATAGTTATCAGTGGTTTCAATGAGAATATCTAGAGTTTATTGGGTGAGATAGTACTTCCATTATAGGTTGGTCCTACACATGTGGCCACACCATTAACTATAGTTCCCATTGCAGGATTTTTTGACATACTACTTGGTCAATAATGGATTTAAAAACTTAAGGTAGTACCTTCTATAGTTCATAGATGCATGATCATTCATGCTAATTAGGTTATTATAGTTGATAGGGTTTCTTCTAAGTCACCACTCCCCACTTCAGACCCATCTACCAGCTTTTAGTCACTATCTCTAGTTCTTCCACTAATTTTAGCTTCTCCTCCAACTAACAACTAAAAATTAACATTTTCAATTCCATTTCAGTACTTTATGCATACTTTCACATTGTTATATCTATTTAGGTGTACCCTTATTGATCTAACATTATCTTTTTACAAACATTTGCTATATCTTAAAACATATTATCAAATATAAAATGTTATATCATACACACACACACACACACACACACACACACACACACACACACACACACACACACACACACACACACACACACACAATTAACACACTTGTAGGACTCTAATCAAAATCCATGTTCCAAACATCAGTGATTGGGGGAAATGTGTGTGGCACATTGATCTTTTTTTTCAAGTTTAGTTTATTCTATGCATTCTCAATAGTTTCATGCCATACTCCATCTGTAGGTGGTTGGCATCACATTCAAGTTAAAATTTCATACAAGTTTATATTTTTGAGTTCCTAAGTTCCTGAGTTGGATTTCATATAAGCCTCATACATTAGTTTTAAAGTGGATTTCATACAAACCTAAACTCTATCTTTTGAAATGGCCAAGAGTGGCCAAGTTTCCAGCACACATTCAGTTATCCATGCCATAGCGTCAAATTTCTAGCACATTCATGGGTTCCATGAGCCATCTCATATGACATATATTCTATACTGATATCACTTCATAGATTAATTTCATGAGGCAATGATGGAGTGAAAGGGCCAACCTTTGTATTTTTGAGCCATCTATTTAGTGGGATTGGACATATAGTCTAGATATCGATTAACACATGCATGATTTGTTAACTTCACTTAGTTGGTGATGATGGAGCCAAAGGGTTAGAATTTGAATTTTTAAGCCACATTTTGGGGAATTTAGCACTCAGATCCATTCATGATATTAGTCTTGATTCAACACATACTCATCATAATATAGCATCATAACAAGTTTTGTATTAGTTCGCATACTCGATGAGGTGAATTCATTCCTCTCTCTTCATTTTCTCAATTTTTATGCATTCTTATTTTATATATAGTGTATATAGTAATAACTAATCTACTTCATGTTTTTATTTATAGATTCACATGTCACAACATGCTCTCTCTACAGACATTTAGCATCACACAGTTTCATGAGCTTTTCCCTTATAGGTAAGTTCAGGTATGCTCTCTATTTTTCCTTTATCATAGTATTTCTCTTTACTACATCACTAAAATAAAGGGGGCAAATGTAATCATATAAAATGTGAAATTAGATGAATTAGGAATGGCTAATATCACCTAACCTATAGGTCCTCTTTCTTGCTTACTCAAACCTTATTGACTAGACTTTCTTTGATTCTCAGTCACCCGTAGCTTCTGAGACTTAGATTTTTGAGACCCAGGTAGCCCTTTCAGACCCAGATACATCCACCTAAGTCTCATACTCCTAGGATAATAGTTACCAATTTGGATAGGATCACCAAAACTTAGGGGTGTCTCCTTTTTTATGTTATTGTCTAAGTTCACTTTAGCCTCAAACAGTTATATTTTCTTGAATCCTTATATTTTCCCCTATTAGCCTAATGCAACCTCATCTAACCCACAATCATTGGTTTCCCTATAAAATTTCATTCAATGTCCATTTAGAAGGGTTGACACTTATTCACAATAAAATATTAGGAATACAAGTAAGTACACTCAAGAACTCTTCCCTATTCTCTACTAAATTAGCTTGATCCCTCTTTATATTATTGGTATGTAGGCAACATGCCCATACATGGGGTGTGAAGTGCATCCAACATATCCTTTACACACTAACCCCTTCTTTCTTTTCCAAGTTTGATACTCAAGTTTAAACACAAAGAGCTCCTAAGGGTATTAAATATTTTAATTAGACACATAGTGAGATCTGCATAGACCGAGGCTTCAATATTTCATTGCCAGGGTGTCATAGGCCTACCAAATAGAATTAAAAAAATCTAGACCACCAAGACAATAGTGCCAGAAGTGGACAACATCACTAGAAGTTGATAACAATGCCATAAAGTGGACTATAATGCCAAGTAGAAGGGTGTCCTTAGTTTGACACTCCTATCTAATCCAAAAGCTTCTACCATCCCTACACAACAACTTTTAGACCTTGTATCATCTGTGTTAGATCAGAATAAGCTAAGTTTGATTTCTTCACACTTACTATTTTTAGAAAAGGTAAAATACTTATTTATTTTACACAAAATAGTAGGCTAATTCAGATACATTAATTAATCATTTACATTTACTCAAAACTTTATTTTATTAGAAATTAAACACATAATTCCTAAAAGAATAAAACAAGTTTGAAGATGTTAGTTGACATATTACTATATCAGTGAGGCTGATATAATATATATGATAAAAGATAGACATTGAACTGTATCATCCAAGATGATGTAGCATAAGGAAGATATTTATGAAATAAATTGTACTGGTTTGGATGATAAGTAGGATATAGGGAAATTGGTAAATCTTAAAGGAAAGTAGACAAAGAGGTAAGATAGAAGGATACTCAGAGAAGGTCAGAATTTTTGTTATAAACATTTGCATATATTTTTTAATTCAAATTAAAGGTAGGGATTTTTTTGAACTAGGGTCCCCAAACTCTATGAGAAGTAAAAAAAAAAGGATCCATAGTCTACCAAATACCAAATAAGAAATAAGAGCAATTCGACCCATAAATAATGATAAAATAACGCAAAAACAACTAAAAACCAACCCAAAAACCAACAAAGAATAACCATACAATTAGTCTAAATATAAGCTATGCATAACATCCTCCCAATAATATTTCATCTTTTTAATGTTCATATCAATCTGTAACAACAATTTATCTCATTCTACTCCATACTAAGTTCCATTTCTCTACCCTTTCTTTCCCTTCTCTTTGTCGATGACACTGGGCTCAAAAATCTAATTAAGATGAACTCACAAGTTTTCAATGTTGTGTATTCCCTCATACATCACAAATTTGATACAATTAACTAAAAAAATAATCTTATTATGAAGTTTATCATTCTCTTATTCTAAAATATCCACCTTGAATGATAAACTCTAAATTTGTTGGTCCTCCTCCTTAGCTAAAAATATTTGGCTCATCCTTGAGTTTTCTTGCTGTAGAGAAATAACCTTACCTTTCAGCTTTGTGATCTCTTGCATAAACCACCACATGATATATTTTTGGAGGTTAATATCTTTCACTATATTATCAAAGCTATCCTAACATTTAAGTGAGGTAACTAAATTATTAAAAGCCTCATTCTGGTCTTTCAAATGTTTTTTCTAAGAAGTCTCCCTTTTCTCCATTAGAACATAAATAGGCTCCATATTCACATTCTCAACTGCTACCAGATTTTGATCTGGTTTACTTCGCTATTCAACTTCCTTAGGACAATCCCCTGGATCTTCACTTTAATCTTTAACATCAATAAAATCCCCTACTGAATCTCCCTTTTTACTATCATGGCTTAAAGATCCTAGTTCCCCTATTTGCCCTAACTAAACCCTGTAGACTTTGATGCATTTTGTAGTCATTTTTTGATGTTTTCCTACTACTTTTTATTCCTTTCTTCATCCTTATTAATACTACTCTCCATAAGTTTCTTAGTTTTCTTAGTGACCTTGCTCAGACTCCTAGGGTATTTAATCTAAACCCTTTTAATTTTTTTGATGTCAATAATCCCCTCTAGATATTTGCATATATTTATTTTTGTAAGTTTTGGTATAAATAATAAGAGCTTGAATTCAAGTTTTTTTTTAATCCAGACAAATGAGTTTGAGTTGAGTCAAGTAGGTAAAAGTCAAGTTAGAATTTTTGAGTTGAGAATTTATAAAATTGAAAAAATAAGAATAAATGCAATAAGTGGGCATACATTCCCATCATGCCCTTTGTTCATATGATGTTAGGACATCCCAAACCCATGGATGTAGTAAACACGTTTCTATGGTAGGTGGTATCAGGATGTGGACACATGTGTGTTATGTCTATAGGGCCACACCATCCCTACCTCCCCACATAGATATATATTTGGCCATCACTTTCATTTCACTTATAATCACTTCAAACACCCTCTAATATGGATCTCATTATCACACTTTTCTAATTATTACCCTCAGGGTAATGGCCATGTAGAATCTAGTAACAATAATATCAAAACTATCATTTTAAAAATATTTGATGAAAATTAAAGGAATTGGCATTATAAACTATATGATGCTCTGTGGGTAAACCATATAACTCATAATAGAGTAATTGGACTTTCCCATTATCAAATATTATATCATATAGATGCAATGTTTCCAATTTATCTAGAGTTTTTGGTCTTATAATTAGTGTAAGACATGGAAGATGATTAATTTTAGGATGCCTTAGAAAATATAATTATGTACCTAACCATATTAGAGGAAGAATGACTGATGGTAATCAATAGGATCAAAGGTCATCAAGAAAAGGTGAAATAGGTGTTTTATCACAAGGAAAGACATTAAGATTTATAAGTCAGAAACTTAGTCCTCCTATGTGATAAAAGGAAAGAACCAATAGGAAGTAAAGGAAAGTTTGAATCCCTATGGGTGGGACCTTTGAAGATTCACCATTTTTGAGGCAAAAATATGTACTATGGGAAATGTTTAAAGCATTAAAACTAATGAATATAGGTTGTCACCTACTATCCTCATAGGTGATTTAGGTTTTTGTTTTGTGTTTCATTTTATATTGTATGTTTCCTTTCCTATTGTGTGTTTCATTTCCCATTATATATTTCCCTTTCTTTGATGATCCTTTCTTATTTCCTTTTAATTCTTGGTTGTTTAAAAAATGACCTAGTATCTTAATGGAAAAAACACTAAGTCTTGAAACTAGAGATTTTGAGAGTCCACCCTATGTACTTTTCAAATTCCATGTCCCTATCTCGATCAATTTGTTGTTCACAAAATTTGGATGGATAAATTTCCTAACATTTTGTTATCAACAATAATATTTTGAATTCAATTTGATTTGTTTTTAAATCAAGTCAAATGAGTTTGAGTTGTGTTGAATAGGTTTAAGTCAAGTAAGAAATTTCAAGTTAAAAAAAGTTAAAATTTTGAAAGATTTAAAAAAGAATATGAAATGTGCCAAGTGTAATTATGTGCCCACTACATCTAGAAGTCCAAGCTCTCTTAACCTTCTAGATACACCAAACATGGGCACACATATAAATGTGTACATAGGCATGCTCACTACACCTACCATGTCCATGGTGTCAAGATGTTCCAAACCTATAGATGCAACATATATAGTCACATTATGCCACATACCTACATCCACTACATTTTCAAGGCCATGACATCCCTACCACACTATATCTAAATTGTTCATGGGGCATCCATGGCATCTCACACACCTATATGTTTGGTTGTTTACATTAATTTCACTCATATCACTTAAAACACCATATGAATTCCCTATCTAAATTCCCTATCTATTACTTTAATCCCCCACCATTTTCTAATGTTAAAGCTAAATGTTTACCAAATATAGTCAAAACCTTTGTATTTATGAGTAATCCATGGATACACAAGCTACATCAAGTGTAAATCCCATGTCAAATACCTTTTACTCACATGGAATATTACCATGGGAACATCAAAGTTATGGTATTCACCCATAGACCCTGAAGGAAGAATTAATAACTAGGGAACATATTTCATGACCACCGTCATCTATCATACACATCCCCATAATCATGTAATCTCACCATACCCATGTGATAATCTCAAAGCACTAGCCAAGGTTACATTATTTATCACCAAAAAATATGTTATGAGCCTCTATTGGTCTTGGAAAGTGATGTCTTAAAAAAATGTTATTCAGTGATTGGACATGTAGATATAGAATAATTTCACAAAATAATTGGTAATAGATCAACCAAACCTATGGGTGACCTCTTGACAAGAAGCTATCTTCCTCAAGTAGTTGGAGTTTTAATTTTTTTTGTAGTTTTTAAATCTAGTCCTAACATGTGCACAATACTATAATGAAGAGACAAGGGAAATAAAAATATGTGGGAGATGTTATTATGGAATTTTTTTTATGGAGATTTCATTGATGGCGCATTTCACATTCTATAAGGGAATGTATATGTTAAGACAAGTGTCGAGATTGGGTATAATTTCTATCATAAAAATAAAAAGAAACATATCATTGTCATGAAAAATAGTTGGTTGAAATTAAAATGAAGAGGTATATCCAAGCTTTACAAGATTATCAATAGATCTGATTTTGTATAATAATTGTCAATTATTATCACCCTCCTTAATAGGGTGGTAAGCAATGCAAATACCAAGTATTTTCATCCTTGGATGTTTCTCCCTATGAGCATCATTTGTAATGGCAAACATTTCATTGATTAGGGAAGCATGATCATTGATGCACTTCATGATCAACTCACTAAGGTGACTTCCACCAAGTCTTTATATATGATTTCATATTTAGTATACACTCTTGTTCCTCAACATGTATACCCCAGACTCACACAGTTGGAAAATCCATAGTTAGTTAAAAGAGCATAATTTTTTTAATCAACTAACCTTGCAAAAAAGCAACAAGCACTTTAGATGATTAAATGATGCATTCACCATGAGGATAGTTCAAACACTAAAATAATATCAAGGGAGATTTTAAAAGGAAGAATTAAGCTTGTGTTAATAATGAGGAATCCATTTCATCCAATTTTATAAGTTATCATATATCAGAGTTAGAGGTTTTTAAGGCTATCCCATGAGGCTTTTGATATAGTTAATTACAAAATTTTGTTGATTAAATAGTGTAGACACATTTCAGATGTTTATCAAAAAAATAAAAAGAAACATTTAGTGAGAGTAGTGTTCCCAATTTATCTAGGATACTACACATACAATAATGCAACATATGCTATAAAAATTGAGGCTAGTATAACTCACTTCACTTTGTACCCTCACTCAAGTAGATAATCATTTGAAGTTAAGGGATATGTGTGATCTAATATAGGAATTAGATCCTCATATATTTATAAACCACATCTTAAAGATCAGTTGGATGATTTTGATGATGAATTTTAAGTTAAAAAATGTGATTAGGGATGTCTAAGCCTAGATTATATCAATGTGTTTAATGAAAAATGGGTACTTGATATAATTATCAATGATGGAAATGAAATCTTTGAGTGCGATAAGCTAGTAAACCCTTGAAATTATACATGTAAAAAATAAAAAAATTGTGTGAGAATATCATTGATGATCTAGGCAACAATTTAGGTGACAATTCAGGTGATGGTTCTACCCCAATTGATGACAAAACTTTTGAGAGCCATAACTTTTGCACCATAGCTCCAATTGACTCCCCATTTGAACCATTGGAAAGATAATAATAAAGAGAATGTGGTGAGATGAAATTTATATTTAATCAATGGTTTTTGACCCCAAAAAACTCAATGGAAGTGCCCCAAATTTCAATTTTAGTAGTGTAGTCTAAAAATATTAAGTTTCTAAAAATAGTAATTCCTTGAATTTTGTATTGTTTTAAATCATGGAAGTTGAACCACTTAATCTCCCTAAATATCATTGACCTTCCACATCCTCCTCCTACTTTAAAAATGTGTATAATTTAAGATGTAACCCACAATGGAAATTAGACATCTCTTCCCAGAGATAAGTATATAGTTGTATTACGATCTTGAGTAATAAAACATCTCTTCTCAGAGAATTTATTATTACTGTGTTATTTTTGTGTATCTATCAATCAAATATTGTAAGTTTTTAATCAATGGTATTAGAGTTTTTTATCTTGAGAGTGTATGATCCTGAGGATGAGGTTAGGCTACAATAAGGTTGGGTGGAAAACAATAGAGCTTCCAAACTATCCACCTATTCACTCGAAATGACTTCAAATGGAAGAAAACACCGAGACATCTAATAATTTCAAGGAAATGGTGAATGAATCCCTCCAATGGAAATAATCATAGATGTTTTAAAAAAATTCCCAAATTCTCTAATAACTCTTGATGGGAAATTTTGGCTCCTCATCTGCACTTCCTAGCTCCTCATCCATGGAACATCCTTTCAGTGCCCCAACACCCTTCAAGGTTCAGGTGAATTTTGATATTCCTACATTTGAAGGAAAAATCAATAATAATGTAGTAGAAAATAAGTTAGATCAATTATCTTCCTACTTCTCTATAAATAAATTCATTGATGGAGAAAAGATCACTTTTGCTCTTTTGAAAGCATCATTGCCTATGAAAAATTGGTGGGAAGTGTACAAAAAGAGGTTCAGTATATATGGTAGTGGCCTTGAGGTGGAACCTACCTGGGATGATTTTTTGGAAGCAGTAAAGGAAGAATACTATCCCATTGAAGTATATGATTATCTGTACATATAGTGACAACAAATTTTCCAAGGTAAGGACCAATCTATTCAAGATTACATAGACATTTTTCATTATCTATCTACAAGATTGGGCATCCAAGAAAGTGAGAAAAATAAGACTCTCAAATATTATGGTAAACTATAATGGTACATATGGGGGGTAATGGAACTCTTCAATTTGAAAACCCTTGATGAGGCATAAAAGTTCATAGTGAAGATTGAGCAAAAGCATGGAAGGGAGAATATGAAGAGTCAACCTTCAAAATGGAAAAGTGACAAGGAAGGTCAAACATGAGGCCAAAATTAGAAGCAAAATGAGTTTCAAGATAAGAAACCCCAAAAGGGGAAGACTGGAAAATGGTGTGATTACCACAAAAATGGAACTCACTCCAAATAATAATGTTAAGCCATTAAGTCACTACTTTTTGAGTCACAATAGTTGACATCTACTACTCTATCTCATACACAACCTACAGTCAAATACGATGAAGAAAAGGTTGTAGATGTTGATATAGATACCATCATCACTTCATCATCACAAACCTGCAAGGAAAGGCTAGATGACAAGGAAAAATTATTTCACTCCAAATTATGGGTAAAAGGTAAGCCTCTACATTTCATTCTTGATAGTGGGAGTCAAAAGAATTTAATCTCTGCTAAAGTTGTGAAAAGTCTAAATCTTTCCATGAAGCCTCACCCAAAGCCATATAGTATTGGAAGGTTGATCCTAGGGAGAGACCTCTGTGTCACCCATTAGTGTCTTCTTTCATATGTAATAAAACCTTTCCAAGATGAAGTCTTGTGTGATGTGGTCAATCTAGATGTTTTTGATGTACTCCTTGGTCAACCATTCATGTATGATCGACATGGCATCTATGAATCATGAACCTAAAGAATCACCCTCACTCTTGGAACATGGTGCTATAGGGTATTTGAGGTACCACTTCCCACATCTATATTCTTGATCAGTGCCAAGCAATGTAAGAGATTGGTGGAGAAGATGAAGCAATTCATTTTTATGGTGGTCAAAACACAAAAATATAAGAAGGCCAATGTTACAGTCCTAACTACCTAATCAACACAACAATAGAAGTAGATGGGACAAATCATAATAGAATATGATGATTTATACAAGTTACCCATAGGAGTTCCACTACACTTCCAGGTAACAAATTCTATCAATTTGATCCTTGGATCACCTTTGCCTAATAGTCTTATGTATCTTAGATCAATTTTGGAGAATGATGAGATAAAAAGATATATTCAAGAATTGATCCAAAAGGGTCACATTAGGCCAAGCTTTTCACCTTGTGGTAACCCAATTGTCCTAGTACAAAAGAAAGATGGAACATGGAGGCTTTGCATTGACTATCAAGCCTTGAGTAAAATTAATGTGAAGAATTGATACCCCCTCCCCAGGATTGATGACCTACTGGACCAATCTATGGTGCAAAGTTCTTCACCAAAATTGATCTCAAATCTAGCTATCACTAAATTCACATCAATCCCACCAATTTCTGGAAGACTGCATTCAAATCTAAGGATGGGCTCTTTGAATGGTTAGTTATGCCTTTTGACTTAACTAACACACCTAAAACCTTCATGAGGATGATGGATGACATCCTAATACCCTTCACCAACTCATTCATGGTTTTATACCTAGATGACATACTCATCTACAATAGAACATGGGAGGAACATTTGCAACATATTCGTAAAGTTATTCAAACTCTTTGGGAGCACAAGTTGTATGCAAATCTTAACAAATGCACATTTAGGATGAAAATAATTTAGTACCTTGGGTACGTTGTGAATGAGGAAGGGGTCCATGTTGATCTAGATAAAATTTAGGTTATTTGAGATTGGCCTACACTAAGGACCCTCAAAGAACATCACAGCTTCTTGGGTCTTGTAAATTTCTATCACATGTTTGTTCTTAGATTTTCACATGTTACTTGGTCACTAACCCAAGTGACTAAAGGAGGAGCTAAAGCTACATTTTAGTGGGGTGAAATACAACAAATGGCATTTGATATTTTGAAGAATAGACTTTTCTTATCCCCTATTCTTGCCTTTCCATATTTGCATCAACCTTTTGAGTTGATGATAGATGCATCTGAATATGCCATGGGAGATTTCATCATGTAACATGGCCATCCTATTGCATATCATACTGAAACTTTCACTGATACAGTTAGGAAATACTTTACATATGATAAGGATCTCTATGCCATTATTCAAGCCTAAAAATAATAAAAACACTACATCTTAGGGAAAGAGATAGTCATCCACACTAACCATAGAGCATTGGAATTCATCTAAACATAGAGCAAATTGTGAAATGAGAGGTACCAAAAGTGGGCCACATATTTATAGTAATTCCATCTGATAATCAAACACAAAAAGGGGAGCTCAAATATGATCGTATATTATCTGAGTTACCAACCAATTACTGCACTCACAATAGTTCTTGACCTATGCAGACATGAGATTGCCACTTGGGGTGATCTATATGAAACAAATCCTACCTTTGATGATACATATCAGGTACTTCAAAAAGGTAAAAATGTTTCTAATTTATATTTTCAAAATAATTTCCTCTATCATATGGGGCACATCTATGTTCCAATTTTAGAACAATAGAAGATGATATGGGAAGCACATTTTAGTAGGATAGCTAGACACTTTGGTGTAGAAAATACATTGGCAATTCCTCAAAAACACTTCTATTGGCCCCATATGCAAAAGGATGTGGAAATTTATCTCAAATATTGCATCCCATGTGTGATAGCCAAGCCAAAAAATAAGAATCAAGGATTGTACATGCCATTTCCAGAACCAACCAAGCCTTGGAAATCTATCTCAATGGATTTTCTCTTAGCTTTGCCCACTTCAAAACATGGAAAGGACTATATTTTTGTTGTAGTTGATCATTTTTCAAAAATGGATATCATGATTGCTTGTAAGAAAAATATATCTATTGAAGAAACTTCTCAACTATATTTTAGTCATGTATGGCTCCATTTTGGTCTCCCTAAGTCCATTGTCTCAGATCAAGATAATAGGTTCTTGAGCATCTTTTGGTCCACTCTATGGAAAATGATAGATACCAAGTTGATGAAGTCCACAACCTTCTATCCACAGACTGATGTTTAGATAGAGGTGGTAAACCAATTGATTGTTCACATGATTTATACATATCACTCCAAACATCAATGCACATGGGATGAGGGGCTTCTTTTCATACAACATGGATACAATCAAGCCCTACACAGCTTGACCAAGCACAGTCCATTCCAAGTATGCTTTGGGTTCTAACCCATGGTACTAATTGATATAGCCATTATATTATCCACCATGGAATACACACCTCATGGAAGATCTGAGGTAGTAAAATCAACAAATTTCACTAAATAAATGCAACACATCTAACAGCAAGTTCATGACATCTTGTAGAGGATGAATCAGAAGTATAATCAATGCCATGACAATTATAGGATTACACATCATTTTGTTTTGGGTGACAAGGTTTGGTTTTGGATTTATAAGGAATGACTTGTAGGCCCACATAGAAAAATTCAGCCTCTACGATATAATCCCTACACCATCACTAGAGAATTTGGAGAAAATGCTTTTGAGTTGAACCTACCAGCCTACCCTGGTCTGCATCTAATATTCAACATGGAGCTCCTAAAACAACATCATATACCTCTATTAGACACTTTAATTGTAGTAGAACAACTAGACATTGATGATCTTGATATACCGATTTTTTCTCCAGTATAGGAGGATTAGATTATGGACACCTGGATGAAGACAACAAGAGGATGCTCTATTCTACTTTATCAGGTAGTCAAAAGGGGCCAGCTTAGCCACCAAGGTGAGTGGATCATAGAGAATAAAATTGAGATGCAAATACCACACTTGATGAGGAATATTGATGTAATAGGGATCATTTCTTCTCAAGGAGGGAGGAATGATCTGGGCAACAATTGAGGTGATGGTTCTACCCTAATTGATGATGGAACTTTTGGGAGCCATAACTTTTGCATCATAGCTCCAATTGACTCCCCATTTGAACTATTGGAAATATAAGAATGAGGAGAATAAGGTGAGATGGAATGGAGATCTTCTCAATGGTTTTTGACCCCTAAAACCCCAATAGAAGTGCCCTAAATTTTAATTTTAGTAGTGCAGTCTAAAAATAGTAATTCCTTGAATTTTATATTATTTTAAATCATGGAAGGCAAACCACTTAATATACATCAATATTGGTGACCTTACACATCTTCCTCATAATTTAAAAAAGTCTATAAATGAATATGTAACCCAAAATGGAAATCAGACATATCTTCCCAAAGATAAGCATATAGTTGTATTGAGATCTTGAGTAATAAAACATCTTCTCAGAGAATTTATTATTACTATGTTGTTTTTGTATATTTGTCAATAAATTTTTTTGAGTTTTGGATAAATTTAGGTGGTTTAATAAAATTATTTTAGAGTTTACAGGATTTGGTGATTCCCACAAATCCATGGATGTAACTTCATCTAAACAAGCTCTTGTATCTAATCCTAGTGTTGACCAAATTTGACTTTTAGGTCAAATTGGGACCCATATAAGTAAAAACACGAGTTTAATATGTTTTATGGGGTCTTATATATTGTCATAGGGTGTTTTATATGTTATAATATGTCATTTAATGTCATATTAGCCTTGGTCTTAGTCATATTAGTCATTTGTCATTTTAGATCATTTTAATGGGCTTTTAAGGGTCATAAATGCAAGTGCCATGTTTCCCAAGGTGTCCAAATGTCAATTTTTCCTCAAAATCATCTAACAAATTATTTTATCTATCATTGATATTAATTATATCATAATATTGTAGGTTGTTTAACTGAAATTTAAGAAACAACTGAAAAAGAGAGCAAATGGCACTTGTACGACCCATGGGGAAGTGTGCCACATGGGAAAAGATTATGGAATGCCTATTAAACTTCCTAAAAATCATATCAAATTTTTTTTTACTTTGACATTTCCATTTTAAATCCAAAACTATTCTACTCTTTCCTTGCTTTCCTAAACATATAGAATTAACCTACATGTTTGTGCTTAGTACAGACAACTCAGGAGGTTTTAGGATAAAATATTTTGAGAAGTTGAAATACACTTATTTAAATTAATTTACATTATAATATTTTTAGTAATGGTGGCCTAATATTTATGAACCATCCTCATGAAGTTGACTATACTTTTTTGCTAGCTATTTCATGCACCCAATAGGTTTTGCTCCATTTTGGTCAAATTCGTATGAACCAATTAGTGATATTAAGTCTAGAGGATTTTGTATACCTTATAATATGGTATATATTTTTATTTTTATGTTTCATTGTTTTTTTATGGAAAAGTTAGTCTATGTTGAAAGGAAGATGTCACATGTGTAGTCTGAGTCAAAGTTTTTCTTGTTTACAAAGTGTTGTTTTCTTGTAGAGGTCTCATGTAGTTAAAACATGGTGTCCCATTGGTATTATGGTCATATTATCCCATCTCTCCATGTTTAGTCTCATAACACCATGTTTTGATCAAATATGTAGTCATGAACATGTCACAACCAGTCCTTTACTCAATCCCACTTGCATCCATGTTGATCATGTGTATACAATATGCTTAGTGTGTTCATGGAACTATACTACAGGTTTAAAGAATTTGAGATGTGTTTATAAATAGAGACAAATATTTTAGATCCTCTAAATAGTAGAAATAAAACTATGATAGTTAAATATAATGTGGACATAGTCTACCATTAGAGTATGTACCTACAGGTGCTCTCATAGAAGATTTCCAACATTGAGATAAGGTGTAAAATTGACTCAAGCTTTTGACATCATCATTTATCATTAATCAATTTTAAAGAGCATAGAGAATGTTATAGGGTCAAATTTATGACATCACTGCCTATCACACCAATCTTGTTATTTGCCTACGTATAATCTTCACCTACAAAAGCTTGCTGACATCATGCTGAGAGGAGGGAAGCTTGATATGGTTTTAAATATTATAATATTTCCAAGGGTGTATTGGGACATTTTTTGGAAACATGGGAATTATCATAACCTATCCATCCCTCATAATGCCTAAGATTTCATGATACTACCTGTATATATTGGATAATCACCTATAGGTGACCCTAGCAGAGATGTATGAGTCATTATTTGGGAGATTAAAACATGACAAAGCCTTCCCTTAGGATCTTGGTAGGTAAAATTAATCATTATATACCTTCTTTAGAAGGCTAGGTTGAATAAATGAGGGTGAAACCTTTATTAAAGACAATGACTGTAAATACATAAACTTAGTCCCTAAAGAGTGAAAATAGGCCTAAAACCTTTACAAACCCTCAGTCAGGACTAGTTTGGAGAAATGGAGTTGGATAGTTGATCTAATGGAATATTTTTCTCATGAAATATTTTGACCTTGAAGAGGACTCCCTCAAGCTACTTCCCCATCTTTTTTATCTGTATGAACTTATACATATAGGGTTAGAAACATGGTATTTTTTACCATTTTATGTGTTTAACAAGTTCCAGAAAGATTTTGAGGATGAAACAAAATTTATGAGGAAGATTTATACTTTTTATAAGTATCCATGTTTATTTTAAGCCTTAAAAAAAATTCTAAGTGTGTAAAAAATAACTCTCATCTCAACCAGTCAAAATTGGCCTTATGGACAAGCTAGTGAGAAGGATGGAAAACTTTAAGTGAGTTGAATTTAATATGTCCCTAGTGATTATAAGGCCATAGAGAGTAGTTAAAATTTTCATCCACTCTCTCCTAGGTATTTTCATGGGAAACTAAATCCAATTTTGATGCCAAGTGTGCAAGGTGCATGAATGAATAATGTTTTTGACAATAGATGATGATAGCTCAGTTTGGGATGATTCCATATGAACAAGCCTAAAACCAATTCATGAAGAGGAATTAATTTAACCCTTACCATTAATTCCAATCATCATACCTATCCATAGTTAGTTTTGGGATGTTCAAACATGGCTAATTATGAATGTAGTTTTTTTGAGCCAATTAAGGGAATTTCATGCCACTTTACAAGAGTTTGATGACTTGGATAGACACTTGTGATTCATAAAATTGCATGGTTCATATCATATCCTATTTTCATGCACAAGTAACTAATTCTCTCATCTTAACAAGTGTCCTTGTGACCCTTGGACTTCTCTCTTTTTCTCTCTCTCAAGTTCTATAAGAACTAGCCATTTTGGCTATTGTAACTCATGCTTCACCTAAGTATGGTGAATTCCTACTCATTTTCATAGAATTTGATTAAAAATAATACTTATTTTTACCTCTTCATGACTTTTCATAAATGTGTTTTAATTGAATGATGAATCTTGCTTAGTGAAGACTATGGATTCCTTAGCATGTTGTCTCATTCTTGCATCTTATTTACAGTTATAAAGCTTCTTATTGTAGGGCATGTGAAGTGTTATAGGAAATTTCAAGTATTGAGTGAGTTAATATTTTCATCAGTTCCATTTAAGGCCTCTTGTCTAGTCCTCCTAGCTTTTCACATTCATCTATAACCTCATAATGTAACTTTGATGTGAGAATATGTAGATTGGAGAAGTGTATGTTTGGTTTGTCCTTTGTTCTCATGTGTAACATGCATCTAGTTGGAAGTGTGACATTCAAGAAACAACTGAAAAAGATAGAAAATGGAACTTGTACAAACCATGGGGAAGTATGCCACATGGGAAAATATAATGGAAGGAATTTTAACCTTAATAAAACACATTTAAATATTTTTTTATATAGAAATTCCATTTTAAATACAAAACCATTATACTCTTTCTTTGCTTTCCTAGACATACAAAAATGGACTGCATGGTTGTGCTTAGTATAGATAGCTCAAAAGGTTGAAGGAAAAATTATTTTGGGAAGTTGTAGTAAAATTCAAGAGCTTAATTTAAATTATAATAGCTAGAGGAATGGTGCAATGTGATTTATGAACCATCCTCATGAAGTTCACTATATGTTTTTGCTAACTATTTCATACACCCTATAGGTTTTGATCTATTTTGGTCAAATACATACAAACCAATTGGTGATGTTGACTCAAAATGATGTTGTATACCTTCTCATATGGTTTCCATTCTTAGTTTCATGTTTCATGATGTTTTTATGGGTAGGTTAGTTTATGTTAAAATGAAGGTGTCACATGTGCAATCTCAATCAAAGTTTTTCTTATTTATAGAGTGTTATTTTCCTATAGAGGTCTCATGTAGTTGGAAAATGGTGTTCCATAGGTATTGAGGCCATATTATCCCCTTTATCCATGTTTAGTCTCATAATACCATGTTTTGATCAAATATTTAGTCATGAACACCTCACAACCAGTCCTTTGCTTAATCTCACTTGTATCCATGTTGATCATGTGTATATAACATGATTAGTGTGTTCATGGAACTATAATAGAGGTTTCAAGAAGTTGATATTTGTCTATAATTAGAGACAAATATTATATATCCTTAAAATAGTAAAATGAAAACTATGATAGTCAAATATAATGTGAACACAGTTTGTCATTGGAGTGTGCACCTATAGGTGCTCTCACAGAAGCTTTCCAATGTTGAGACAAGGTGTAAAGCTGCCTAAATATTTTGACCTTGTAATTTATCATTTTATCCATTTTAAAGAGCATGGATAATTTTATAGGGTAAAATTCATGACATCATACCTATCACACCAATCTTGTTGTTTGCATGCATACAATCTTCACCTACATAAGCTTGCTGACATCATGTTGAGAGGAGGGAAGCTTGATATGGTTTTCAATATTATAATATTACCATGGGTGAATTAGGGAATTTTTTGGAAACATTGGAATGATCATAAATTATCTATCACTCATTATGCCTAAGATTTCATGCTACTACCTATACATATTGGATAATCACCTACAAGTGACCCTAACAGAGATGTATGAGTCCTTGTTTGGGAGGTTAAAACATGAAAAAGACTTCCCTTGGGATCTTGTTAGCTAAAATTAAGCATGGAAGACCTTATTGAAAATTATAAGTTGAAAAAATTAGGGTGAAACCTTGGTAAAAGACAATGACTACAAATACATGAACCTAGTCCCTAAAGAGTGAAAATAGGCCTAAAATGCTTACAAACCCTCAATCAAGACTAGTTTGGAGAAATGGAGCTGGATATATGATATAATGGAATATTTTTCTCATGAAATATATTGTAAATTATAGAGTAATCCCTTATGCTACTCCCCATGCTTTTTATCTGTATGGACTTGTATGGACGGGATGAGAAATGGGGCATTTTTGACCATTTTGTGTGTTTATAACATTATATAAGGAGTATAAGGATGAAAATAACTTTATGAGGAATATTTATATTGGTTTTAACTCCCCATTTTCATTTAAAGCCTTATAAAAACATTTAATTATGCAAATAATACCTCTCATCTCAGCTAGTCAAAACTAGCCTAGTGGACAAGCTAGTGAGAAAGATGGAAAACTTCAAGTGAGATGAATTTAAGGTGCCCCTAGTGCTTATAAAAAAATTAAGAGTCTTTAAAATTTTCATAAAATCTCTCCCATGACTTTTAATTGGTAATTTAATCCAATTTTAAGGCCAAGTGTGCAAGGTGCATGAATGAGAAGTTTTTTGGACAACATAAGATGATAACTTAGTTTAGAATGATTCAAGATGAAAAAGACTAAAACCAATTCATGGAGAGGCAAGCATAAAAACCTTAACCTTAATTATAATCATCATACCTATCCCTAATTAGTTTTGGGACATTCAAATAGGGCTAATTATGAATGCATTTTTACAAGAGTTTAATGACTTGGATAGACACTCGGGCTTCCTAAACATGCATGGTTAATCCCATATCCTCTTATCATGCATAATTAATTGATTCTCTTATATTTAAAAGTGTTTTTGTGACCCTTAGACTTCTCTCTCTCTCTCTCTATATATATATATATATATATATATATATATATATATATATATATATACACACACACACAAACTAGCCATTTTGGATATTATAACTCATGTTCCACCTGACTATGGTGAATTCCCGGTCATTTGCATACCATTTGATAACTAATAAAACTAATTTTTACCTCTTCATGATTATTCATAAGTGTATTTTACTTGAATGATGAATCTTTCTTAGTGAAGACTATGGATTCCTTAGCATGTTGTCTCATTCTTGCATCCTATTTAAAGTTGGAAAGCTTATTCTTGCAGGGCATGTGAATTATTATAGGAAATTTCAAGGATTGAGCGAGTTAATATTTTCATTGGTGTCATTCAAGGCCTCTTTTCTAGTCTTCCTAGCTTTGCACATTCATCCATAACCTCATAATGTAATATTGATGTGAGAAGATGTAAACTAGAGAAGTGTATGTTTGGTTTGTCCTTTGTTCTCATGTGTAACATGCAACTGGTTGGAAGTCATCAATTTATTTTATGTATAACCTCCCTTAGGATAGTTTTATTTCAATTATCTCTCTCCTATTTCAACCCCCAAAGTTTAGGTGTAGGTACAATCCAAAGTGGTACATCAAGGGAACTAACCCTATCTAGAGATCCACCTCATCCTTAGGCTACCCAGAAGCCTAGAGGTGTTTCCATTATGGCACTTGGATGAGGAGAGATTTTCCATCTCCTCAAAGGGTGAAAATTTAAGTGACAACACATAGGATAAATATATCTAATGATTTTGGTACTATCTCTCATCCATTATTAAGGTTGTTGGTGATGACAATGATAAAGACCAAAACTAATAAAAAATACCAATCAATCTTGTGTTAAGGGCCCCCTTATAGGAATAAAATGTTAAGCCAAGAAAATAATGTTAACTCAACAATATTCTTCCCCACTTGGAGATCCCTCTTGGCTAATTAGGAACACCAAATGATAACATATTATTTTTGTTTAAGTTTTGGAGTAATCATCAGCTGTAAGAGAGGTACTCACTTCCACTTCTTTAGGATTGATTTATCTTATTCTTTCATCTTCTTCACATATCCCACTCTCACCATATTATACTCCTCCAAGGTATCCTACATCACCAACTTCATAAATGGGTGTTGATACATAGATGGTTAGTACTAAGGTTGTGAATTTGTAATGGATGTCATACTTACTAGAAAAATAAATAAGATAACAGATGTGGAGCTGATCTAAGCAACAATTCAGGCAATAATTTGGGTGATGGGTCCACCCCAATTGATGACGAAACTTCTGGGAGCCATAACTTTTGCACCATAGCTCCAATTGACTCATCGTTTGAACCGTTGGAAATCTAGTAATGAGGGGAACGTCATGAGATGGCATGGATCTCTTCTCAATGAATTTTGACGATTGAAAACCCAATGGAAGTGCCCCAAATTTCAATTTTAAGAGTGTAGTCTAAAAATAGTAAGTTTCTAAAAGTAGTAATTCCTTAAATTTTGTATTGTTGTAAATCATGGATGTCAAACCACTCAATCTCCCTCAAGATTGGTGACCTTCCACATCCTCCTACCACCTTAAAAACATGTATAAATTAAGATGTAACTTGAAATGCAAATTAGACACCTCTTCTTAGAGATAAACATATGTTTGGGTCTATAAATTTTATCAATAAGAAATCTCTTCTCAGAGATAACATTATCTGAATTGTCTTGTTCTATTTTTTGAATTATATTTCAACCGAAGCTTTCAAGTTTGGGATTAGTGGTATCAGAGCAATTTTTCTTTAGGGTGTATGATCCTAAGGATGAGGTTAGATTACAAGAAGCTTGGGTGGAAAATAAAACCAGTAGACCATCCACCTATTCGCTCCAAATGACTTCAAATGGTGGACAACACCAAGACATCTGATCCTTTCAAATAAACTATGAATAAATCCCTCCAATAGTATAAAGCATAGATGTTACAAAAATTCACTCAAATTCTCCAACAAATCTTGATGGGAAATTTTGGATCCTCGTCTGTACCCCCACATCCTTTCAGTGCCCCAATACCCTTCAAGTTCATGTGAATTTTGATATCCCTACATTTGAAGGCAAAATCAATGTTGATGCAGTAGAAAATTGGTTGGATCAATTATCATCTTATTTTTATATAAACAAATTCACTAATAAAGAGAAGATAACTTTTACTCTTTTGAAAGCATCATTACCTATCAAAAATTGGTGGGAAGTGTACAAAAAGAGATTCAGTGCAGATGATATTGGCCTTGAGACAGAACCTACCTAGGATGATTTCATAAAAGCTGTAAAGGAAGAATACTACCCCATTGGAGCATATGATGATCTGTATATAGAGTGGAAATAACTTCACCAAGGTAAGGAATAGTCTTTTCAAGATTACACTGACATTTTTAATTATCTATCTATGAGATTAGGCATCCAAGAAAGTGAGAAACACAAGGTTCTCAAATATCATGTCAGACTACAATGGTACATATGAGGAGACATAGAACTCTTCAATTTGAAAACCCTTGGTGAGGCATATAAGTTCACAGTGAATATTGAATAGAAGTATGGAAGAATGAATATGAATAGTTAGCCTTCAAAATGGAAAAGTGACAAAGAAGGTCAAACACGAGGCCAAAATTGGAAGCAAAAGGAAGGAAAGATTAGGAAGTGGTGTAATTATCACTAATCTAGAACTCACTCCAAAGAAGAATGTCGAGCCATCAAGTCCCTACTTTCTAAGTCACAATCCTTAACATCCATAGCTCTACCTCATATAGACCCTGCAATTGAAGAGGTTGAAGAAGAGATTATAGATGAGCCTGAAGCAATTGTTTCTTCATCACATACCCATGAGGAGAGGCTAGATGACAAGGAAAGGTTGTTTCACTCTAAATAATGGGTGAAAGGTAAGCCTCTACATTTCATTCTTGATAGTGGAAGTCAAAAGAATTTAATCTCTGCTAATGTTGTGAAAAGCCTAAATTTTTCCATGAAGCCTCACCCAAAGCCATATAGTATTGGATGGTTGAATCTAGGGAGAAACCTTCGTGCCACCCATGAATGTCTTGTCTCGTATGCAATAAAACCTTTCCAATATGAGATCCTATGTGATGTGGTCAATCTATATGTTTGTGATATACTCTTTGGTTAGCCAATGATGTATGATTGATGTGGAACCTATGAATTAATAACTTGAAGGATCACTCTCACTCTTGGAACACGGTGTTATAGGGTACCAAAGGTACCACCTTCTACATCTATCTCTCTGATTAGTGCCAAGAAATTTGTTCTCATGGTGGTCAAGCCACAAGAATATAAAAGGGGTGATGTTGCAGCCCTTCATACAAAAAAAACACAACAATAAAAGTAAATAGATACCAAGCTAAATAATTTCATGGCCTTCCATCCATAGACTAATGGTTAGATAGAAATGGTGAACAATCGAGCCCTGCACAATTACATAAAGCATAGTCCATTTCAAGTATGCATTAAGAATCAAATAAAAATACAATTGCCACACCTGATGACAAATATTGATGAAATGGGGACCATTGCTTATCAAGGAGGAAGGAATGATCCGAGCAAAAATTCAGGCAATAATTCGGGTGATGGGTCTACCCCAATTGATGATGGAACTTCCAGGAGCCATAACTTCTACACCGTATCTCCAATTGACTTGTCGTTTGAACCATTGGAAATATAATAATGAGGGGAACATCATTAGATTGCATTGAGATCTAATAAATGAAGTTTTACCCTTGAAAACTCAATGGAATTTCCCTAAATTTTAATTTTAGTAGTGTAGTCTAAAAATAGTAAGTTTCTAAAAATAGTAATTCCTCAAATTCTGTATTGTTGTAAATCATGGAAGTCAAACCACTCAATCTACCTTGATATTAGTGACCTTCCACATCATCCTAACACCTTAAAAATATGTACAAATTAAGATGTAACTTGAAATGGAAATCAGACACCTCTTCTTAGAGATAAACATATGTTTGGGTCTACAAATTTTATCAATAAGACATCTCTTCTCAAAGATAACACTATCTAAATTATCTTGTTCTATTTTTTGAATTATCTTTCAACCAAAGCTTTCAAGTTTTGGATTAGGAGCTACCATACTTCAACACTTTGCTGAAAATTCTTACAAATCCTCCCTCAATAAAGGCTAAGGCAACTTATCTATTGGCCATAGATCCATTTGATGCTCAATTTTTTGAAATTGTAGAACCAAATGTTGATAAGGAAGAAGGAGAGATGAACATCTTTGATTATATATTTAAAATATTTTCCATGGGAAAATCCATTCATGAAAATGATGTGAAAAATATGTGAGTGAACACTAATAAAATAATCAAGAGAGTTGAACAAGATGAACTAATGTATGAACAATTAAAATATCAAGTCTGATAGCTCATGGGAATTGTAAACTATCTCTTGAATTTGGTCAAATATCTCTCCACTGCTCAAGTTAAAGCCACTGCATAAGTCCCCAGAGTAGTTAAAGAGTATATTTCAGCCATATATAAACATAATAGTTATAATAAGGTGCTTGAGGCATGGGTGGTATAATTATTACTTGATAGTTTGAAGTACATTGATGAGATAGTGAAGCTTTATGAAATGATTGATTCAAATAAAACCAAAGTTGATAAAAAAAATACTATCAAGGTGAAATAAACCTATGGAAAAATATACTGCTTGATATTGAGATGGTAAGCATTGATGTAGACATTCTTTCTAAAATAAGAATATTTTATAAAAATAAAAATATCTCTATCTTTTGATTGGTTACTGTTATCACATATGATTGCACCTATCTTGATTTTGTAGCTTTTTGTGTAAGTGCCTAATGAAATAATGGAAAAACCTCCAAAGCTGTGGGACCTAGGAAATTTTTAGGTTAATCTCTAGAGAAGGCTAACTTCCTTTCACTAAAATCTAATGCAAACTGATAAGATATCAACCTTGTGAAAATCTCACTCTTTAGTGATTTTTGGATCCTAAACTAAGGTTTTAATAGGGAAAAGGGTTGAAAAATTAAAATTTTATAAAAAAATAAAAATAAGGCAATTTCACCAAATTTATATAGTGGATCCATATGCTTGCTTATAAATCACAATAGGGCAGAAAATAGATTGAGTTTATGTTAAGCATAGACTTATGTAAATTTGAAATTAGAGGTAGTATTTTAGCTATTTTTCAACAAAGGGAAAAAATCCTTATTTCAAACAATATTATCAAGAGGGAAAAAACACCACAGATGATTTATCTTAAAATTAAAATAAAAGATAAAAACTTCCACAAATAATTAGATAACTTACATGAAACAAAGATTCCAAAAACAAGAAATGCAAAACTCAACTTTATTTCTCTCTAAAGGCTACAACTTGTAGTAAATACATTCAAGATGTAGAAAAATATTAATAACAACAAAAATATAGGTTGGGCCATGATGTCTAACAATATTTATAAAAAAAATTGTCTTAGAAGACATGTAGTTTATAAAACTTGAATAACAATTAAAAGGAGGTCATGCAAAGGGGGCAAGTTTATGTATTTCTAGCATTTCTGAACTTGTGGAATAACTAGAAAATGGCATGCATGAGTTTTGTATTGATCTAGAAGTGGTTTTGATGTAGCTAGAGATATTCATGTAAGACTCCTTAGATGATGGCTAGAAACAACTCTCCATGCAAGAAGTGGCACTAAAAATAACTTGGTATTCAAAAAGAAAAGATAATATTGAAAATAATTTTTCAAATCTCTTTTACATGCAACCCGTAGCATGCAAAATTAAAGAGATACTTTTCAACATTCAAACCTTTATCACTTTATACCAAAAAGGGAGCATGAAATTTTCTTTATGACATTGCACCTTTTCATTTCACATTAATTAAAATAGAAAGTACAATTTGTAACTTGCTTTTTATAACTTCCACACCTAAAAGATATAAAGTGAAAGGTATATGTTTTTCTCTTTCTTTAAAAGATTTATTAAAAATACACAACTGTAATTTGTAATTAAAAATTATAATTAAAATGTCTTAAAAATGAAAATACACATGATAACAATATTTTAAAATATCCGTAAGAGAGGGAAAATTTAATTAGTCTTCAGCGAGCTTGATGTAGGAGCATCTACATATATCTTCAGGCAAGACATGGTTACAAGTCATGTTCGAATTCAAATTTTAATTTATTGTATTTTTCCCTCTAAAATGTTGTTAATGAGGAGTAATTGTAAAAAAAAAAAAAAAGTAAAGGTAAAAACAAAATAATTGTTTGGGCTGTTGAGAAAATAGAGGAGGAATGGTTGAAATTTTTTCAACCTTGGTATGTTGTTGCAAATTTAAAACTGTTTTTGGTTTTATCTTGAGCCCAAGTTGGGTGTAGAGGTTAGGGAGAAGACTTTTTAAAAACAAAAAGAATAAGATATGCAGAGAAGAGAATAGAGAGGACAGAGGAGTACGTAGAAGGAAAGAGAAGGAGAATTTATTATTCGGCAAGGAGAAAGGAAGAATGATCACCAGTTATGTAAGAATGCAGGTATCTAAGAAAGAGAAAATTGAAGCATTTTATGTATTTTCTGTGCCTTTGTTTTATGTTGCATCTGTAGAGAGTATACAATCAGGAAATGATCTTAATCAAATTCAATGCTTTCCTATATTGATGGTGCATTAATCTATAGTGGATTTAAAACCGAGATAAGGGTGAAATGTTTTTGACACTGATTTAATGAATGATTCAATATCAATGTTCTCTCAATCTTTGAGTCCCTATTTTAAGTGCACGTAGTTATCTGTAATCAAATTGTGTATGCATAATCCTCTACTGAAAACTCTCAAGTATTTGAGATAAAAAGCCTTGCTAGTTTAATTTACATCGGATACCTTGGTGACCCTGCTTCTGCATTTCATGTTACCCATCGTCAATGATTGGACCACAAAAGGCAATGTTCTCAGAGAAATGTCTTCCATTGTTTTGGACCTACAAATTTTGGAAAGTCTACACTACTCAATGTTTTAATTGGAAAGCAATTTGTTGAAAGGTGAACATTGATTTCTATTATGTTATGTGCACTTCAAGATTTCCCATAGTTTGATTAATATGAATAGCTTAAAGCAGCATATAGACTAAAATATGATGGATCTCTATCCACATGATTGTGTATACAAGATGGCCATGTTGGCAAAGCAATGCGTGGAAGAAGATCCCATCTTGCGTCCAGACATGAAGCAAGTTGTACTCACTCTTTCACAAATCCCGTTGTCTTCTGTAAATGGGAAGCAGCCCTTGTTGGTAATAGTCAAGTTTTTAGTAGACTTATATAGGGAAGATAATTTCAAATTTTGAATGCATATCCAGATGAGGATCTGAGTTTTTATATAGATTTGATTTTCAAAGCAAGTATTCCAATCTGGACATTTCAATCTATATGGCATTTATGTGACTTTACACTCTAATGTATTATGATCCATTTTTTTTTTCTTTTTCAACAAGAAGAGGATGATCAGGGAATAAGAATGCAATGTGACCATCAAGACCCATCCCCAAAAGTATAAGGTCAAACGTTGGGAAGCCACTATCTTTTCACACATCTACAACCCCTGTTTCACAAGTTGCCTCAACCCAGTTTCATAATCCTCTATTGCAGCACTCTATAGAAAAGGAATCAATAATTGAATATACACGACCTAGAATAACTAGCACCTTAGAAAGGAAATTATCATATGTTAACTTGTAATTACTGTTTGGATGATTCTTTGCTAGTACTCTCTCTCATCCACCCAAAGTACATACCATCTACCCCAATCAACGATATTAAGATATGGAGGTTTAGTCAACCTCCAGAGTGCATTGATGAGGATATTAATGTAACAATAAGGAAATTGTGTGATGCACTATCATTTAGATCTCTCTTAAGAATCAGCAACAAGAATAAAAAGAGGATTGAGGAATTGGATGGAAACGTAAAATTAGAAGACCTTATTGAGAATATAACTAAGAAGGATTTTGTCAGAAAAGGGATGCAGGACTTGTTAGGAATGATGGTGAACCAGACGAAGATGTCATTAACAAAGCTTTCCAAGAATATGATTCTAACAAAGATAAGTGTTTGACTAAAGGAGAGTTGCATGGTCTCATTGTTGGTCTTGAAACCGATGCATTAGAGGATGAAATTACAAAAACTGTGGATCATGTAATGACAGACTTTGATGTTGACCCAGACAGTGATTGAAGAACATCGCTTTTATTAATATCCCTATTTGCAGTCAAATGCCAGCGCATCATTTTTGGTATTAGAGCCTGAAGCTCTTGGGATTTGATAATTTGTTGCTATAGAATTAAGAAAAGAATGATGTTGCAGTTGTGAAGGATTTGGCAAAGAGATCAATAGGACAAAGCACTAGAAGACCCTGTGGAGGAAAGGTATGAGTAATCGATGATATCTGATTTGAGTTTATTGTGTTTGAGAAGCAATCAAGTGAAGAAGTTATAGGTTCAAGACAGTCAAGCCATTGAGGCTTAGAGGAGAAGAAGCCAAGGAAAGCTTAGTGAAGAGCTAAGAGAAGCTCAAAAGTAAGGGAGCATAGTGAATGCTCAAGAGGAATATTCAAAGCAAGGTAAGCTTGGATTTGTAATTTGTGTTTGTTAAAGTGTTGTATAAAGAATTGTTGCAAGATTGAGAAAAGGATCAAAAGACTAGGATGAAAAAGGCCTAGGTGAGATCAAGGAGATTGTCAAAAGACCAGTCAAGGAGAAAAGGCTTGGGTGAGACGAGGGATCAAAAGACCAAGGTGGAAAAGACTTGGGTGAAGATCTCAGAAATGGAAGTACTGTTGAAGGCACTATAAAGCAACAAGGTACATGAGGGCACCAATAAGAAAGCAAGCATCAAAGATATGACCAGTATTGAAATTGATAAAGAGATTGCTAATTTGAAAAGAGATTTAGCTAAGTTTGTAGATGAATATGAGTCTTGGATGCAGATGGACAAGAAAGCATGGGTGTGGCCAATGAGGAGGAGGTTGAAGTGGTCAATAGATCTCCTAAGGAAGAGGAGAAGAAGGAAAAAGAAGATTGCCATGAAGAGAGAAACCCATAGAGGCAAGAGGATGAGTAGGTTGCCAAGTGAGAAACAAGAGGAAGAGGTTGTGAAGAAGGTTCTCATTGAGGAGAACAAGAGAAGAGAAGAAAGAAAAGATGAAGTGCCAGGAAGAGCACTTGAGAAGATAAGAGTGTTGGTGAAGAGAGCACTCATAGGGACCTTGTGGTCTCTTGTTTTTATATCTAATGCTATTTTTGCATGGGTAATTACAGGTATGAGCAGCCTTATGAAGGTCAAAAGAAGGGCCTTGGAGAGTGAAGAGATTGGTGCAAGAGAAGACACCAAATGCACAAGTGAATGTGTAAGAGAAAAGAAAAAGTTTGATGTTGTTGATAAAGAAGGAGAGATGCATTGGTTAATGCATGAAGAATGTGTTGAAAAACCCCTACAAGCAAGAGAAGAGATGGAAGATGAAGATGACTTCCATGATGCCATTGAATTCCAAGAAGAGGAAAGAGAACAGCCAAGGATAAAGGAAAAAGAAAGGATAGAAAATCAAGAAGCTATGCAAGTCAAAGAACTAATGGAGTAGCCCGTTAAGAAGGTAAAGGTGAGTTTAAAAACTGATTTGTATTATAAGCATGGAACTATTGATATACATGACAAATAAGCAAAGAGAAAGGTGAAGTTTTCAATTAACCATGGATATGTGATGCCTAAATGGTGGAAGAAGCAAACTCCCAAGCAAGAGGAAGTGCTGGTACAAAAGCATGGATGTAGGATGCCTACATGGTTTGAGAAGACAAATGATAAGAAGAAGAAATAAATATGGGTTCCTAAGAAGGAAAAGAGTGAAGATGTGAGTGTTGAGGTAACAACACCAAGAAGTCAAAGGAGAAAGGTGAAAGCTGACACAAGCAACCAAAGGCATGAGGATGCAAAGATGAAAGGTAAGTCAATTACTTGCAATGAATGGGATAATGATGTTTTTGAATCATTTAATGATGTTTTTATGGAAAATAAGGAATGAAAAGTGGCTATGTGGACTAATATACAGCAAGGAGAGAGTTCCAAATGGATGGATAATGAGGAAAGGGGAGAGTATGCAGCAAGGCAATGCCTCATTGAATGCAAGAAACAAACAAAATGGCTTCAAAGAGAAGTTAAAGAGAGTAAGGAAACACAAGGTAAGAATGCTTCAATTATATTTGATGAGTATATTGAAGAATTTAGTTTGCATAAAGACAGTTCAAGAAAGGATAAGATGAAGAGTGAGGCTAGTGAAGGACAAGTAGTCCTTGTGAGTGATCAGCCCAAGTTTGATGAGGATGATGAGAGCTCACTAAAAGAAGAGTTGAAGATGTTGGAGGAGCTGTTTGGTTATTCAAGAAAGATGAATGAAGGTATAATCCATGGTGAAGACACCATTGGAAAGAGTGAGACAATACAAGAGCAAAGCAAAGAGGTCAAGACAATTTTGATCAAGGACCAAGAATGTGAAGGCAGCCAAGAGGCTTTATGGCCTAAAGATTTTGATTCTAAGGTGGCTTTGAATGTTTTGTATGTAGGTATGAAGGTTGCTAAAGTGAATGACATACATGAGTCATTGGAGAAGCTCATGAAACAAGAAAAACAAGAAGATCTAGAAGACATATATGAAGATGAAGAATCATGGAAGCGGGAGATGACAGTTGAAAAGGAGATAAGGAGAAGAACATACCAGAAAAGGAAGAAAATCAAAATGAAGGACAAAGAATATCAAAGACAAATAGCAGCATTGTTATTGGCAACGGGATCTAGGCATATAGTGAAGACTAGTGCATGAAGGCAGTAGTTAATTTGAACTAAGGTTCAATCCTTTCTAGAGCAAGAGTATGATGTAGGAGCATCTACATATATCTTCAGGCAAGACATGGTTACAAGTCATGTTCAAATTCAAATTTTAATTTATTGTATTTTTCCCTCTAAAATGTTGTTAATGAGGAGTAATTTTAAAAAGAAAAAAAAAGTAAAGGTAAAAACAAAATAATTGTTTGGGCTGTTGAGAAAATAGAGGAGGAATGGTTGAAAATATTTCACCCTTGGTATGTTGTTGCAAATTTAAAACTATTTTTGGTTTTATCTTGAGCCCAAGTTGGGCGTAGAGGTTAGGGAGAAGACTTTTTTAAAACAAAAAGAACAAGATATGTAGAGAGGGGAAATAGAGAGGACAGAGGAGTACGTAGAAGGAAAGAGAAGGAGAACTTCTTATTCTACAAGGAGAAAGGAAGAATGATCAGTAGGCATGTAAGAATGCAGGTATCTAAGAAAGAGAAAATTGAAGCATTTTGTGTATTTTCTATGCATTTGTTCTATGTTACATCTACAGAGAGTATACAATCAGGAAATGATCTTAATCAAATTCAATGCTTTCCTTTATTGATGGTGCATTAATCTATAGTGGATTTAAAACTGAGATAAGGGTGAAATGTTTTTGACACTGATTTAATGAATGATTCAATATCAATGTTCTCTCAATATTTGAGTCCCTATTTTAAGTGCACGTAGTTATCTATAATCAGATTGTGTATGCATAATCCTCTACTGAAAACTCTCAAGTCTTTGAGATCAAAAGCCTTGCTAGTTTAATTTACATCGAATACCCTGGTGACCCTGATTCTGCATTTCATGTTACCCGTCGTCAACGATTGGACCACAAAAGGAAATGTTCTCAGAGAAATGTCTTCCAATGTTTTGGACCTGCAAATTTTGGAAAGTCTGCACTACTCAATGCTTTAATTGGAAAGTAGTTTGTTGAAAGGCGAACATTGATTTCTATTATGTTATGTGCACTTTGAGATTTCCCCCAGTTTGATTAATATGAATAGCTTAAAGTAGTGTATAGACTGAAATATGATGGATCTCTATCCACATGATTGTGTATACAAGATGGCTATGTTTGCAAAGGAATGCGTGGAAGAAGATCCCATCTTGCGTCCAGACATGAAGCAAGCTGTACTCACTCTTTCACAAATCTTGTTGTCTTCTGTAGAATGGGAATCAGCCCTTGTTGGTAATAGTCAAGTTTTTAGAGGACTTATATAGGGAAGATAATTTCAAATTTTGAATGCATATCTAGATGAGGATTTGAGTTTTTATATAGATTTGATTTTGGAAGCAAGTATTCCAATCTGGACATTTCAATCTATATGGCATTTCTGTGACTTTACACTCTAATGTATTATGATCCATTTTTTTTTCTTTTTCAACAAGAAGAGGATGATCGGGGAATAAGAATGCAATGTGACCATCGGGACCCATCCCCAAAAGTATAAGGTTGAACATTGGGAAGCCACTATCTTTTAACACATCTACAACCCTTGTTTCACAAGTTGCCTCAACCCAGTTTCATAATCCTCTATTGCAGCACTCTGTAGAAAAGGAATCAATAATTGAATATACATCACTTGGAATAACTGGCACCTTAGAAAGGAAATTATCATATGATAACTTGTAATTGTTGTCTGGATGATTCTTTGCTACTACTCTCTCTCATCCACCCAAAGTACATACCATCTACCCCAGTTGATGGTATTAAGATATGGAGGTTCAGTCAACCTCCTGAGTGCATTGATGAGGATATTAATGTAACAACAGGGAAATTGTGTGATGCACTATCATTTAGATATCTCTTAAGAATCAGCAACAAGAATAAAAAGAGGCTTGAGGAACTGGATGGAAATGTAAAACTAGAAGATCTTATTGAGAATATGACTAAGAAGTATTTTGTCAGAAAAGGGGTGCAAGACTTTTTAGGAATGATGGTGAACCAAATGAAGATGTCATTAACAAAGTTTTCCAAGAATTTGATTCTGACAAAGATAAGTGTTTGACTAAAGGAGAGTTGCGTGGTCTCATTGTTGGTCTTGAAACCAATGCATTAGAGGATGAAATTACAAACACTGTGGATCATGTAATGGTAGACTTTGATGTTGACCCAGACAGTGATTGAAGAATAACGCTTTTATTAATATCCCTATTTTTATTTAAATGCCAGTGCATCGTAGCTTCAGCTTTCTTATCACTTAATGCTTGTAACTTCTCTAAGTAGGCACAAAAGGCCTTGAATATTTCTTGTTTTCCTTCTTCATCTAGCCCATAAGAATAAATATTAGAAGTTGTGTAGTCTACCTATATATTAAATAACTCTCTTCAAAAAGTTCTTATACCCTATATTTCAGTTCTCATTTGATGAATTACCTTCTCATATTTGATAAATCTATGGATTGAAATTAAAACAAAGATTGTGTCCTTTCCAAACTCCTTTTAAATTATTGATTTAAAATGTTCCTAAATCTATTCTACCTGGAAGAGATAGATAGCATCATCCAGTGGCTAGCATGACATTAAATTCATCATGCCATCAATCTCATATAGCAAATCAATAGCTTTATCATGAGCATCCTTGGCTCATTCAATGGACTTGATAAATATTCTTATTTGGAATTGGGTAGCTCTATGCAATTCCTCATGCTTAGTAGAATTATTCAATATATTCTCAACAATGAGCATATTCATATTAATTGACTTTATGGTTGTCAATTTGGGATAATACATGTTCAGAGTTTGGACCTCCTTTTCATAGCTACTAATCTATGATTTTAAAATTTCCTTTCTCTCCATGATGATACCATAATGATCTAGCATTGATGTGAGGTCCCTATTGCCACTTTTAATTATTTTATAAAACCATTTTTTTGTAGCCCTTCCCATGTGAGTAATATCTTGTACAAAATCAATTATAGCATGATGCAAATTAATTGGCTGCACTGCCTATGGTTGTGATATTTCACTAGGCTTTGTGAACTAGTTGAGTGCATCAGTTAATTGATCAACCTTCATTTTGAGTTAATATTTGGTGGATTTGTCATGGTCAATTCTATGAAAGAGAGAGTTGATTCCCAATTGAACATCATGCTTGAGCCCCACTCTTGTTTACCAACCAAGGTGTATTTGAGAGACTTGATAATCTTCCACCATAATATCTTCCTTTGATTTTTCTGGTGAGGGGATGCAATATCCACATATCTCCCCCCCTTGTCATCAGTGAATGTTCTTAAGAGGGTCTTAAGAGTAGATTTTGTCTTCTTCTTGACTTCTGACGTACCAAAGTCCAAAGTATTGGGGTCAATCATTATTTTCCTCTTTTTTCCTAATGATTGGGATAACCAACTAGGGGTAACCTGTTATGTATCTAGCATGGTCACCAAAGAATCTATAGATAAATTAAATGCACTAACTAACACAATGACCAAGGAATACTCTTAGGAAGATGACACTGTAGGCTACTTAGGAGGTGTCTACACATGCTTCTCTTTACCAATATCTTGAAAATGCATTATTATACTAAGTGTTTGGGTTGATCCAGGCTCAACTAATGGCATGGATGAAATAGTGGAAATGGGGGAGAGTGATGCAATGGAAGTGGGGATCATGAATTTAGGAACTAGTGGAAGGGTGGAAGCCATGGCACTGAATGTGTTGATTAGGCGTGTAGGGCCACTTAGCATTGGTGAGGTGAAAATGGTGGGTTAAGATGAGGAAATATTACTCACTCTAGAGGTTGGAGTGGCCTATATAATGGTATTCAAGATAAATGACTCTGATCCAATGTTATGTTGAGTGGTGTTGGGGATCAATGGTTATAAAATAGAAGGAATTGTGAATGGAACAAAAAGTGTGAGTGTATTGAATGGGGAAGGAGAAGTGGGAGGAAGGGAAGGTGAAGTAGGAATTTGGACTCTCATTATAGGGGGACCTTGAGTGATTTTTAGACCTATTTGTGCTATTTGTACTTGGCTTGTTGAGGTGAGTGGAGTGGTAGATGAAGTGGGGATGAATGGAGAGAGAGGAGCTGAAACTTGTGATACAATGGGAATTTGGGATGCTTGAGGAAGAGAGGCAGCTAGTGGAAGTGTCTAAGACTCCTATACTATGGGAGTAAGAAAAGGGGGGACAATGGTTATAGGAGCCATTGTTATAGGATTTGAATCATTAAATCCTTGTGCTACTAGTGTTGTCTCTTCTATTGAAAAATCTATGGGTTAATTTTCAACATCCCCTTCCTACTTGATTATCCTTTCCTAGAATTAGTCTTTTTTCCCTCTTCTTCTTCTATTTAGGTCCTATTGATGACTCACCATGGCCCTCCACTATTGGTGTTATACCCTCTATTTTTAATTTTAGGAGATTTCCCTTGACTCTTATGGTTTTTCTTGTAAGTTTCACCCCTTTACTCCTTAGCCAATTAATAGTCCTATTGATGACATGGGTTGTTCTATAAAATAGAGAAAATGACTTGGGAACTGACCACTTAACTAGTGGTAGGGGTTTCATGATGACCTAGGTGAGGTATAGTGGATATACTCTGGAAGTATCATCTTCTAAGCTATCGAGAACTAGTGTCAAATCATAATCCTTAATTTTATATAGGTAAATTCTTTAGTAGTAACTCATTCTTAAAATCTCTTCATCATCATAATCCTCATAGTAATCTTCATATTACGGTACATGAATTATATGATACCAACTCTAATGCATGGCTGATTTTAACATATGGGTCAAAATATGGCTTGGAATCTAAGGTCCTCAATGTTACTTAGCTCATTTTTTCTTCTGCACCTCTAGCCTTTAAAATATTTTGGCATATATAACAACCAATAAAAATAGGGAAATGAATCCTTACCTTGTGTCTATTTGAGAGGAGGTTATGGGTTTTTTCTAGTTGTCACACCAACTCTAACAAAGCCCATTTGTCACTTACATATTAGGGGAGGGTGAAGGGACTGTTAGGAATATTTAATATAGATAAATAATAATGAAATTAAGATATAATTAAAATGCATAAAACACAACACAATAGAGACAAAAATTTAATGTGGTTCACCCAATATGGGCTAGGTTCACATAGAAATAGCCAGTCCTTATTATTTAGTCCAATAAATGAAGGGATAAACCTACAATATAACCACTACAATATCCTCTTCACTCACATATAATGTGCCACCATAATTACAATACCCTCATATCAAAAGGGGGTTACATCTAGGGAAAAAATGCACAAACATAATTTCTACTATTAGATCTATAACCTTATAGTGAATGGTCCAAATTTACTATGTAATTACATTATTTTATAGTGCATTAAAATAAGATCAAGCTCCACCATCCAATAGGGACAACCACTAAAGCTTGTTTCCCTAATGTAGGAATATGTGGGGAATTGTATAAATAATAATCCTCATTTAGTAATTTCCTCTTTTGCTTCTCTAAAAAACCTCTCCCTCTTAAGTTTTAAATTAAACATGGTGATGATTCTATAGATGAAAGAATCATTAACTCTTCTAAATTACTACGTACTATCCTGAAGGGTGAGGTCAGGATAGTATTTACGTACTTTTTTATAGTGCATTAAAATAAGATCAAGCTCCACCATCCAATAGGGACAGCCACTGAAGCTTGTTTCCCTAATGTAGGAATATGTGGGGAATTGTATAAATAATAATCCCCATTTAGTAATTTCCTCTTTTGCTTCTCTAAAAAACCTCTCCCTCTTAAGTTTTAAATTAAACATGGTGATGATTCTATAGATGAAAGCATCATTAACTCTTATAAATTACTATGTACTATCCTGAAGGGTGAGGTCAGGATAGTATTTGCGTACATTTTTTTATTTCTTTTGGAACATCATTGAGGCCTGGGAACAATCTTCCCTTAACCAAAATATAAATAACATATGAGGTCATGTAGAATTTTTTTGAGGTTTGAACCTCTAATAGTTATTGATGGAGAGAATCATTAATTAATTATGCCTAATGTATATATTGTTTATTCTCTCATATAGTCCAAATATAATGATACATCCATTAATCATAGCACTGGGCATCAGGATTACCAGTGACTTTATGCAATAATGTTATAACATCCCCCACCTACTATATATAATTAGACCTATACAATGTCTTGTGCAATCTAGTGGAGTGCTTAGGGGTCTTGAGCCATTGTTTCCTGATTATCTTCTACCGTCAATCCCTCTTGTCCTCATAGAAATGTGTAGATGTTTAGGGAGCTATATCCAAATAAATCTTGAATTTAGGAATGGAAAACATTGAGTTGATGAAGTTAGAGTCAAGGTCTAGGATATTTACCCCTTATCATTATACACTTACCTCTTATCTAGGTCATAATGTTGAGCTATTGTTTAAATCAATTTTAGGATTTAAATGGTTAGGGGGAAGGATATAGATTATGTAAGTTTAGAGTCATAAATACTTAGTATCTAGTCATTCTTGAATTTTACCCCTATTCTAGCCCAAATTTTTCCTAGGTCAATATGACCTAAATATATATCACCAATCTCTATGGGGTTGGATTCTAGACAATAAGCTAGTTTATGATCTTTTGAATTGAAATTCATCTCTTTGGGAGGCATGGAGATTAAGTAAAAATACTTTAGGTAACCAACTATAGAAGTTGGCAGAAGTTGCAGGTGAATGGACCACTTATTCCCTCTGATAGAACCTGGAGGTGTTTGAAACATATCCAATGTCTGTGATGCATGTGACTTAAAAATATCTAGTGGAGGTGGGATGTGCTTGAGGTAGGTCCACCTTCCATGGTAATTTAAGGATGTTGAGTTATTAATAAAAGTGGGAGGTGCTTGACGCATGTTTATTATCCATGATGCAATGGGAAGATGCAGGGGTCAAGGGTGCTTATAGCACATCTAGTGTCGACATAAATGCTAGGGGAAAGGAATCTTGGAGAAAATATTTGGTTTATTTAGGTAAATATTTGAGATTTTAGATGCAAAAAATCAAGAGGGAAAATCAAAGTCTTGGGATGAAAACACCCTCGAGGTGAAACTTACAGAACCCTAGATTAACTGAATTACTGTAGAAATATAAAATGATCTTATGCAATAAAAAACCCTAAACTAGGTAATAGATATGTAAAATGACCCTTTACCTACCCTAAACAAGACCTTTTAAATGAAAACATCAAAATAAGATGAGAAAATCTGACAACTTGAAATATTTTTATGATAATGGAAGCTTGAAACAAAATCAACACAAGAGGTACCATTTTACTTGTGCAAGTGATGTGGCTTGAAATTTGTAGTCACTTTAACTTGGGGTACAATTCATATGCATGAAGCTTGAGGTTCAATAATGAGGGTAAAGGTGACTAGAGATCCAAAACATGTTTAACAATCTTAAATAATGATAATGCTTTAAAAAAAACCTTGTTTATATAGAAAAAACTTGTAATTAATGTGAGTAATGGTGGTATGTGGAAGAGGTTGGACTACTTAGAGCAGGTCCACTCTTCATGGCTTGAAATGGCTTGGTGGGAGGTAGGGTTCATCATGCACTTTGCACATTTTGAAAAAACATGCAATGTGTACTTCAATCTCTACTTCCTATAAATGGGTTTGGAATTAGCTTGGTGGGGGTTGGACCTTCTTGAAGTAGGTCCACCCTTCATGGATAGTTTTAATGAATTAGTGGGTAAAAGAGTTTAACATGCACTTTACATGTTGTAAAAAAATGAAATGTACATTCCATGACTAAATTCCCATGGAAAAAGTTAAGGTAGGTTGGTGGAGGTTAGACTTGATTCAAGTAGGTCCACCCTCTATGGGGGGATTCAGTGGTCAGCAGGAACATAAGCTTAGTATGCACTTTACACATTGTAAAAATGTGCAATGTGCACTCCAAGTTATAGATTCTACTAGATGGGTGTGTGGTGGGTTTCAAATCCTACCATGCAATTTGTATGTTTAAGAACATGCAAATTGCATGGGGAGTTTTAGACTCCATGGATTTTGGGTTTTGGTGCCTCGTGGGGCCCAAATCTCATGAAGAAATTTGTAATGTTGAAAATTGAATCTAGTGTTTTGGATTCTATGAGGTAAAGTAAAATGGAATTTTGGAGGGCTAAGGGTTTTCTCTAAAATATAAATGGGGTTTCTATTAGGGTTATGGATGTAAAATGAGATTTTTGGGATTAAAATCTCAACATTTTTTGTGATCTCTACAGGATGATTGCCTGATAATCGTTAGAATCCAATAGCCTTTCAAGATATTAGGAATGGAGTCAGCCTTACTCTAAAAAAAATATAACCTAGGAAAGAAAAGAGATGGGTTTTCCAAGACATGTGAACAAAATAAAAAATAAGAAAAAAAACCAGAGAGCAACTCTTAATGACTAAGACATGTGTAGGAGCACTTATTGAAAACACAAACTAACCCTATTATTTACAAACTTTTTAGGAATTTTAGAATCAGTCCTTACCTCAAAATAAATATTTGAGGTAAATCCCATTAAATGGGAATGATATTCTTCACCATTAAGGTTGGTGAGTTGGATTGTGTTTGGTCCTTTGTACTGAGTGATGACATATAGACCGCTCCATATTGCATTGAATTTAGTGTGCCTACCTAGTTTTGCTTTATCTAAATCCCACTTTAGGACCATATATCCCTCATTTAAGATTATTTAAATTTCTATTTTATCAAAATTCTTCTTGACTTATGCTTGATTTGCCTCCAAGACTTTCATCAATTGATGCTTGATTTCTTTGAGTTCCATGAGCTTAGCTAGTCTTATCATAATCTCATCATTATCAATCAGGTATAACTAGTGATCAAGATCCAAGGATAGTAGCTTAATTGATAGTGTTATTTATGATTATCTTCCATACACCAACATAAAGTGGGAATTGCCAATGGCCCTCTTTATTGTAAAACTATCAGCCCATAGTGCCTGATTTTAGGTTCCTATACCACATCCTTTGGTTATCTTCCATAGTTTTTCTAATAATTCAAAGTAAATTCTTATTGGTGGACTTAGCCAGGACATTACCTTGAGGGTAATAATTTAAATATTTTTTTAGGTACACATTATGGTTTATGACCCATTCACTGACCTGAGTGCCCATAAAAGCCTTAGCATTATCAAATATGATGGTGTGAGGAACACCAAACCTTGAAACTATGATGTCCATAAAATCCAAAATGAATGCTTCTATGGCACATTTTAGAGAAAATACCTTATTCCATCATGTGAAATAATCCTTTATTGTAAGAACCACTTGTGACTTTCACTTGATGGTGGATTGATCATGTGAATGAAGTTTAATCCCCATTAGGCAAATGACTGATCTACTTGAATTGGCTTGAGAGGAAATGTATATAACCTTTGCTTACTAGTGAAGTAATCAAACTTATCAAAATTTCTTACCCAATTATGGGTGGGCATCCTTAAATAACTTAGGCCAATAATAGCCTCCTCTTATAACTTTTATGGTCATAATTCTTGCTTAAAAGTGTCCTCAAGATGGTCCATCATGAAATTGTTTAAGCACTTTAGGGAATTTTTCATGTTCAATAATTTTTAACAAGACTCCATTCAAATATTTTTGAAATAAAATTCCATTAACAAGGACATATGGGATTGATTGGAGTAAAAAATACCTCTTATTTAACTACTAGAAGTCGTATGGGTAATCGCCAGTCTGTAAGAAATGGGTCATGTCTTGAATCTAGATATTAAAAGAATGTGTATTATTTGGATGAGGTATATTTTGAGTATACACTATGTCATAAATTGGTTTAATAGTTTTTATTTTGGTAACTAGTTACATGCATAGTCCCTTTCCTCTTATTAGCTTTGTGATCATGATATCTATGTCATACTCTATGACCTTAGTGATCCATCTTGATCATTTTTCATTCATCTCCCTACTCAACATAAATTATTGGATGCTCTAGTGATTAAAAATTATATGTACCTTATTGTTGGAGAACATATGCTTGAATTTCTTGAGTGCTTTGATTATCGTATACACTTGTATTTACATGAAACTATAATTTTATTCATAACCTTTCAAATATTGGCTGAAGAAAGATATTAAATACTCCAATAATTCATTATTGTGCTGATTCAAAATTGTTAAGATACTCCCCTCCCATCCAAATGCATATGGGATAAAATCTTTCTCATAGTTTGGGTTAACCAAGGTGGGGGCTTAGTGTAGATACTAGAAAACTACACACATGTAATTCTAGATGTTTAAATGCCTTGGGCCCACCCTAGGGACCAACTAAACATTCCTAACCCTTAAGCCAACCCTCTTAAACTAACCAAGTCACTTTTAACCTATCACTAATCACATAGTATTATTAGAAAACACTATTTAGAGGTACTATTTGAAAACAGTATTCTAAGTCACTATTCAAAATCACTATTCATTATCACTATTCACTATGTGATCCACTATCACTATTCATGATGATATGGAATGTCACTATTCATGGTGACATGGAAAGGTGACTCAAAGGTGATATGGCAAGTGACATGGCTTGGAAGTGAGGTAGCTTGAAGTGGGACAACATACCCCACTTAAGACACACATCCAAGGTGCCTAATGACATCCTTAGGCATCACAAGGCCCCCCCTTAAAAGTATGGTGAATTTATCATCATGAGGCCATCAAACAAAATTAAAAATTACCTTCATGCAGGAAAGTGGGGTTAAAATGGAGTTACCACTTACAAAGTGCTTGGGAATGGATAAAATGGGCATTATCTCCACCCATTTTGGACTCTTTAACAAGGTGGGAGACAAACCAACCAAGTGGGAGACCTATTAGCTAAGTGATAATCCCACCACCCTTATCCCATGACTCACTTACCCACCCACATGGAAAATGGTGTCACATTTTGTGGAACACCTTCTTAAGTGCTTGGGGTAAGATAAATTAATTTGGTGGAAAGTCTCTTGGACTCATTTGGGTCTATGGACATTAAATCCACTAATTTTGGACATATTGGAAAAGTGGGAGGCACATTAGAAAAGTTTGAGACACACTTTGTGAATTGGAAATCCCACTATCCTTATCCCCTTAACCCACTTATGATCTCACTTGGAAAATGACACCATATTTTACTATTCATCACTATTTCAGTCTTTGTAATTTTTTATGGCATGAAATGCTATAAATATGACCCCCCCTTCCATGGTTTAAGTTCTTATTTGGTTGAATCATTTATTATTAAAGGTTTAGGATCACTTTTGAAGGATATCATCATCTTGGAGGAAAAGAGATTAAGCAACGAAACTCTACCGGATTTACAAGCCAACATCATCAAAAAACAACATCAACAACAAAGTTTCTTCAAGGTAACCTTGTTTGTTTTGTAATTTCATTTTCTTATCTCCCATTTCCTTCTCTTTTATTGACCTCTAAACCAACCCATTGGCCTTCTTCTTCCATTGACCTCTAAACCATAACCCCTTTACCTATTCTTTTACCATTTATCATTTACCCCTTTTCCATCTTCAAACCTCTTGACCATTTACCTCTTTTTGACCTTCTTTACATTTTTGGACCATTTTTCCTTTATACTTTTTTACCATATTTACCCTTCTTGACATCTTTACCATTTTCCATTTACCTTTTTGACCATTTGCCTCTTATCCTTTTGACCATCTTTTCCCTTTACCTTCTTGACATCTTGACCATGTTTACCCTTTTGACCTTCTTGACCATTTACCTTTATCATATGTCTTAGCATGTTAGCATTTAATTTAATGTTATTTTGTTAAAACATTATCATTTCATTTAAAATTATTTATTTCATTTGAATTAAGTACTTTTTTTATGATATGTAAATTTCTTTATTACATCAAACATTAACTTGTCTTAAAGGTGGATTGACCACCTCTAAGTAAGCTCATGCTTCTTGGATCTAGTTTGCTAGGCAATCCACCCATCTATCTAATTAACAACTCCCTTTGTTAGTGTTATCTTATTTGTAGGTTATTCCTTCCTAGCCAAAGAGGAGTTCTCACATCAAGTTTGGATCACGTACACACTTTCTACTAGGTTTTTCTACCACACCCTTATTACTAGTTTCTATTTTCCAAAATGAAGAAAAGCAAAAAAATTATAAAAACATTTTGGCATGCCTAGTGGGACCCTTGATATTTTTATTGGGCTCATATTTAGGACATTTAGTTGAATTAGTGAAAATTCATTTAGTTGCTTTCATTTCAAAACCTAAAATGTTCTTTCTTTACTTTCTTCATTAAAAATTGTAATTTTCAATTTCTTCCAAAGCAATTTTTAGTCTTTATTTTAATTCTTAGAAATGGTTAATTTTCCTTTCATTTATAAAATCAAAAGAAATAAATCACCCTAGGATTAGGAATTGCATTATCATCTTGTACTTAGGTTGCATTTAGTTTTGTATTCATTAAAAGAAATTAAAAAAATCATTCTATATTAAAATTAACTTGCATACATTGTTTGCTTGTATTGATTAGCTCACATAGTTTAATTAATCAAAAAAATTAATCATAGCATCACTTATGTTACACAAACCAAACCAATTTCACAATCAAACATCAAATCATATTTGAGACAAGGCTTGACTAGAATTTCACCACCTAGAGGTAACCTTACCTTTTCCCAATAATCTTGCTTAGATTTAACCATTTAGAGGATAACCAACTTAGCTATCTGATTGAGTATAAACTTTGGAAATTGATATATTGGCTAAGTTCTTAACTTTGCTATGCGATCATGAAGTGAGGGGGGAAATCCCCAAGTACCAATCTACATACTAAAATCCTATATAAACTTCTCTCTTGAGCACCTAAACACAACCTAAAACCAAACATAGACTACCTCTTTAGGACATATTCTACAAACCAAATTTATTCTTCACACTTTCTAAGGCATAATCCAAAAGATAGATAATTAAAAATCTAAGGCTTAATTATTATTATAGAGTGTTATTTGATTGATTCAATATTTTTCTTGTCTTCTCTTTGTTTGAGTTGTAAGAAAATGACCTTCCACCATTTTTCCTCCATTGCCTTTTCCAATGGGAAACTAATTCTACCTTTCAATTTTATCATTATTTTGGTTACTTCATCATCTTTTTTCCATTCTTCACATGGTTTTTAATAGATGCAAGTTGATGAATCAAACCAACCAATAACCACCTTCTTCTTCCTCCTCCTCCATGGAGTATACTTCTGATGTTGAGGGTTCTCGTCATCTTTCTTCCCCTCCTACCATTCTTTAGTTTGTTGTCAAGGGTGATGCATATTTCACTACCTTCCTTGATAACAACCCTAGGGCCATCCAACATTCCCTCAACACCTTAATTAATCATACCCCTATTGCTTTAGTTCCTCTTACTAATCCACCTTATGTTATGCCTCCCCATCTTATAAAGGTGCTACCTCTACCCAATCCATGATCACCCAAGCCTTTTATTTTACCAATATCCCATCCATTACTACTATTAAAACTAAATCTAACATTCCAACCCATAACCAAACACCTCCTACACCAACTAACACCTCCCACATAGGATCAACTTCACCTCTTGTTACCCATACCTCATCCACCATAGGAGTAACTTCTACCCCTAGTTCTACCCTTTCTCTTTTTACTACCAACCCACCAGTTTCTACCTCCATTCAAAATTTGGTTCTTTCCATACCTCTTACACTTACACATATTATCAAAAAGGTTACCTCTCAACCTCAACCTACCCCTTCAACCATATCTCCAAACCAACCCATGACAATCCCTCAAAAAACATCTATAACCTCCTACCAATGTGTTTCTAATCCACAAGGATATATACCAACTTCTACCCAACCTTTGTGGCCTACATACTAATATGTGGCATCATCCAAACCTTCAATAACCACATACCAATATGTGGCATCTTCTCAACCTTTCACCTCTTATACATACGTTACATCCACCCAACCTCAACCAAACTTACCACCCAATTATGGAGCTACCCAACCTATAATTGATTTGATTAAGATTTTGATGGATAAAATGTCTAATTTAGAGTCATTTATTTTAAGGGCTCATAACCTTCTTTCCTATGATCAAATTTGTAATAAACCCATACACCAATCCATCCCTATCTAACTTTATCCTCCTCAATGGAAACTACCCAAGTTTTTCCAATTACAAAGCAAGGAGGACACCCAACAACATTTAAGAGCATTCCACCATTCTTGATATTTAATTGCATATGATGATGCTCTTCTCCTTTGTACCTTCCCCATGTAATTATCTAGGCCAGCCTTGGATTGGTATAGTGATCTTACCAAGCACTCTATCTTATCTTTATCTTAACTTGCCCAAATATTTTTAGATCACTTTTTAGTTTATATATCTAAAAAGGTTTTCATTACCGACCTTCACTCTATTAGGCAATTTGATGATGAATCGGTAGCTAATTTTGTAGCTAGATGGAGAGGTTTTATTAACCAAATTTATTTCTCCTTACCCCAACTTGAATTAATTGAACTCTTTTCTTGAGCTTGTGCCAAACATATTGCTCCCACTCTTCAAGTTCAATTTTTGAGAGATTTTAATGAGACATCCACCATGGCACACAAATTTGAAATCAGAGCTATTGATGAAGGGAAATTAAAACTTAGAAATAAAAATTCTAACTTTAGACCCAACCAACCCAACCAAATAAATTCCTCCAACCCATCAAACCAACAAACTCATAACCAAAACCTAGCCATTACAAGACAATATGTTCCCATTGGAGAGTCATATGCTTTAGTTTTGGAGAAACTACTCAAAGCCAACCTCATCCAACTTCCTTCTATCAAACCTACCTAATTTGATGCCTCTCACCCCACACCTAGTTGGTATAATGAGAATGATCTATGTGCCTTCCATGGTATTATTGGACATGAAATTATTAGGTGAAATGCCTTTTAAACTATTGTCTAAAATTTGATTGATAAGGGGGAGCTTACAATGGACAACCCAACTACCCCACCAAAAAAAGCCCTAGATATATTTATACAAGCCTTCATAAACCATTATCCTACCAAGAATGAGAGCAATGATTTCAAGTGCTCTCATGATACTAATATAGTTAACATGGTCATTGATGTGCTCATTTCTAAACCATCTAGCATCCAATCTTCTTATTCTCCATAATCTATTGGGATAGTGGATTTACCTCTTCTTCTTTTAGATACCCACACTAAGGAAATATTATCCTCTCTACCTCTATACAAAGGTCAAAAGACCCTAACATTTCCTCCCTTAACTTTTCCATCCATTTTAGATCCTCATCCCTCTACCTTGAATAGGAAGTCAATTATCTCTACCATAATTCCACCTCTTTTAATGAAATTATCACGATTGTTTTTTGATACACCTCTCTTCACCACTCTAATAGAACCTAGGCTAGAAACCTTGAAATCATCCTCTATATTATCATCCTCCTTGCCTACACCAAAACCATCGACCAAGCATGCCACCTTACCTAAGGCACCTATTACCAAACCTATACCCAAGTAACCTTCTACCCCAACCACCAAAACCAAGACCACTACACCTTTGCCACCTTTAATTGAATCTTATTCAACCATTCTCCAAATTTTATTGTAAACCTCTTCCATAACCCTACCACCTATCAAACCTTTCAACCCTATCAAATATTTTGACCCTTTATGCCCTAAACCACCATGGTTTAATGACAATTTGGTTTGTGCATACCATAAGACTCCTAGACATGACACAAAGAACTGGAAAGCTCTTCAAACACTTTTTCATATCTTATGAAATGAGGATAAACCTCCCTTGATCCTTCTCTTAAAAAAATTTAAGAAATATTTATCCCAAGAAAAGGATAAAGGGAAGGCCAAAGTGTCCATTTTATAGACATACCCTAACCACTAATAATTACCATCTAACAACCCTTTTTTAGAGCTACTTGAATTAATCTTCACCCATCTTAAACCCTCTTATTAACTTACACCTTCACTTTGGGATATTTTACCCACATTTACCATCCATGGAAAGAGCAAACTGGGGGAAATTTCCTTCTGTAAGTATTTGACCTACCCTTGGCCAATTTATACCCTTGGCATTTTACCTTAACCTATCAACCAAAACTATCACCTAACCAAATTTACCTTTTTATCAATTAAAATCTTTTTCCATGTCTACGTAAGTGTCAAAAATTAATTGGGGGATAACTACTCTCCTAATTGACATCAACCATTTATGCAAACATGGGTCTAGGGAATATCAGAACCTCAACCTCCTCTAATGATTTTGTATTTACACTCATGTTTTTTGGTTAAACCAAGTTCTTTGTCATCTTGTCTCTAACTTAAGCTCATCCCTTATTTTCAATCACCTTCATCTCCTTATCTTTAAGAAAAATTGATTAAAAATAGAACCATATGATTATTTATCATAGTTATAGCCTAATCCTAAATATGGGTATCATGGCTCTACCCACGACATGGTTCTCATGTATACTTTTCATCTATAAAATATATGGAATCCCATGATCATTTTTTACTTAAGCCACCCCTTTCACCTATCATTAACATCCTTATGCTATGGATTTGCCTCCATAAAGGAATACCTTAGTCCTATATAGATTGTCCATGTCCAACCTAGCAAATAAATATCCCTTGGGTCAACTTCTCTAGCATGCAGACTGATCCCTTGAAGGATAGCTGCCAAAAAAATAAAAAAATTGATTAAACTAAAGGTAGATTACTCCCTTGAAGGACAACTACCAAAATTAAACAAAGCACATAAACTTAGACCACTCCCTTTAAGGATGGCTAAATCAAATTTGTCAAAAGCATATCAATTATTAGAAGCTTCCCACATCGATCAACTTCCCATATATAACAATAAATCAAAAGACCCACTACCATAATCAAAACAAAAATAAAGTAATCTCAAAATATACAATCAGCTCTTTAAAATCATAATATGGTGTAAGCTACAATCAACTTTAACATGTAGACTTCCCATATTAATCAGTTTATACCTTGTATTACGATATGGACTTGTCTATCATGGTTCTTGGGTCACCTATCTATAGAAGGGGAAAGCCATCCCTACATAAGGTTACCCATTTCCTTACCAACTACCTATCCTCCATCTCCCTTTTTGTCTTCTACAAATAAAGGGATTTATGAGCTTACTTGACACCATGTGATCAAGCCACTTTTTTAACCATCAAACTAACTAAAAAAGTGAAAGAATGACCAGGGTTTATTTTTATAAGCCCACCCATCTTGCCATCATGGTCTTTATCAATCAGAGCATTTAACCTCCTTATAATTTCATGATCACTTAGGAAGATGTATATTACCCCTTATATTCTATTGTGACTAGTTGATATTTTCATTATGATACTTTGTTTATTTTCTTCACCTTACCATCTAGTGTTGTTTGTTACCTTACCTCATATTCTTTTACCTTATAAATGAACATAATAATATAGCAACAAACATAATCATGACTATCCACATAATCATAAATAGAATAACATTCAACCAACAACATCTAATACATTTTGTACATATTTATAAATAAACTATGTAATATTTTATTTAGGGTATGAGGAGTTTCATGGCATATACAAAGTCATCTGATTAACATTATTTTCCTACTTAAGCATTGGGCTAATAATCTGGTGATTCTAGATTTGTGTTTAACCATCCTTCTATTTGATTTCTTCTTGAGCTAGCCTCAACAACATTCTTCATGTTGATAGGTATTGGAGGGTGTACTCTATTTTCCTCCTCCATATTCCTCTCTATAGGGTGGACATCATGTTCTATTATAGGTTTTTCACCTTGCTCAATTATCATAACTATTCCCTTTCTTTGCTCTCATTGTTATGCTAGTATGGGTGATGCCTAATGTTGCCTCAATATACATCACCTTTGATAGTAAGGGTTCCCTCCATCAATAACTCAAGGGTGATTTTCTCTGGCCCTACATCTTGTGTAGTGAAATTCTCACCTCCTTCATTACTAAGGAGGTAAGAGATCAAGATTGAGCTCAGGTTGTGGGTGCCTTTCCTCTTGATGTTGGTTTAGCAACACTTCCATTATCATCATTACATGTTGTATTATCTAGTATATACACACATTTAACTCAAATTATTTTGGGTTGTGGGGTTACTAATTAACTTTTTCATTACTTATATTGTTCCCCATCTTCAACCTTTTGTAGTTCTCTTCACTCTCAGCAACCTACAAAACAAAATAATTCCCTGATGGGTAATTATTCTTAACATAATTATTTAAATTGAATACTTTACTATTATTCCCCATCGATATGATTATCCATTCCAATAATTATGTGGGTCCTCTGATGTAATTAATTCCCTTAAACAGTCTCCCCACTTAAAAAGGTCACATCTACTTGCCTTTTTACATGACACATAACCCTCAATCAGACTAGCTATCTCAATAAAGATATTATGTGCCATCATGATTTCATTTTGTCACCCTTATCATCTGATCGACATCTGATGTCTTTGATCCTCATGGACCTAGTGGTCATTTGCATCATTTTCACCTTTTCCCTATTTTTTCCATATGTATATGTAATATCCTAGGTTACATAACTTCTTGTTGGTTGGGCCAAACCTAGTAAAACCCATACGTCATTGGTTCTGAGGTACTGAGACAGAGGATGTAGACATGGACACTTTTTATCTTGCCTACCCATGTAGCTCTTGGGTTAGGCACAGTCCATCCTCTATCACTCACCACACTATTGCTCTTCTACAATGTGGAATTTTTTAGATCTTTAAATAAAATATTTGCAAGTCATACCTCCACTACTACCCATAAAACTTGACTCGTAGTGATGATGAAATTTTACCAAAGAGAAGATGTAGGTCTTGATAGAAACCCATCTCTTAAAACTTGGCTTGTAGTGATAAATTATATCACTATGCTTCTAGCCTCATACAACTTTAAAAGGTATAGCCTCCTCATGAAGCCACCTATTCTTTGGTTTAGTTCCATTAAAGGACATTTATGGTGATTAGCATTGATTTCACCTCTTATTTATCTTACCTTTCCCATATGTGTTTTCTCATATTAATACAAATGGGATAATTATGGTGACTATTCATCCATTTAAGCCACATAGCCTCACCATCACCTTCACCACAACCCAAAACCTCTATTTAAAAAAAACACATTTTCTATCATCCCAAACCAAACCATGTGGTGCATGAAATTGGGTAAACCCATTCGAACACCATGACTCAATATACATTTGGACCAAATTTCTTATTGGATATTACATCTATGGAACTATATAGGCATCATCCACTTACCTGGTGAATATGGAGTCAACTCAACCATCCCCAACCTAAAACTTGTCACCTCTCTATTGGTTAATTTCAACCCAACTTATGCATGTTTTATGACAACTTTTGCTTGGTCTTTTGATTATAATGATAACATTTCCATATTAACTATTTTTTAAATTTACATTTCCTCATGATTATTTGACCCAATTGTGTTTTCCTCAGGAGAATTTCTAAATTTAGATACCCATGAAAACACTAACCCTATCTAAGAGACTAACAGTTGCATCCAACTACAATTATGGTCACGTGGTACACTGGTCACTTGTCCCTTAGCATTGACCTTTATTTCTATCAATCATGGCAACCTTGTCTTTGCATGATCTTAGGTGTCATAATTTTTGTTTCACTTTTTGCACATATTTATGCTTTAATTCCCAACCTTTATTCTACCCTTGTTATCACCTTCTCTTCCCTTTGGAGCTTCCATTTCTCTATGGACCATAACCCCAAACATAAACTATGTGGTATATCAAATTGGGGAAACCCATTTGAGCATGACTAACTAGTACTAACAAGAACTACATTTGGCCTAAAGTTATTTTTAGATATTACATCCATTAAACTATGTAGGAAACATCCACTTGCCTAGTTCATATAGAGTCAACTCGATCATCCCTACCTAAAGACTTACCTTCTCCACCTTACCAACCAATCCACCTAAATAAAACCCAACTACCTTTCTTCACCATATTCATAGGAAAAACTACATTTGGCCTAAATTTATTTATAAATATCACATCTAAGAAATAATGTAGGCAACATCTACTTGCCTAGTACATATGGAGTCAGCTCAGCCAACCCATACCTAAAACCCTTGCCAACTAAACCTTAACTAACCAACCAAACATTTGACCACATCCATTTTGATGTTGGCCATTTTTGACCCAAACTATTCACATATTTTATGATGACCTTGCCTTGGTCCTTTTAATTTTATTGACCAACTTTTCCATGTTGACCATTCGACTTTGATCCACCCTTTTACAACTAAACTATTTATTTTTTTAAGGGATCACTTCCTAACTTGGATACCCATGAAAACATTGACCCTGTCTAGAAGACTAACAAGTGTACCAATTCATAATTATATTCACCTAATACATTTGTCACTTATCTCTTAGACTTTGACCCTTATATTTCAAACAACATTGGAAACTTTATTCTTTATGTAATCTTGATTATCACACTTAGTCATATTTTATACACATATTTGTATCTCAAATGACTAACCCTCTTATATCACCCACCTTATGTCTACCCATTTACCATTTATCAAATTTTGACTTGATTTTGCTTTCCCTCATCAACTCCTGGTTTGAATGGGAACACCTCCTTCAATACTTAGGGTAACCTAACCTCTGACTAACAATCTGTTTTTATTCTGTATCTTATTCGACCAAAGCTACATAATAAAAAGGGGTAAAATGTAGACACTAAAAAATTGCACACATGTAGTTCTAGATGTTTGAATGCCTTAGGCCCACCCTAGAGACCACCTAAACCTTCTTTATTAGAATTCATCAAGATATCTAAATAATGAGCATGCAGTAATGCAAAATTCTTGTAGAGGCAGAATGAGAGATCCAAAAACAAGAAAATTCCTAAAAATAAATGTTTGCATTTTACCAAATTAGAAGAAGAAGAAGAAGAAGAAGAAGAAGAAGAAGAAGAAAATACATATAGGATGAAATTAAGTCACCAAAAAATTTAAACCCTAATTCACAATTAGATTCCACTAAAAGATAAATGATCCCTAATGACTTAATTAACTAACCTAAGTAAGTTGAAAATACATGTAGGTAAAACAACTAGGTGGGAAAAATCCTACACTAATACCCCCACTGAAGCATAGCTTAGGTGGGTAGAAGAATTGGGTCCTAGTAATAAGGCTTGATGAGGTACCCAAACATAATGCAACTCCTATAAACCAAGGTAAAGGAAAAAATCCTTAGGAGCAAAACTCCTCCCTAAAAGAGAGAAAAGAAGAGAAGAGAGCTAAAAATCCCCAATAAGTTCTACAATTGATTGTAGCCACCTGATGTCCCCTAGAGGAATGCTCAAAAGTGACTATGAATCAAAAGTAGATGCAATGAAGAGTAGTTCACCCTAAAATAGTGAGTTTATCTGCCAAGTGCTTGATGGATCTTCAACCAAGGTGTAATTCCTATAAAAGGAATGATTCTCATACTATGAGGTAGATGGGCCAACTGCTCTATGCCAAGATGGTGCATTAGAAGTAGAGGTGAAGAAGGTCTACAAAATACTTTGTAACTATGGAACAAACTACCTAATGTCTAATGTATCCTAGATCAATAAACCATTTCCCTATAATTTTGGAAGTAGAATAGAGGTATGTAGATCAAGAACTGACTCTTGAATATCTATAAGGTGATAAGGAGATGGTGAAGGTGTGTCCACTTTAATGTTATATTCATATACAAAAGAAGAGTTGTTAATATCAAAAAAATGCTTAGGCTTAGAAGTGTCAAAATGTACAGGTGAGTTTGAAGAGAAATCTGAAGGAGATTCAGAAGTAATATGTGAGAATCTATATAATTGAGTCTGATGATCGACCATTCCCATAGCCAAAATAGTATCATTATGTAACTCCCTAGTGTACATTGAATTTGGAGTGAATTTAACTTGTATGCCCAGACCAAGGTGAGTGATCTAGTAGATTGACATGAGATTAATTGAGAGTGAGGGCACACTTAGAACATTATTTAATGTTCCACCACTCACTTCAATAGACCCTCTCCTGAGAACCTTTTTAGAAGCGTTGTCACCTAGTTGTATAGATGACATGTCACATGGTTTCATGGAATTAAACTCAATTTATGAAGAGGCCATTTGATGTGAAGCACCAGAGTCAATGACCCATATAGGAGGAGTTGGAGGCACAACTATAACTAAGGCTTTACCATTTTATTTCCCCTTGTTATTCTCTTTTTCCTTTTCTTTGATAGATTCATTTGCCTTAATGGATTCATGAGTTGATGAAGATGGTTTGACAAAATTTGGAATACCTATGTTATTTAAAATAAGAAGGCTAGTAAGGTGGTCAATTTGTTTCTTCAAACATTTACTCTCATCATGCTTACCTAAGTAAGGCCCAAGTTTGATCCAATATTTCTTCGGCTTATGACTGGAAAAAGAGGTCACATTGTTTGATTTGGAGGTGGAAATATTTTCACCCTTCTCACCATTTTTCTTGCTCTACTTTCTCTCTCTGCTATTAGAATCATTATCTTTCTCAACAAGTAGTGCATGAGATTTAGATGACTTCACTATACCCATCTGTATCAACTTATCTTTCTCTCAAATTAGGTTAGCAATAAAGGTATCTAAAGAAGGCATCTTTAATGAGTTGTCAAGAGCACTCTTAGTGGCATGGACAGTGGACATAAATAAAAAATATCTAGGATCCAATTTAGAGAGTATTGACAGAATAAGTTATTCATCTTTTTTATGAATTCCACAAGATTTCAAATACAATCTCAAAAGTTTGAACTTGGTGAAAAAGTCTTGAAGAGTGTCAAAGTAATCTAGGCTCAATATAATGAGATAATTTTCTAGCTCATGTCCTCTCATCATATCCTGCACCCCAAAGACCTTGGTGAGTTGGCCCACACTTCAGTAGGTGTTTTAGTAGATTCGATGTGAAAGAGTAGATCTGGGGAGATAGAAAGACAAAATATTCCATAGACTTTGTCATAATGGTTAAACCATTTGATCTTTGCTCTAGCATTATTAGGTTCAATTTTAGTGTCCATTATAATTTGATGGTAACCCTTATATTGTAAGATGATTTCCATTTTAGATTTCCATTCATGATAATTAAATTGTGTAAGTAGACTAATAGAGAGTGAATCCATAGTGCAAAAGTAAAGATTATTATATTAAGTAAATAAGAATGTAAAAAAATAAATAATGCACAAAAAAACATAGTACCCCCTTAGAACTATCAACAATGACCCCCCGTAAATGTTTCAAATACAAGCATGCTCATAGAGAATTTGGATACAACTAAAAATGTATCTCGAGCAGTAAGTGCATAAGTACAAGGAAATAGAGGGACATCAAATTCAACTGATAATTCATCAAAGAGAGATTGTAATAGGGATGAAGTGAGATTAAAGCCATTACACTATGAAACTAGATGTTACAAAAAACCAAAAACAATACTACCAATGCGTAAAGATTAAAAAACCATGCACTTTAAAAAAACACCCAAAACAGAATTACGGATTAAAATTTATGACACTTAAAATTTATTAATCCCATATATTCTTGGACCTACTTTACTAGACAAGTAAATTCCCTTCACAAACCTAAGTTAGTCTACAACAATGTAAACTGGGTTTTCAAACTTGCTTCACTAAATAACACAAATTACAAGCAGTCAAGGATTGAAAGGCTGATGACTTCTCTAAGCAAGTTGTTCAATTTTGGAAGTCTAGTTACTTCCAAGATGCCAGGGTTGTGAAGTTTGATTACTTCCAAGTTGTCAAAGTTGTGAATTTCAATTTCTTAAGTTGCTATATTTTTGGGTTTTGCAGGCTCTTCTACTTATTTGTGCAGACGTCTAACCAACAAGAAGAAAACTTGATTTCTAAAAAAATTGTGAGCTTTCTCAAAAAACTAAGAGAGACCCATTTTAGATATTAAAAAAACATAAAAAATATGTAGGTGGATTTTTTATCATGAGTTTTGAGTAGAGAAGAATCACACCTCTAAGGTTAAAAAAGTGGCTATAAATCTATTAAATTTCTTAAAAATCTAATAGAGTCCCATTTGAGATCTCAAAACACCCAGAAGGAATATACAACTAGATTTTTTATCTGAGGTCATTTGACATGAGTTTTAAGATAGAGAATAATCATGTCTTTAGGGTCAAAATATTAGCCACGAAAGAACAAAACTAGTTATGGTGAATGTAGTAGGATCATGCCAAAGGAGACAAATGCATGAGGCTATCGAAAAAGCTTTGGTACCATGTTAGAGTTCACCAAGATCTATGAATAGTGAGAATGCAGTAATGTTAAATTCTTGTAGAGGTAGAATGAGAGCTAAAAAACAAAAAAAAAAAACAAAATAAATGTTTACATTTTACCAACTTAAAAGAATAAGAAAGTACATTTAAGGTGAAATTAGGTCATCAAAAAGGTAAAACCTTAACTCACAATTAGAACCCATTTAAAGGTAAATGATCCCTAATTATTTAATTAACTAACCTAAGTAAGCTAAAAAGATGTGTAGGTAAAACCACTAGGTGGAAAAAAGGCTACACTAACATTCCTAACCCTTAACTAACTCTCTTAACCTAACCAAGTCACTATTCACCTATCACTATTCACATAGTACTATTTGAAAACACTATTCAAAAGTACTTTTTAAAAACATTATTCCACATCACTATTCAAAATAACTATTCACCAACACTATTCACTATGGGACCCACTATCACTATTCATGATGACATGGCATGTCACTATTCATGGTGACATGGCATGTGATATGGTAAGGTGACTCAACAATGATATGACAAGTGATATGGTAAGTGACATGGCTTGGAAGTGAGATGGCTTGAAGTGGATACCCCTTTGCCATCTTCAAACCTTTTGACCATTTACCTCTTTTTGGATACCTTTACCTTTTTGACCATTTTCCCTTTATCTTTTTTACCATTTTTACCCTTCTTGACATCTTGACCATTTGCCATTTATCTTTTTAACCATTTACTTTTTATCCTTTTGACCATATTTTCCCTTTACCTTCTTGACATCTTTACCATCTTTACCCTTTTGACCTTCTTGACCATTTACCTTTATCATACATCTTAGCATGTTAACATTTAATTTAATGTTATTTTGTTAAAACATTAAAATTTTATTTAAAAGTATTTATTTCATTTGAATTAAGTGTTTTCATTTATGTTATGCAACTTTCTTTATTTCATCAAACATTAACTTGTCTTAAAAGTGGATTGATAGCCTCCAAGTAAGCTCACCATTCTTGGATCTAGATTGCTAAGCAATCTACCCATCTAACTTACAACCCCCTTTGTTAGAGCTATCTTATTTGTAGGTTATTCCTTCCTAGCCAAAGAGGAGTTCTCACATCAAGGCTAGATTACATGCACACTTTCTACTAGGTTTTTACACCACACCCTTATTACTAGTTTCTATTTTCCAAAACTAAGAAAAGTAGGAAATTTATGGAAACACTTGGGGGATAACTTTATTGATATCCTCAAAACTCTCTTTCCCTTCCCATGTCTAGCTGAAAAGATTTCCCTTTTTAACATTATAGTAAGGGGTTTGGCCAAGGAGGTAAAATTCGATACAAATCTCCTCACAAAGTTAATCTTCTCGAGGAAGCTTTGCAAACCTTTTTTATGACTTGATAATGCCAATATAGATATGGCCCTAACTCACTCATGGTCTATTGCTAGACCCTATTTGGACACTATATGTCCTAGTAACTTGCCTTCATATATTGTGAATAGGCACTTCTTCAGATTAAGAGATACACCAAATTCTCTACATCTTTCAAAAATATTTCTTAGGTGCTCAAGATGTGCACTAGCATGCTTTGAATAGACATGATATTATCCAGATATCCTAAGATTTTATCACTTATTAGACTTTTGAATGCCATATCCATAGCTCTTTGAAAAATTTCCCTTGTATTTGTCAAATTGAATGGCATCTTGTTATATGTGTGTGTGCCCCATTTGGTGGTGAAGGTAGTAATAAATTGTTATAATTCTTGTACCAAAATTTAATTATAACCTGAATAACTATCCAAAAGAGAAAATCTCTTAGATCTTAACACTATTTCCAAAATTTGTTCCATAGGAGGAAGAGGATAGGAATATTTCAGTGATGCTTTATTCAAGTCTCTAAAATCTATGCACAAACAAATTTCACCATTATTTTTTATGATAGGAACCAAATTCACCACCCAAGATGAGTGTTTGATTGGAAATATTATATTATCCTTTATCAACGTACATAGTTCATTCTTCATCAAGGGTTCAATCTTTAGATTGATGGGTCTTTATATTTGCCTAATTGGTTTTGTATTTAAATCCAATTTGATAGTATGTTGTGTTAAACCTGAGTCAAACCCTCTTAAATCATGATAACTCTAGGCAAAATTATCATCAAACTGTCAACATAATTGAAAAAAATCATGCTTCTCTAAAATATTTAATACCTTGCCTATCTTGAGTGACTTACCTTTCAATACAATGATGGGTTTGTATTCTTCTTCATTGACATCATTATTCTTCTTCTTGTTTTTTAATTGGTCATCCAATTTAAATATATTTTTCAACATAATGAGACCCATGGACAATTTGTTCATTTTCAGCTATATGATGTGATCATCATATTAATCTTGCAACATTGGTTTATTTCTTTCTAAAAACTAAAATTCTCTTAAAAAATTCATGATCTATTTGTCATTATCAAAGACCTACTAGTTAATCATGTTATTGAGAATAGAATGCCTTACAATCAGTTTCACATGTTGGTTGTTTTCCTTTGCTACTTCAACTGATATATTATACTGAGATGTAATAGAGGCCATGTTGTCAAAATAATTATTTCATGATCTTGGTATTTCTTGAATATTTAGGGTAGTGAAATCCTCTAATAAGTCCCAAACCCTATGTTTATAAGACCTTAGAAAATTGTTTTTAGTCACACTTTTTTATCTAACCTAGTGAATTATGAGTTCACTATCCCTAAATACCTATAAGATCTTGACTCCCTGATCTTTAACCAACTCGAAGACTCAAATCAATGATTCATATTCAAATATATTGTTGGTACAATTGAATTGGATTCTAAATGAATAGAAGTAACTTTCTTTGTGTGGAGATATCAATACAAATCATACACCTGCATCATTTCTAGTTCTTGAACCATCAAACTATAACTGCCACACCCTTGTAGATCCTAAATTGGCTTGATTAAATTGAGGATGATTGCATCTTGATCATAAATATAATACCTCCCTAACCCTATTTCTTGTACTTAATCATAAGGATCAAATTGCAAGGTTGATCCCTGTTTGGTGAATATTTTATCGACCAGCTAACTGGTGAGAAAAATAGGTCCTATCACCATAGTAGGAAGATTATTCATCTAAACGTGTAGGTTTACCACATCAGAAGGGGACTGATCTCTCCTCTCATCAAGGGGAGGTTCCCTATAGGTATGTTTTATATATATATATATATATATATATATATAAACAAAAAATAATACTCAAGGGTAAGACAAACCATCCATCTCTCTTTCTTCAGAGATGATGTATGCAAATTAAAGGAAAAACTCAAGGTAAATGACAGACAACACTCCTCTTCTTTCAGAAGTACTACTCAGCAAGACACAAGAATACTCCAGGTAGTAACAAAAAAATGTAGCAAATGATGTAATAACTAGCAAATCAAGATGCAACATAGAGCCTCCACCTGGATTGCTCAAGAATAAGATACAAAGAACAATGGGGGCACAAAGTCATCCCAAGGTCCATTACATAGGAAAAATAAAATACAAACACACTGAAGGTACTTGTGGGGGTAAAAAGTCATCCCACAGTTGGTCTTCAGGACACTTTCCTAACCACTTCCACTAGTTTTGATTGTTGAATCAAATTAAAAAAATGCTTATAGGAAATAGACATATGAACAATTCCCTAAATAATACAGGCTATTTCTAGCACAAAGTCTAAAAAGGTCACTTGTTTTCTTATTCAAATGAAGAAAAATGGTTAACAATCTGAGCTCAAAGTCTCTGTGAATGCCTTTCAATTTGGGAAGAGTTTTTGCTTCTATGGCATAAAAAATATCCTTGAAACAATTGAAGAGATTAAAATATATAGAGGTCGAGAGAGGCTAGGCGCATTTATCCCATGGAAAAGCTCATGCTATGCATGTAATGCTTTGAATGCACTTTTATTTCTATATTTTAACTTGACTATCATCTCCTGAAATTGGACGATCCTCTTAGTTCCCTCTCTTGATTGCATCGTTGTTCACTTTGCCTTTATTCCCGAACAAGTCATGTATTTTAAAGGCTTGATAAATCTACATCCACATTTCTAGATTCAAGAGGTCTATCAGATCTAAACACTATGTTAACAATCTAGATCTTTCATATTATTTCCTTCACTTTACAATGATTAGGGCTCTCACACTTTAGTCTGCAAAAATCAATGCACACTTCATTGCCACCAATTTCATGTCCTCGGGTCTGCCATCATTTGAAACATATCTCATGCATGGATATTTCTAGTTCTTTTTTTCATCATTTCTCCTTTTCTGGCTATTGAATCATGTCCTTAAATTACCTCTCTATTCTTTGGTCACTTTTAGCTAAAAAATTGACACATGGCAGCATCCACTTAGAAATAGGTGAGGACACACGGTAGCTTCCACTGCTATTAGAGGGTTTAGAAACATTTTTTATGGGTCTAAGGGAAGATGACACATGGCAGTCTCTGCTACGCTTTAGCAGCCTTTGAAAACACTTAGGACTTATATTAGTTTCTCACAAAAGATGATGCATGGCAACTTCTGCTACACTCTAAAAAATGTTTAGGAGAAGCTTATAAAATTGTTTGAAACTCAGACACTGACATGTGTCACTCTCTGCAGAGTTATAAATGAATAGGTGGCAGCTTCCACTTATCTTTGGAGAGTCAGGTAGATGATGACACATGGTAGTCTCTGCTAAACTTCAGTGCTCACAGGGGTTCCACCATAGTCTTTATGAAAACAAGAAGTAGGAGGGAGAAATTATAGATATTGACACTTGTCAGCTTCCACCAAACTTTTGTAAGGGGCACATGGCACGTTTCATAGATTCTTTGAGAAATGTTTATTGATAGAGGATTTGAAACCTATTAGAAATTTAGAATTAAAGATGTAGACACATGTCATTCTCCACAGAGTTACATTGAAAAAGGTGGTAGCCTCCGCTTGCCTCTTGATAATCTTGTAGAGGATGACATGTGGTGGTCTTTGCTAAACTTTTAGCTGCCTTTGAAAAGTCTTCGAGACTTATTTTAGTCTCTCGTGGAAGATGACACATGGCAACTTCTACTATGACTTTGACGAAGGATACCTGATATCATCCATCGCATTTTATGAGAGATATGTGGTAGGTTCCACTACTTTGAGGGTAGAGTACACAGTGTCCCAACAGATGACACTTAGTGGCTTCTGTGAGACCTTGAGATAGACAAAAACCCATGTAAAAATAAATACCCATGTGTTGAACTTTGAAATTGTTGAAACTTTAAAGATTTGGATGGAGACACTTGGAGGCTTCTAACAAACTTTAGTAGGGATAGGTTGCATCTTCCGTTGTGATTAGAAACAAAGTGCGATGGGGCTCGGTAGACAACATATGGTAGCTTCCACTTGACTCATTATTTTTAGGGTGCTCTTTTGAACCATTTTGGTTAAACCAACCGATTGAACTAACTTTGGTTTAATGTTTCAATAGTTCAATGTCTTGTTTTAGCTGAGTCCTTTTGATCTTCATTGAATCAAACGTGTTAAACTCGTTGAACCTTGAACCCGCTAAACCTTGATGAAGCACTTAACTCTTGTTAATGACGTTGAACCTTTGAACTAAGGCACTGAACCAATCCCAAAAATGACTAAGTGTTGGAAACTGATTCTTTTGATTGAACCTCCCTGTAGAAGCCTTTGAACCTATTGAACCATTAGTCCTTTGACTGAAAAGCTTGAATAATTCCCAATTTTGAAAGCTTAGAACAATTTTTTAAAATGAGAAGAGATATTTTGGTCTTTGTAAGACCAAAATAACTTATATGTTGTCCTAAAAATGAGTGACATTTTTTGGGGGAGAACAGCTAGCTCCAGTTGGGGAACTTCCTTCAGTTGGAAATTTAAAATAGCTAAGAGGAGTAGGATCTAGAATCTCTAGTGTCTTTGAGTATGCCATTGGGTTACAGAGTCATACTACACCAAAATGAAAGGCATCAAAAATAGAAACAAACAAAACAAAATAGAATAAAAAACTATACAAACATACATATATACAGATATAATGATCTGATACTTCAAGAGTTGAAGTGTTTCAGATGCTACTGGCTACTATGACTACTGGCTTGAGAGGCAGGGCAGCTAACTTGGGTCTTCTGACAAACTACTGGCATAGTTCACATTTCCTTACCCACTTGTATGCATCTTGAAAAAGAGTAGGCCAATAGTATATGGCCCGAAGGATCTTATGGGAAGTCATAGGAGTATAAAAATGTCCTCCACAGGCTTGATTGTGGAAGGATCTCAAAAGTTGGCTTTGTTGCTCCTTATCCGCATAGCGAAAGAACAGTCCATCAAGGCCCCTCTTATACAGGCCATTGTCCCAAAGGATGAAATTTGCCACTTTCAACTTGATAGTCCTTCTGTCTTTATAAGATAGGTGAGTAGGACATTCACCATAAGTAAGGAAGTGAGCAATACCTGAATACCACTCATCAGTGGTAGAGACAAAGATGACTGTTGGAACTTTTGCTTCTTCTAATTTTTGATTCTCTGTTCCCTCTGGCTTGTTGTCAATAATTAATTGGCATAAGCCTTTTCCCTAAACCAGCTTTGTTGGTTTGATGAGCAGATCAAACTCCTAAATTTGTGCAACCCAATTGCCTCTTTTTATCCCAAACTCCTACTGAGTTAGTATGGATTTGATTGTTGTGTCAAGAACCAATGAAGTAGTACATGAATTTAAGATGTAGAAGTAGAAATACTTTACCACCTTCACCACTACATAAGCATGCTTTTCCATATTTGATTACTTTAACTCATGAGCTTTGAGAGGAAAACTCATGAAGGAAATGGGAGACTCCATACCTTCTTTATTCTATTGAACCAGAATCACTGAAAGCATGTGTTCTAAAGCATAACTGTACATGGTGAACTCTTTGTTATAGTCTGGACAAACTAGAATTGGGGCATGAGCAATGGCAGTCTTGATATCTCTAAACACTGACTTGCCTTCATTATTCCAGTCGATGGTGGGCTTTCCCTTCATCATGTTTACAATATGTCTAGTCTTCTCAGCAAACTCAGGGATGAACCTTCGTAAGAAATTCACCTTTCCAAAGAAAGAGTGAACAACAGTCTTACTTGTAGGCAAGGTAAGCTCTTGGATAGACTTGACTATGTCTGGGTCAATTTTTATGCCTTCTTTAGACACAATGTGTCCAAGAAGTTTTCCCTCTATTACTCCAAAAATTGACTTTTTGGGGTTTAAGGAAATGTCATTCTGATGGTAGCGTTCCAACACTTGTTATAAGTGGCACACATGATCTGGACGATACTTAGAGAAAATAGTCAAGTCATCAAGATAAACTACAATGAACTTGCCCATCTCATCCTTGAAAGTGAGGTCCATTTCTTTTTGAAATGTGGCACTAGCATTTATTAAGCTAAAAGGAATTCCCTTATAAGCGAAGGTGCCCCAAGGTGTGGTGAATGTAGTTTTATGTTGGTCTACTTTAGCAACTTCAACTTGATTGTATCCTAAGAAACCATCTATCATTGATAACATCTCTGAACCAGTCACTGTTTGAAGCACTTGATCCATGATTGGCAAAGGATAGTTATCCTTCAAGGATGACTGATTCAAATTCCTAAAATCCACACAAAGGCAAAATTTTCCATTCTTCTTCCTCACAGGCACTATTTTGCAATTCATGTGGAATGATGGATTAGGAAAATGATCCTAGCATTTAACATCTTTTATATCTCATACAAAATAGTACCTGACATCTTTGGTTTGTACTGCCTAGGTTATTGCTTGTAAGGCACTGAGTTAGCCTTTAGAGGGATGTCATGTTAGATTTCATTAGGCTTGAGTGACTTCAAGTCATCATAGGAGTATGTTAAAACATCCATGTACTGTCTGAGCAGAGAAGTGAACTTGAATCTTTCCTCAAGAGTGCAGCACTTCCAAATGTTCACCATCTTGGGGTTTCCCTTGGCACCTAGATTTACTTGATCAAAACCCTAAGGGGAGCTTGCCTCCATTTGCTATTGTTTTCTGATTTTGTCATGCTTATCAAACAATTTCTCAAGGGAGACTAGGCCTTTGGGGATCTTGTTCCCTTTAAGTTACATGAACTCTCCATTTGTGCTTGAGCTTGATTCAAGGGTTGATTCAGGCTCTTGAGGTTCACTACTTTCAAAATACAACCATTTAAAATTGTCCTTTTACTCCAAGAAAGCAATGATTTGGTTGTCATTGTTGAACACCTACCAATGATTGGCATTATTAGGTACACTTGGTAGAGAGACCAATTCAATAGTGTACCTATCTCCTTTGAAGTCTGAGTGGGGAACCAAAAGAGTGCCCAAGATAGCCAAAGCGTCAACTCTATCATTAAATTCCCTAGAGACTGCAAAGATTCTGAAAGCATAAAAGTTTTCAATTTGGTCCCAAACTAGATTGCAGTAATGGCACAATCTCTCATTTTTGGTCTGATATAGGTATCTTACCTGAAAAACCACCAGTTTAGCATCTCCTTTAGCATGAAGAAGCTTGATACCTTTATCCTAAATAGCCTTTAATCCAAGCAATAGGGATTCATACTCAGCTGTGTTATTAGTGTTGCTAAATTGCAACTTGTAGGATGAAGGAAAAATATCTCCTTGCAGAGATATCAACACAACCCTGGCTCCTGAACCAGTAGAGGAACAATTGCCATCAAATTCAAGGATCCATACCTCATTAGACACTAATTTTCCTTTGGATCCTTCTTCATTTGGAGGTGGAGATTCTTTCCTAGTTCTAGCTGAACTAACCTTCAGGTCATCACCTTTGAGAGTTTCAATAGGCATTTCATGAACTTTTTTAGTGGACAGAAAGTAGTTACCCATTCCTGAAGATTCAAACAAAATTTGAGCTTTAGGTGCTGATGATTGGGTGACCACATATTTTGTTTCCTTTTTAGGAAGCAATCTTTTCATGATGCCTTTGACTGGGATTCTTGCCTCAAACAAGTCCATGTTTAATTCACCACCAACATCTTTGCAAAAATTCTAGCCAAGAAGGATGCCATAAGATGCTGGGATGTTAGCCACCAAGATAGTCATCTTGATTCATTTGTCTAGGAATGTTGTAAATGCAAATTAGGCATCCTTAATTATCCCCAGCAATGGTACCCACTTATTTTCCATGGAAAAACATCTACCAAATGTCCTAGTCAGTGTAAGGCCAAGGGATTCAGCCACTTTGTCAGGCATGACATTGTCCAAAGCTCCAGAATCAATTATACAATTATTCAGCTGATATCCATTTATTAGCAAGGATACATAGAAAGGCTCTATTTTATTGGGAATAGCAAGAGGATAAATGACAAGATTGTTTGGGATATACATGCTCCTTGAGGGATCATGAGTTTCTTTCTTAGCTTATTGTCTTGCTGGGATGTTTTGGTTCTTCACACATTGAACCAATTTATCCAACTGATCAGGGTTGGACTGCAGGAATTCAAATTCAAAAATTTGAACTTTGGCTTTCTTTACATGATCAATAATGTCAAAAATCTAAAATGAGATAGGAATAGAGGATGAGAGCTCATCCTTTTGATTCTTAGTAGGAGGAAAATTGGACTACAGATTTGAAGTAGAAGGTACAGGGGTATTTGGTGTACTTACCTTTCTTGCAGTCATCAAATCTTTTGGCTAAATGGGCAGAGTACTTCCACACTTAGCAATTGAGATTGCTGGTTGAGGTCACTCCTCCATCTTCTCTTTATCAGCTTCTTGGGTTGATTGATTCTTAGACTGGGTGAACACAACATATGATCCCTCTGTTGCATTACCTTCACTTCTAAGTTCATCCTGATAGTTCAGGAAACCAATGTTGGAGTTACTAGCTAATTCTTATTCTTCCTCAGTGAAGAGATTAGCATCATCTTTAGGGTTTAACTTAGGCTAGAATGAGAAAGTTGAGTTAGCTTCAAAATATCCAACTGCTGAGTTGGTTGGAGGTACTTCAATGCAAGGTTCTTCTATGGGGGAGGAAGATGATTCGACTGCCCTTGACCCCTGGCAGCATTACCTTAGTATGTCCAATTCTAGAACATCCTCCTTGGGATATCTCTGTATGCAAGAGTGGATGACACCCCTTAGGCCATTTATCTTTTGAGAGCCAGCAATTCATTTGCCAGCTTCTGCACCATGGGATCAATAGTGGCTATAGATGAGTAATCAAAAGATGAAGAAGATTTACCTATGTTTGGATGTCTCCTTATCTTCCCAGCTAAGATGAGGTCATCTTCTACCTCAGTAGCCAAGTTTTGAGCTTCAGCAAGGTTTATTTGGCTAGCACGTCTCAGTAGAAAACTCACTTCAGGTAGTTATGAGTTGATGAAGAAGCACTTGAGGTTTTTAGGGGTTGGCTAAGTGATTGTAGGGATCCTGTTCCTCAACTTATCAAATTTGGTGATGAATCCCTCATTAGTTCCTGAGGTTCCTTCTTCATTTGTGTGAGCTAGGCTAGAAGGGCATGTGTATCTTTTGCAGGTTTGAATTTGGTTTCAAACTTGGCTTTGAGTGTGTCCTAGTTAATCACTAATCTAGCCTGCAGATGGTATAACCAATCTACAACAGTACCTTGCAACGTCTCTATGAACAGTCTGACTACCACGTCCTCAAATTCCATGCCTATCACACTATAGGCTATTCTGAAGGCTGTAATGTGTTCATCAGGTTGAACCTTTCCATCACCAAAGAACTTGGAGAAATTCTTCCTTGAACTATGTGGAAGCTCATGCAGGGGTGGAGCAAGATTGAGTGGGCTGAAAGAGTTACCCCAGGGGCCTTAAACTACCATGAGTGGATTATTGAAAGTAGGGATAATAAATTTGGGTGGTGTATGTATAGGCAAATCCCTAATAATAGCAAAAAAAGTAGCTCTACCTTGTGTTGGTGACCTGGTGTTGATAGGAGGAAGACTCCTAGTTCGTTGAAGGTGAGGTTGTGGAGGAAACAACTCAAAAATAGGGTCAAAAACACCTTGGGATTTTTGGCTTCTAGTATAACATGAAGTTACTATATTTTAGAACAAAAATAGGAAAGAACTGGTCCTCCTTCATCTTGAAACTTAAGGCCTCAAACTGCACGCTCTTTCCCCAGCAGAGCCACCAAAAAATTGTTGGGTGAATATTTTGTCGACCAGCTAACTGGTGAGCAAAATAGGTCCTATCACCATAGTAGGAAGATTAGTCATCTAAATGTGTAGGTTTACCACATCATAAGGGGACTGATCTTTCCTCTCATCAAGGGGAGGTTCCCTATAGGTATGCTATATATATATATATATATATATATATAAACAAAAAATAATACTCAAGGGTAGGACAGACCATCCATCTTTCTTTCTTCATAGATGATGTATACAGATTAAAGGAAAAACTCAAGGTAAATGACAGACAACACTCCTCTTCTTTCAAAAGTACTACTCAGCAAGACACAAGAATACTCCAGGTAGTAATAACAAAATGTAGCAAAAGATGTAATAACCAACAAATCAAGATGCAGCATAAAGTCTCCACCTAGATTGCTCAAGAATAAGATACAAAGAACAAAGGGGGCACAAAGTTGTCCCAAGGTCCTTTACATAGGAAAAAGAAAATACAAACACACTGAAGGTACTTGTAGGGGCATAATGTCATCCCATAGTTGGTCTTCAAGACACTTTCCTAACCACTTCCACTAGTTCTACTTGCTAGATCAAATAAACAAGAATGATTCTAGGAAACAGACATACAAACAATTCCCTAAATAACACAGGCTATTTCTAGCACAAAGTCTAAAAAGGTCACTTGCTTTCTTATTCAAATGAATAAAAATGATTAACAATCTAAGCTCAAAGTCTCAGTAAATGCCTTTCAATTTGGGCAGAGTTTTTACTTCCATGGTAGAAAAAATATCCTTGAAACAATCAGAGAGATTACAATATATAGAGGTCAAGAGAGGCTTGGCACGTTTATCCCATGGAAAATCTCATGCTATGCATGTAATGATTTGAATGCACTTTTAGTTCTATATTTTAACTTGACTGTCATCTCTTGGAATTGGATGATCCTCTTAGTTCCCTCTCTTGATTACACCATTGTTCACTTTGCCTTTATTCCCGAACAAGTCGTGTCTTTTAAAGGCTTGAGAAATCTGCATCCACATTTCTAGATTTAAGAGGTCTATTAGATCTAAACACTATGTTGACACTCCAGATCTTTCATATTATTTCCTCCACTTCACAACGATTAGGGCTCTCACACTTAAGTCTGCAAAAATCAATAGACACTTCATTGCCACCAATTTTGCATCCTCAAGTCTGCCATTATTTGAAACATATCTCATGCATGGATATTTCTAGTTCTTTTCTTCATTGTTCCTCCTTTTATAGCTGTTGAATCAGGTCCTTAAATTACCTCTCTATTCTTTGGTCACTTTCCACTAAAAAATTGACACATGGCAGCATCCGCTTAGAAACAGGCGAGGACACACGACAGCTTCTGCTGCTATTAGAGGCTTTAGAAACATTTTTTATGGGTCTAGCAGAAGATGACATGTGACAGCCTCCACTACAATTTAGCAGCCTTTGAAAACACTCAAGACTTATATTAGTTTCTCATAGAAGATGATGCATGGTAGCTTCCACTACACTCTAAAAAATGTTTAGGAGAAGCTTATAAACTTGTTTGAAACTCAGACGCAGACACATGTCGCTCTTTGTGGAGTTATAAATGAACAGGTGGTGGATTTAACTTGTCTTTGGAGAGTCAAGCATATGATGACACATGGAAATCTTTACTAAAATTTAGTAGCTCACTGGGGTTCCACCATAGTCTTTATGAAAATAAGAAGCAAGAGGGAGAAATTATGGAGATTGACACTTGTCAGCTTCCGCTGAACTTTTGCAAGAGGCACGTGGCATGTTCCACGACTTATTTAAGAAATGTTTATTGATAGAGGCTTTACAACCTATTACAAATTCATAATCATGGATGTAGACACGTGTCTCTCTTTGTGGAGTTATAATGGAAAAGGTGGCAGCCTCTGCTTGCCTCTTGAGAATCTTGTGGAGGATGACATGTGACGGTCTCTACTAAACTTTTAGCTACCTTTGAAAAGTCTTTGGGACTTATTTTAGTTTCTCATGGAAGATGACACATGGTGGCTTCCACTGTGACTTTCATGAAGGACACATGGTAGCATCCATCGCATTTGATGAGAGACATGTGGTGGGTTCCACTGCTTTGAGGGTAGAGTATACAGTGTCCCAATAGATGACACTTGGTAGCTTCTATGAGACCTTGAGATGGACAAAAACCCATGTAAAAATAAATACCCATGCGTTGAACTTCAGAATTGTTGAAACTTTGAAGCTTCGAATGGAGACACTTGGAGGCTTCTGATAAACTTTAGTAGGGATAGGTGGCATCTTCCATTGTGATTAGAAACAAAGTGTGATGGGGCTCAATAGATGACATGTGGCAGCTTCCGCTTGACTCATTCTTTTTGAGGCACTCCTTTGAAACATTTTGGTTAAACCGACTAATTGAACCAACTTTGGTTCAACGGTTCAATGGTTCAATTTCTTATTTCGGCTAAGTCCTTTTGATCTTCATTGAATCAAATGTGTTAACCCATTGAACCTTGAACCCACTGAACCTTGATGAAGTGCTTAACTCTTTTTGATGACGTTGAACCTTTGAACTAAGGCACTAAACCAATCTCGAAAATGACTGAGTGTTGGAAACTAATTCTTTTGATTGAACCTCCTTGTAGATGCCTTTGAACCTGTTGAACCATTAGTCTTTTGATTGAAAAAGCTTGAATAATTCTCAATTTTGAAAGCTTAGAATAATTTTTTGAAATGAGAAGAGATATTTTGGTCTTTGAAAGACCAAAATAACTTATATGTTGTCCTAAAAATGAGTGACATTTTTTGGTGGACAACAATCCCCACTCATCCAAGTGAATGTTTGAGGTTTATTCTATAAGTTTTGTACTCTCTTGATCCACTTCCTCCTCTTGATCTTTCAGGTAAAATTCATCTCTATAGGATGAGTAGGATTATATGGTTAGATATGGTCTTTCATGATTGGCTCAAATCTTATTGTTACTCTAGTCCCATATCTTGTTATAAGTAGCATATGAGACTAATCAATGGATAAAAATCCTCCCATCTTTGTACTATATTATTCTTTGCCAGTTCTACTTTTACTTTTGAAGTTGAAGCCTAGTCCACTCTGGGGAGTTGATCAACTTATATTACTCTTTTCTTGGAATGTGTATTATCTACAATAGGGCCCCCACTATTAAACAAGGCTTCATCTTGGCTTGTTCCATTGAAATCATCCTCCTACCAATTTAGAAGAGTTGATTTACTTAGAGAAGGTTCTTGTGTCTCTGCTTATTATGAAGTAGACCCTTATTATTTTTCTTGTAGATTTGCTACACTTTGTACCATCAGGGCCTTATTGATAACACCATTAGAATAAGTATTATGAGTATGGGGTAGATTATATGGATAACACCACTTGTATTCTTGAGACAAATTATTTTAAATAGGGACAATAGCTTTGAAAACTCTAGGTGCTAGTAATGGACAAGTGTTTGTAGGTTTTGGCTATGCATTCTATCCTTGTTATTGATTGTTGCCTTGATATGGCTACCTATCCCCATGGTAGGGTTGTCTATTCCATTGATATATAGGATTAGATGGCTGAAAAGGTTTATGGTTTTGGTCTTGATGCCTTTTCATTACAAGACTGAAGTAAGTGTCAGTGGGGCAATAGGGCTATTTATGGAAATAGAGGCATTAGGGGTGTGGTTCAATTTTCCCATCTTGAATCAGACAATTCTCAACACTTATTGCAATGTCATAAGCTATAGGAAGTGTGGTACCACTCATTGATTGAACCATTATAGATATATCACTGTTAAGGGCTTTTAAGTAATATAAGAAGGCATTATTTATAGTGGGGTTAACCAAGATTATAATTCTACTCCAAGTCTTATAGAAGTGGTAATTGAAGTCAGTCATTTGTTCATGAGGAGCTCATTGAATAATAGTCAATTATTCAACTAAATAAAGATGATCACACTTGTCCTCAAAGTGGGAGCACAATGCAACACCTAACTCATCTTAAACTCTGATTGAGGTGGGAGTGAGACCTCTATACCATTTTAAAGCTTTTTCCTTAAAAGAGGAGACTAGGTGTTTGATTGCAACATTGTCTTTGACCACATTATGAATTGAGAATAGGTTAGTAATGTCTTGTATATGTTTTGAAGTGGTGGTAGAAGTTTCAACAGTAAAATATGGTAGACTTTTTAAGGTTGAGACTTGAATATCATCATGTTGGGCCAAAATGAGTGGATCACCTATATTAAAAGCTATGAAATTATGATTTATAGTCATTATGGGGGATATAAAGATGATCAGAGTGACCAAAGGGGATGGGAGTAAAACCTTAGGGTATACCTTAGGTTGAGGGGTGATGACTTTTTTTCTCTTATTTGATGGAAATGATAATTATAAAAAATCAGCCCTCTTACCTTTGGTAGATGATCTTATTTGTTTGCTTGGCATATGTCACCTTGAGATCATGAGTTTTTAAGTCAGTGGAGTCACCAAGTGCTTTGATATTTACATGAAACTCATACAATGGTTGATGAGAATAACACCAAACTCTACATAATTTTTAGGTCCCATTGGGTGTGCCAAAAACTGTTATCACATATGATTACACCTATCTTAATTCTATAGATTATTGTGCAAGTGACTAATGAAATAATGTAAAAACCTCCAAAGCTATGGGACCTTGGAAAATTTGAGGTTAATCTCTGAAGGACAACTTCCTTTCACTAAAATTTGATGCAAACTAATAAGATATTAGCCTTGTGAAAATCTTACTCTTTAGTGTTTTTTGGATCATAAACTAGGGTTTTAATGAGGAAAAGTGTTGAAGAATTGAAATTTTATAGAAAAATAAAAATAAGGTGATTGCACCAAATTTATATAGTGGATCTAGATGATTTCTTGGAAAGCACAATAGGGGGAAAAATAGATTGAGTTTATGTTAAGCACAAACTTATGTAAATTTAAAATCAGAGGAATTATTTTTGATATTCTTCAATAAAGGGAAATAGATCCTTATTTCAAACAATATTATTAAGAGGGAAAAAATACCACATATGATTTATCTTGAAACTAAAATAAAAGATAAAAACTTCTACAAAGGATCAAATAACTTGTATGACATAGAGATTCCAAAGACAAGAAAGGCAAAACTCAACTTTATTTCTCTCTAAAGGCTATAAATTGTAGCAAATACATTAAAAATGCATAAAAATATTAATAATATAGAAAATATAGGTTGGACCATGGGGTATACCCATATTTATACAAAAAATGTCTTAGAAGACATGTAGTTAACAAAACTTGAATGCCTAGTTGAAGGAGATCATGCAAATTTGAAGCCCTCATGCAAAGGGGGTGAGTTCCTCTATTTTTACTATTTCTAAAATTATGAAATAGATGAAAAATGGCACGTATGAGTTTTTTATTGATATGTAAGTGTTTTTGGCATAGCTAGATATCTTCATGCAAGACTCCTTGGATGATGGCTGGAAATAACTCTCCATGCAAGAAGCATTGCTAAAAAAAATTGGTGTTAAAAAAGAAAAGATAATATTAAAAATAAATTTTCAAATCTCTTTTACATGCAAACCCTAACATGAAAAATAAAAGTGATACTTTTAAACATTCAAGCCTTTATCACTTTCTACCAAAAAGGGAACATGCAATTTTCTTTATGACTTTGCACCTTTTCATTTCATATTAATTAAAATAGAAAGTGCAATTTGCAACTTGATTTTTGAAACTTCCACATCTAAAAGATATAAATGGAAAGGTATATTTTTTTATATTTCTTTAAAAGAGTTATAAAAAATACACAACTATACTTTTTAATTACAAATTACAATTAAAATTTCTTCAAAATGAAAATACACATGATAGCAAGATTTCAAAATATCTAAAAGAGAGGGAAAATTCAATTAGTCTTGAGGTTAGCTTCAACTTTCTTGTCACTTTATACTCAAAACTTCTTTGAGTAGGCATCAAAGGCCTTAAATATTTCATGTATTCATTCTTCATCTAGCTCATAAGAATAAATATTAGAAGCTGCTTAGTCTTCTTTTACATTAAATAACTCTATTCAAAATTTTCTTATACCTTTCATTTTGGTTCTCATTTGATCAATTACCTTCTCATATTTGATAAATATATGGATTGAACTTAAGATAAATACTATGTCCTTTATAGACTCCTTTTCAATTATTGATTTAAAATGTTCCTAAATTTGTTCTACCTAGAAGAGACAACCGATATCATCCAGTGGTCGCCATGACATTAAATTCATCATGCCATTAATATCATATAGCACATCAATAACTTTATCATGAGCCTCCCTAGCTCACTTAGAAAACTCAATTAATATTCTTATCTAAAATTGGGCAGCCCTATGTAATTCCTCATGCTTAATAAAATTCTTCAATATATTCTCAGCAATTAGGGTATTCATATTAATTGACTTTATGTCTATCAATTTGGGATAATACATGTTCAAAGTTTGGACCTCCTCTTCATAGCTACTAATCTATGATTTTAGAATTTCCTTTCTCTCCATGATGATACCATATTGCTCTAGCATTATTTTGAGGGCCTTGTTTCCATGCTTAATCAATTCTTTAGACCATTCTTTTGTATCCCTTCCCATGTGATCAATCTCTCATACAAAATCAATTGTATCTTGATCTAGATTGATTAGTTGTACTATTTATCATTATTATGATGTTTCATTGGGATTTATGAACTAGTTGAGTGCATCAATTAATTGATCAACCTTATTTTTGAGTTTATCCTTGGTGGATTTATCATGGTTAATTATCTTGAAGAGAGAGTTGATGCCTGATTGTATATCATGTTTGAGCCCCTCTCTTGTTTGTCGACCAAGTTATATTTGAGATCCCTGATAATCTATCACCACAAGATCTCCCTTTGATTTATCTAGTGGGGGATTTTAATATACACATATCTCTCCCCCTTGTAATTAGTGAATTTTCTTGAGAGGTTCTTGGGAGTATATTTTGTCTTCTTCTTAACTTCTGACATACCAAATTCCAAAGTACTGAGATCAATCATTGTCTTCATCTTTTTGCCTTATGATTGGGTTAACCAAATAGGGGTAGCCTTTTGTGTATCTAGCATGGTCACCAAATAATATACAATTGATATAACTACACTAACTAACACTATGACTAAGGAATACTCCTAGGAATATGACACTATAGGTTGATTAAGAGGTGTCTGTGTAGGCTTCTCCTTACCAATATGTTATAAACCCATTACTACACCAAGTGTTTGGGTTTTTCCAAGCTCAACTAATGGCATGGATGAAATAGTGGAAATGGGGAAAGTGGTACAACAAAAGTGAGGATCATGAATTTAGAAATTAGTGGAAGGGTGAAATCCAAGGCACTGAATGTGTTGATTATGTGCATAGGGTCACTCAGGGTTGGTGAGGTGAAAATGGTGGGTTGAGAGGATGAGGCAATATTACTCACTCTAGAGGTTAGAGTGTCCTATAAAATGGTAGTCAAGATAATTGACTCTAAGGAAATATACTATTAAGTAGTGTTGGGGATCAATGATGATGAAACATAAGGAATTATGAATGGAACATAAAGTGTGAGTGGATAAAATGGGGAAGGATAAGTGGGAAGAAGGTAAGGTGAAATACGAATTTGGACTCCCACTATAAGGGGCCCTTGAGTTCTTCCTAGACCTATTTATGCTATTTACACATGGATTATTGAGGTAAGTAGAGTGGTAGATGAAGTGGGGATAAACAAAGGGAGAGGAGCTAAAACTTGTGATACAATGGGAATTTGGGGTGCTTGAGGAGGAGAGGCAATCGATGGAAGTGTTGAAGCCTCCAGTACTATGGGAGTAGGAGAAGGGGAAACAATGGTTATAAGAGCCATTGTTATAGGATTCAAAGTAATAGATCCTTATGTTTTTGGTATTATCTCTTCTGATGAAATATCTATGGGTTCATATGCAGCTTCCCCTTCCTTACTTAATTCTCCTTTCCTAGCCTTAGTCTTTATTTTCCTCTTCTTTTGTTTAGGTCTCATTGATGACTAACTAGGGCCCTCTGTTGTTAGTTTTATACCCTCTATTGTTAATTTCAGGAGCTTTTCCTTAACTCCTATGGTTTCTCTTATAACTTGCACCCATTTACTCCTTAGCCAATTAATATTCCTATTGATGACATGGGATATTATATAAAATAGAGAAAATGACTCAAGAATTGACCACTTTATCAGTCATAGGGGATTCATGATGACCTAGGTGAGGCATAGTGGATATAATTTGGAAGTATCATCTTCCAAGCTGTTAAGAACCAATGTCAGATCATTATCCTTAATTTTCTATAGGGACATTCTTGAGTAGTCCCTCATTCTTACCATCTCTTCTTAATCACAATCCTCCTAGTAATATTCATAGTATGGTACATGTTCATATGATACCAACTCTAATGCATGGGTGATTTTACCGTATGGGTCAAAATATGGCCTAGACTCTAAGGTCCTCAATGTTACTTGGCTCATTTCTACTTCTAAACCTTTGGCCTTTAGAAGAGTTTGGCCTATATAATGACTAATAGAAATAAGAAAATTAATACCTACCTTATTTATATCCAAGAGGATCTTATGGGTTTCTACTAGTTGCCACACCAACTCCAATAATGCCCATTTATCACTTATGTATTAGGGGAGGGTGAAGGGATAGCCACTGAAGCATGCTACCCTAATGTAGGAACATGTGGGGAATTTTATTAAAAATGATCCCCATTTATTAATTTCCTCTTTTTCTTCTTTGGAAAACCTCTCCCTCTTAAGTTATAAATTGAACATGGTGATGATGTTGTAGATGAAAGCATAATTAACTCTTATAAATTATTGCTTACTAGCCTAAAGGGTGAGGTCAGGGTAGTAGTTGTACACTCTTGTTATTTATTTAGGAACAACATTGAGGCTTGGGAATAATCACCCCTTAGCCAAAATATAAATATCATACGAGGTCATGTATAATTTGTTTGAGGTTTGAACCTCCAACAACTATTGATGGAGAGAATCATTGATTAATTCTACCCAATATATATATATATAATTTATTCTCTTGTATATTCCAAATATACTGATACATCCATTGCTCATAGCATTAGGCATTAGGACTACCAGTGAATCTATTCAATAATGGTATAATATCCCCCACCTCCTCTATAAAATCAAACCTATACATTATCTTGGGAAATCTAGTGGAGGAGTGCTTAGGGGTATTGAGCCTTTGTTTTTTGATTATCTTCTAATATCCATCCCTTTTATCCTTGTATAACTATGAAAATGTTTGGGGAGTTATATACATATAACTCTCAAATTTAGGAATGGAAAACACCAAGTTGATGTAGTCAGAGTCAAGGTATAGGATCTTTTCCCCCTTATCTTGATACACTTACCTCCTATCGGGGTCATAATACCGAGTTATTATTAAAATTAATTCAGGGATTTGAATGGTTAGTGGGAAGGCTATAGCTTTTGGAAGTCTAGAGTCATAAATACTATGTATCTAGTCATTCTTGAGTTCTACCCCTATTCTAGCACAGAAGTCTCCTAGGTAAATATGACCTAAATCTATATCACTGATCTCTATGAGGTTGGATTATAGATAAGAATCTACTTTAGGACTTTTTGACTTAAAATTTATCTCTTTGTGAGGTATGGAAATTTAAAAAAAAATCCTCTAAGTAACCAACTATGGAAGTTGGAAAAAGTTGTAGGTGAATGGAGCACTTATTCCCTCTAGTGGAACCTAGAGGTGTTTGGAGCACATCTAACATTTACGGTGCATGTGACTTAAAAATATTTGATGAAGGTGGGATGTGATTGAGGTAGGTCCACTTTCTATGATGATTCAAATATGTTGAGTTATCAATGGAAGTGGGAGGTGCTTGAGGCATTTCTACTATTCATAGTGCAATGGGAAGCTATAGGGGTCAAGGGTGCTGGGAACATGTCGAGTGTCCACAAGGATGTTTTGGGGAAAGGAATCTTGGAGGGAATATTCATTTTAATTAGTTGAAAATTTGAGATTTCTATTGCAAAAAATCAAGATGGAAAATGAAAGTCTTGGGAGGAAAACACCCTTGAGGTGAAACTTACAAAACCCTGGATTACCTAAACTACCCTAGATACGTAAAATGATCTTATGAAATATAAAAACCCTAAAATAGGTTTTAGATATGAAAAACATAACTTTACCTACCCCAAACCAAACCTTTTAAATGAAAACTTCAAAATAAAATGAGAAAATCTAAAAACTCAAAAGATTTTTACAAATATGGAAGCTTGATGCAAAATCAACACAAAAATTACCATTTTACTCATGCAAGTGATGTGGCTTGAAATTTATAGTTGATTTAACTTGGGGTATAGTTCATATGCATGAAGCTATAGGCTTAACTATGAGGTTGAAGTAACTAGAGCTCCAAAACATGTTTAGTAATCTTAAATAATGATAATGCTTTACAAAAAAACCTTGTTTATATATAAAAACCTTGTAATTAATGCAAGTAATGGTGATAGGTGGCAAAGGTTGGACTTACTTGGAGTAGGTCCACTCTTCATGGCTTGAATGGCTTGATGAGGGGTGGGGTTCATCATGCACTTTGCACATTATGAAAAAATGTACAATGTGCACTTTGTCTTTGCTTCCCATGGAAGGGTTTAAAATTGGCCTAGTGGAGGTTAGACCTACTTAAAGCAGGTCCAACCTCCATGGATGATTTTAATTAATTGGTGGGGAATGAAGCTCAATGTGCACTTTGTATGTTGTAAAAATTGTGCAATGTGCACTCTAGGCCCTGCTTCCTATGGGAAAAGTTAAGGTGGGTTGATAGACCTTGGACTTCCTTCAAGCTGGTCCACCCTTCATGGGGAGATTTAGTGGTCACTAGGATTAGTAGCTCAACATGCACTTTACACATTATGAAAACATGTAATGTGTACTCCAAGTTTTGGATTCTACCAGATGGGTACATGCTGGGGTTTAGAGCCTACCATACATTTTTCACATTCACAAATATGCAAAGTGCATGGGAGGTTTCAGACTCCATGGATTTTGGGTTTTGGTGCCTCATGAGGCCTGGAACCCACAAAGCAATTTGTAGTGGTATAAATTGCATCTAGAGTTCTGAATTTTTTGAGGTAAAGGAAAATGAAATTTTGGAGGGCTAAGGTTTTTCTCTTAAAAAAAGGGGTCTCCCTTAGGTTTTAGATGTAAAATGAGATTTTTGGGACAAAAATCACAACAATTATAATGTGTTTTATACAAGATGAAAGTTTTAAAGCAATCCATGAAGAATTTGAAGGATCAATCCAAGTATGGAGGACATAGGATGTTTAAACCATATTCCAATTTGGGAAACCTTCATTGTGACTTTCTTAAGGATGATGGTTCAAGGTTTCATCTAGTGGATGTCATTAAGGAGTAATTCATGAAGCTAATAAAGGAGGATTTTTCCAAATAAGGGAGTTTCAACATATATTTTATGAATATACTTAGTGAGATTCATGCTTCACTAGAGGAAATGAATGCACAATGGAAGTACATTTTATATGCTTCCCATACAATGATGTTGATATCTTAAAAATGGATCATCTATTAAAATAATATGGTGATTCCAAAGGGAATTCAATTGTTGAAACAATCAATAAATTAAGGATATATAAATCATCCCTCCAAAATAAATCTAAATCAGCACCTCCTCCAACTATTGGCCCATCTACTGGGAGGACTTCCTAGAAGAATTTTTCTCTTATTCTACTTTTGTCTTTTGCTTAAAATATGATATTTTTTGTAAAAATTAATATAAATTTGTAAAGTGAATTAGATGAATTCTACAATATTAAAGGTCAAAAATGGAATATGAAAGGTGAACATATTCCCTCATATCTCTATAATTAAGAGAAATGCCTATTGTACAAGGACTATTTGATGATTATTATAATTTTTATTGAGAAAAAAGGAGAAAGAGACTTTGGGTTCATTATTATAATGATTAACACGAGGAACATTTTGGAACTTTGTGTCTATTATTTTCTATGTGGATGTGTGTTTTTATTATGTTGATACATATCCCTTAAATCTCATTAAATATTCATTTTATTCTCAAACTAACACATTAATTTTAAAATTCATTCTTATTTCAATAAAAACATGTTATTGTCATGCAAAGGATGAAATATATGTTTTATATTTCATGCATGACTATTCACCTTCATTTTTTAATTTTTATTTTAATGGTTAAAATAAGTAAAACCCAATACTCCATTCAACTTGTAAATATTATAAATAGGTTTATTCCTATTTTTCATATTTTTAATAATGGGAACCTCCCTTTTGAATAGAGGAGAGAATTTTTGTATCCTTCATTGTTGTAAAATATAATAATTCTCAAAGTAACAAATATTTCACCAACAAGACTAAGAGTAATGAGGATATGAAAAATAGTATGCAAACATCGCTCAAAAAGTACCATGAGCCAATCCCACACCATTCTCAATGCACACTTTAAGGTATGCACTCAGATAGATTGATGCATTGACAAACCTCTACAAAAGAAAGTTCTAGTAAAGTGATAAAATGAAAAACATCAAGTGTATATGTATGGCCCACCCAAATCTCATCACATGTCATACTTAGTGTAATGCAGGTTGGTACTTCGAGATAGACACATAGCAATAAAAAGAGCAAAACATAAAATAAATGTTGATAAAAGTGAAAGTAATTAAATGAAAATATGTACCTTCACTTACCTTGATAACTATATATATGGTTTTGTGTGTTTCAACTAGAATAAGGTGACAATCAAGAAGAACAAAAAGTGGACGTAAAAAATAGAAAAATCTATATTTTTATAAAAAATATTAGCTCTAAAAAATTCATTACTTTGATAAGATCCTATCACTTCTTTTGGTTCATGAAAAGGACATAGAGAAATAAACATATGGGAAAAATCTAGAATCTAGAGGTAAATAACCAAAAGTTTTAAAATTTGATTTTCTTACAATAAATAGATTAAAAGAGTTTCATTTGTCAATTTTATATTTTTAGAAAATCACAAATTTGATTATCCATATCTAGTGCTACTATAGATGATGGCTTAAGGTGACAAGCCAAAAAAGTAGTCGAATTGGGTGAAATTAATAGATTCATAAAGGTAAGTGGCATGATTAAGGTTTTATTTGTTACATTTTAAGTAAAAATAAGCTAGAATTAAGAAACCTACATGCATTATGGCAAATCCATGTACCAAAATTTTTCCCAACAAGTATGAAAATGTAGATTAAATTGGATAGGTGATGGGTAGTTGATTAAACATTAAATTAATGGTCAAGGTTGTTTATTATGACTATAAGAAGATATCACAACTGTTGGGTAATTGTATTAACTAGGCTGATGAAGTTATGTAGAGGGAAATCACAAACCTAGTCAATTCTTATGGTATGGTCGATGTAGTTATGTAAGACAAGGTTCTTTTATGGTTGATACCATATTTGGAGACCAATATAATTATAAATAAAGTATACTGATATGGATAGTATCATAGGGGGTCATTGTTATAGTATAAATTAAAGGAAAACATGGCTGGTATAGTATAAATTTGGCCGATGTTGTCAAAGATTTTTTTAATTTTTCAATACTATATGGTATGGCCAATGTAGTCATAAACGTGATAAGCATGTTCTATATCATAGAGGTGGTAGCATATGTATTAGGAAGGTATCAAGGATTGATACATTAGAGGCATGACTGGTATAGGAAAAAAAGTAAATAATTTTATGGTACAAAAGAAACATAAGGACCGTTTTGATTTTAATTATTATTTTAATTAGTTTTTTTAATTTAATTTTATATTTTCAAATCAAAATATGATTAGGTGTTGTTTGTTATTTTACATATGTGATGATGACTATGGAGATTCATTGACACTAGACATATTCTGGATTTCTTAGAGTGGTTTTATGTCATCAACTAAGCTATATTAACTAGCTTGGAATTTACAAGGTCATGGAGATGCACAGTCTCCTTGATAGGATAACCACTATCAGGGAGAATTTGTATTTTATTCTTTAAATCCCAACAATTAGCTATATTATGCACATGAAATCTATGATACACACAATAGTATTTTTACATTTTTTGAGAAGGCACAAAAGGTAATGTAATCAAATTATTGTGAATCATTTCTCTTATAAGTTTACTTGGAATCTTATTAGACTTTTGTATACTTTTTGAAACATTAATTATAGATGTACGTTGTTTATGAGACACATGATCGCTAGGTGAAGATGTAGAGATATGATTAACACTAGCATATTATGGATTCTTGGTAATTTTTTTATTATTTTCAAGAGATGTGATCTTTGAACTTAAATATTGATTTTGAGTTTATAGTTATTCTCTTGAATTATCTATATGAATCATCTGATTTTGAATGACTTCACAAGCACAAGCCATAGGTAGATTTTATTGAAGAGAAACACTACCTTGAGTAGGTGTGGTAAAGGGAGGGAGATGATTTTCCTTTAGATTAAGAGATTCAATGATCATATATGAGTTATTTTGAAGATAAAAAATAGTAGATGTAATATGGGAAGTACTAGTATATTCTTGGTCACATGATTGAGTTTGTGGGGAAGGAAGAGAATGATCATGACCAAATGTGTGCATTTCATCATAACTAAAAAAAAGAAAGTGGAGAAGTCTCAAAGTAGGGTTAGGAGGGATAATCTCATCATCACTATAGACATAGTCATCATCATACCAATCCTCATCATGGTCACTATAATGGAAAGATTAATAATTGTTTAAAGGAGGGGAAGGAGAAATGCCATTCGTTTATGATATAGGTGACATGATTGTAATAGGAGAGCTAGGACATGTAAGGATACTAGTTATGGTATGTAAAGGAAAAATGGCCTCATTAGTAATAGGGTTGGATTGATCTTCATGATAAGGGGGTAGAGGAGGTTGTTCATGATGAACATCAACCTTTAAAAGACATAGGTTATGGGAAGGATATAAGAGCATATCCTTAGTTTATAGTGAAGTAAGATCTATAGAGGAAACTATGGGTGTGATCAAGGAAGAGTCCAAACAGGTAACAAAGGGGTTTATGAGAGAACCTAATGAGTAATCGATATGTGTAAGCAAGGAAGAATTCAAAGATGAATATATAAGGGAAGGTGAAGAAGAATCATTATATGTAACTAAAGAGGGTTATATGGGAGAGACCAAAGAGGAATTTATAGGTGAAATCAAGGAAGAATCCAGAGGGAGCTCAAGAAAAATATCTAAAGTGCATTCTAAGGGAGAATCTAAGGAGGAATCTATATGTGATTTTAAGGGAGAATATAAATAAGTTGATAAAGGAGGCTCTAAACAAGTATAAAGAGGTTTATGTATGAGATGACCAAGATAGCAGTCAAAAAGATGATCCAAATAGGGAGCTAGAGGTTTATATGGGTCACTAAGGTTATTTTGATCATTATGTGCTTGTTGAATCACAAAATCATCATTATCAATAAGTTTTTGCTTATTTCATTTTTTCCATTCAAATTGGTCGTTATAAAATTGGATTTTAGCATATTGTATATTCATGATATATGTAATTTGGAATACAAGAAAACTATTTAAAACTAAAAATCTAGCATATACCAAGTAACTAGTGATTAAGTACACAATATAAGAAAAAATGAAGGTATTATAGGTGATATAGGAAAGGGTCTTGAATGATTTTTAGGATATCAAATATAATTTATCACCCATTAGATAGTGTTAGACAAATGTTTTAGGGCACTAATTATGTAGGTATAACCATACCTATAGCCCACTAAACCTAATTTCAAACACAAGTTGAGAGTAACTTCCTTGGGCAATACACTCCTCTTAGGTGCACCATAAATCAAATAGATAAAGAAGATTCATATTGGTGTAAATAAGGGGTCATATGAATTTAATTTATACTGTAAAGTATGTGAAAACTAAATTTAGTAACTAGCTCTATATAATGGCTATGAGTATTGAAGTGTGAATTTCTCATGCCATGATGTCTATAAATAGAACAAAATGTAGCTTGTAATAATAGTAGCTAAGAGTTTATAGATTAATAGAACACAAGACCTATAAAATAATAAAATCAAAGGAAAAAATGAAAAATAAAAAGTAAAAACATTTTTCTGAAAGAAATCAACAACTTTCTGAAATCATAAAAATTAATTGAAACCCTAGATTAAATAAAAATCATGTAGACAAACAAGGTTTATTCTATTGCACAAGAAATAATTATGAATTACAACAGATTTAAAAATTATTTTAAAAAATTGAAAGAGGTTTTTGGAAAAAAAAATAGATAATAGAACATAAAAATTAATTATAGAATAAATTTAAAAAATTCAATTACACTAGTATCTATTAAAAATAGTAAATTACTATTTCTGGTAAATCTATCTAAATTTTTATGAATCAGAAAGAGTTTTTTAATTTAAATATACATAAACATAAAAAATATCTAATATATATTTTAAAATTGATTTGTTTTGAAGTAGGTGTGAACAAAAATAAATTACAGTGATTTCAAATGAATTGCAACAAAACCTTAGATCATACAAAATAGAAAATTTGAATTTACAAAAAAAATGTTAACAATTTTTTAAAACTAGGATAGGTTTTTACAAGAAAACATCAAATAAACAAAACACAAAAAAATATTTCAAAATAGATTTACGAATTTTTAGTTATGCAAGTATTTACTAAAAATAATAAATTATTATTTTTGGAAAACAAATATGCGATAATTTTTTTAAAAAACTTGTTAAAGATTTTTATGAGTTATAAAAACCTATTTTAATTTTTCAAATAGATCTAATTTTGACCTAAACATTACAGAAAAACCCCTAGTGAGGAGCTAGGGTTTTGATAATGTTTGATAATATACTAATTCAGCAAAATATTTACTCTATTAAAATCCAATTAAGCAATTTGACTATAAATAAATTGTGTAAAATATAATATAGTAAAGTATAGTAAGGTAAAAAAATTTAAGTATGCTATGAAAAATGAATTATAAAAGGGAACTATGTACATAGCTCGTTGACTATTTTATAAATGCACATGATAAAATAATTAGAAACTAATCAAATCGAATTCACAATTGTGTCATTGCAAAAATCATAATTTGAAAATATGCATGGACAAGAGTGCACTAGGTGGAAAAGGTAGTAGTGCATATCTATCTACTAATGCAAAGTTGTTTTTTTCAATTGTACAAAAGAATTTACACTTGAATCATGTGTGGTCTCATATAATGGTTTCCTATCTCAGTACATAGCCTAGTTTAATGCATAGAAGACCTATAAAAGTAAAATCCTAGTCTGTACAAGTATACAAACAAGAACAAATGCAAAGAGGAAAAAATGGGTAAGTGAGATATAAATGATATATCTTCAAAAATCTCTTTGTTGACTGAGTACTACCTATATATTCCAAATAGACCTTAGACCGATATAATTCTCCCTTTAGGGAAGATTGTATGAATACGACTGACAAATTTTATTAGAATGCTTAATAATGGATGACCCAAACATTCAAATAATGATGTTAGACTTGGCCAAAGATTGTAAAAAAGCAACATAATTGAACATGGAAGGAAGAATGATCTTTTACTTAATGTAGATTGAATTTGAAATAAGATTGCCAAATGATCTAATTAAGAGGCCTTTGAAGTGATTTTATAGATATATATTTTGACATATTTATATTATTTGACCTTATGAAAAGCATGGGAGAGACATTAATAGACATTTTAATTTGAAAAAGTGTCTATTGGAATAAAAAGGATAGGGGTGAATTGGGGGACAAATCCACACTATGGACTTGTCCACCTAGTGCAGATTTATCCCCAGATTTCATAATCTTCTAAAACTTTCTACCTAGTGTGAAATTGTGCAACTTATGACAATCTCACTAGAATTGTTCCCTATGAATTGGAATCAATTTTATTGTCCTTACCACCATAGTTACTACCAACATCACTTTTTATTTACCCTACTTTTATTTCAATAAATTAAATAAATTGAAGTACATATTATTATAAAAATTATAAAGTTTGGTCTAAATTATACGTACAATTATTGGAATATTTTGTAAGTGTTATTTACGTATATTCTTGTATATATAATGGACCTTCAACATATGTCCATTTTATTCATCATTTTTTCCAAAATTATTAGTGATCTTCCCCAATTCGTATTTCCATGTGATTTACATTTTTGTGTTTAACATTTATTTGACATGTGGTAATTGGCAAGCGGTTGTACTTGCAATTTTGATAGAGTGGAATGTTGAATTTCTATTATTTTTATTTCATTTCATTTTTGTGTGTGAAATTTTCTCATGTAGGGGATGATTTTGTATTTATTATGATGATTGTAATGACATAAAACATAAATTTTTTTGCTCTATTGGTTTCAATGCATGAGGCAGTGTAACCCAAACATTAGATCTAAATCCACTCAACTATTACTATGTTTTTTTGCATTCAATAAAAAAATTGTCTTTTTCAAATTCCACAAAGATTTTGTGATCATAGTACCTTTTATCTATGAGGTGAAATATTTTTACCTTTCCACCAGTATAACAAATTATTAATAAAAATAAAATAAATCATTTGAATACATGAGGATATATGTCTTCAATTACAAAATTCATAAGGCAAGCAATTTGTTCACACTTTCTATTTGGGACACCATATAGTCAACACCTACATCTATTTTATTCCTTCAAAGAATTGCTAATTACTTGATCCTAAAAGCACTTAATATTTATAAAAAAATATAGAAGGTCCTATTCCAAAAGATTTTGGCCTTATACCTAACCTTAAAATAATGTTGTACTATAATAATCTTGTCTCAAGTCATATTATTGTTGAATTGGGAAATTTGTCTAGGTTTTACTAGATAAGCACAACTTATAACAATCTCACTAAAACTGTTCCCTATGAATTTGGAAATTTTAAAAGATAATGGTTTCAAAGGTTATCCAATAATAATCTCTCTAGGACCATTCATGCAACTATTTTCAATCTTTCAATCCTTAGAAGTATTAGATTTGCAATACAATCGATTGAATAGTATGCTGCTAGAAGGAATTGGTTTTATTCAAAATATTAGTGAGATATACATTGGTGGAAATAGGGTATAAGGTTAGCTTCCACCTGTGCTCAAGTCTTTCATCAAATTTTATATCATATATGTTGATTCCAAAAGATTAAGTGATGAGATTCATTGTGGTATATGCAACACTAGGGAGCTAAGGATTCTAGTTTTTGATAATTTGCTCATGGGAAACATTTCTTAACTTTCAAGGATTGTATTTGTTTGAAAGGAGTTTGCCTAAAAAAAATCAAATTGATGGATGTTATACCTATAGATATTTTTATGTTGTCAAGCCTTGACCTTTATTTTAATGACATTCATGGAGAGATACTAGATAAAGCAGGTGAACTTTGTAGATGTTAATAGAAAAACAATGCTGCTAAGTTAAAATTGAATCTCCATTACATACTTAAACCAATACAAACACCTCAAATAAATAAGAGGTCTTTTATAAACAAAAATATAAATATAATAGAAGAAAATAATAAACAAATGATGCTTTTGATGGAGGGATGAGTGGAGATAGTCGATGGGTTGAGTGGAGGTGCTTTCGGCGATGAGTGGAGATAGTGGTGGAGAAAATATTAGATTATTCTAACACTCCCCCTTAATTTCTTCCACTAGCTAATTCAACATCCATAATGACTAAATCTTGTCTTAGGCATTCAAAAATATCTTGTGTCAATGCCTTTATGAATATGTCTACTAGCTACACCTTTGACCTACAAAAATTATGCTCAATTTCTTTATCCTCAACTAGCTCCCTTATGAAATGATGACAAATCTGATTATGCTTTCTCTATCCATGGAAAACTAAATTCTTCATCAAAGATATTGAGGATACATTATCATAATAAATTATAGTACCACATCCTTGTTCCTCATTTGAGTTTGCTAGGATTCTTCAAAGCTAAATAGCCTGACATACAACTATATTTGTTGCATATACTCAGCTTTTGCTATGGAGAGAGATACTATGGGTTGTTTCTTGGAAGCCCATGAAATGACATCTGAACCCATGTAGAACACATATCTTAATGTGTTCTACCTGTCATCTACACTTCCTACCCAATCACTATCTATATAGCCAACCAACTCAAATTCACTCAATGTAGTATATAGTATGTCATATTCCTTGGTGCCATTGACATATTTAAATATTATTTTACCTGCTTGCTAGTATATTCTTATATGTCTCCATGAATCTAAAAACTAGGCTTACATCATACACAATATCAGGCCTAGTAGTTGTCTAGTACATTAGACTTCCAAGTACACTCTTGTATAAGGTTGGATCTACCTCATTTCTAAAATATTCTTTACTCAATTTTATACCTATGGCTATTGGTGTTGACATAGAATTGATGTTCAACATTATGAATCTTTTCAAGATCTTTATGGCATATTTAGATTGAGAGATAAATATGCCATGATCCATTTGTTGTACTTTTATGCTGATGAAGTACATTAATAAACCCAAGTCTATCATTTCAAATTCCATGTTCATTGCTTTTATAAACTCAAAAATGAAAGGATTATTATTTTTTGTAAAGATCAGATCATCTACATATAGTACAACAATCAAAATCTTACCATGGCTTGCCTTGATGTAAAGTGTGGGCTCACTACTACTTTTGATGAAGCTATTGTTAATAAAATATGAATCAATTATACTGTACCATATCTTTGTTGCTTGCTAAATAACAAAGAGCACTTTCTTCAACCTATATACCTTAGCTTGTTGTCCTAGGACTTCATAGCTAGGTGGTTGATCCACATATATCTCTTCTTTGAGCACTCCTTTTAGGAAGACAAACTTCACATCCATTTGATATACCTTCCACTTATGTTGGGTAGTTATTGCTAAGATAACCTGTGTAGTTTCCATTCTTACATTAGGATCATATGTCTCATCGTAATATATTCCAAGTTATTTGTATCCCTTAAAAACTAATCTTGCTTTATGCCTCTTAACTTTCCCTTCTATAATGTTTTTAGTCTTATAGACCCACTTAAATTTGATCACCTATTTACCCTTAGGTAATTAAGCTAGCTCCCATGTTTTGTTTATCTCTATTGCATCTATTTCCTCATCCATAACCTTACACCATTTACCTTTTTTCACTAATTCTTCAAAACATGCAAGATCACTATGAAAAAATAAAGCAAAATTTAGATTTTCATCATCATACCTTATATTATCATAAATATCCCTTAAACTCCTTATCTTTCTTGGCATTAGAGAAGAAAGGGTTGGACCTAAACTACTATTGGAGCTACTTGACTGAGGAGTATGTTGTGAACTTGATGTAGATGAAACTGTTGCCAAAGGCTCACCATGTTGATCTATGACTATTTTAGCTTGACTATCTTCATTTTCATCTTCTACATCATCTATGGGTATTAATATTGAGATACCTGAGGTAGTGTCATCAGTACCATCTCATGATCCATTCTCAATGAATTCAACATCCATGTTGGTCACAACCTTCTTGGTAACATGTTTATATAATCTATATGCTTTAGACTCTTTGTTATAGCCAATGAAGATGCACTTTTCTCTTATATCATCAAATTTCTAACTCTTTTCCTTTGGCACATGTGCACATGCCATACATCCAAAGATTCTTAGATATTCCACAATATATTTTTTATTTGTCCATACTTCTTGTCGAATCCTATCTTGTAAAACCTTTCTTGGACTTCTATTTGATAAGTATACTTCTATTTCTATAGATTCACCTCAAAACTCATTTGAAACCCCTTGTATTTCAAAATGCTTGTATGCCTCTCCTAGATGGTTCTATTCTTCCTTTCATCTACTCCATTTTTCTATGGAGTGTATCTTATGCTGAACTATTTTTCAATGCCTTCATTCCTGAAAAAACTCAAAAATTATTTAGAGATATACTCTCCAATTCTATCTATTCTTAGGGCCTTGATGAAGTGCCCACTTTGTTTCTCAATTGATGGTTTGAACCACTATAATTTATCAAAGACTTTAGATTTATTCTTTAAGAAATAAACCCAAGTCATCTTGCTATAGTCATCTATGAAGGTCAATAAATATGCATTCTTAGAGAAAGTGAGAGTTTTCATTGGGTGACACAAATATGAGTACACCAACTTTAATGGTGTTTTTGCCCTCCTAGGCAACCCTGATTGAAAGGGCTATCTATGTTGTTTTCCTAAGATGCATGCCTAACATTTTTTATCAAGTTATACTTTTATTGGTAGTCCCTTAACCATATCTTTCTTGGATAAAAGACTTAATCCATAATAAATCAAATGCCCATACCTTATATTTCATAGTCTAGATGTGTCTTTGATGACTGTCTTGAAGGCTAATTGATGTAGTATTGCTGCACTCTTCATCTTCTTAGGAAAACAAATTTGCATCTTGAGTAGAAACATGTATTTCTTTGTCATTTGAAATATATCAATATTTTTCTTTCTTCCATCCTTGTCAAACTTCATGCACTCTCCATTTTCCATTAATACTCTATATCCTTTTTGGACCAACTTTCCAATGCTCAAAATATTGTGTTTTAACTTCGGAGCATAGTAGATGTCCTAGATTGCTCTTATTTCACCTTGCTTGGTGCAAATGATGATAGTCCCTCTACCCACAACTAGAAATTTTTCATTATTCCCCATATTAATCTTAGAGTGAATAATTTTGTCAATAGAATAAAACAAGCTCTCATTACCACTCATGTGGTTACTATAATCACTATCCAAGAATCAAACCTCATCATTGCTTTGCTTAATGATGTTACTTACAATGAACATGTTTGACAAATGTTTAGATTCACTTACTATCTAATTAGATACATTTTCACTTTGTCTTGATTGGTCATGTTGCCTCTTCATGCATTCACTAGAAAAATGAACATACTTGAGACAAAAGTAACACTAAACATTACTTTTGTCATACATTTGATTTGAATTACTGATCCTCTTATTTTTTTGGGAGTCTGACTATGAGTTGTTTGCTCCTTCTTTGCTACTTGAGCTTTCTCTTTGATAGTATATTTTACCTCTTGTTATATCTCTAAAGCTTCTATCTTTGTTTTCTCTTCCTCTCCTACTACCTTTGAAATTGGCCTAAGTCTTAAAGGCTTGCTCTAGGGAAGAAGGTGAAGATCTATTCAACTAGTGCTCATGGATTTGTAGGGAACCATTAGTTCATCCACTATCATCTTTGAAATGTATTTAGCCTCTTCAATTGCAATGACAATTGGATCAAATATTAATGGTATAATCCTTAGGATATTCTCAACGATCCTTTGATCTTCCATAGTTAACCATTAATTCTTAACTAATTTGTTAGGCTAGAATTTCTAGTATGAAAATATGAAAAGTATTTACCATCATTCATATAAAGAGTTTCAAACTCTTTTTTTAGTAGGTTGAGTTTGACCAACCTCACCTTATTAGTAATTTTATAGGTGTTTTATAGAATCTCCCATGCCTCCTTTGATTAGTTCATTGTTGTTATTCTAGGGTATATGGCTTTTGCCATAGCTATCTTGATCAGGTTCAAGATTTTTACATCCTTCCTTTGATTCTCCTTCAACTGAGTCTTTTGGAAATTTGACAATAAATTATAGGTAGCTTGATTAGTCACATTAGTGAATCCACTATCCAATAACTCCCAAAAATCATTTTCAATCATTATCATCTTCATCTTCTTAGCCTATACATCATAATTTTGACAATCAAATGTTGGCAGATGTTGCCAAATCTTATCATCTCTTTTAGCCATGATATGAACTTGGATCTATTCTCTAACTTAATTTTCTTGTATTTTTTCAACAACAAATAAATCACATTATTGAGTGTGCTTCGCAACTATGCCTTGACCAAAAACTACACTCCATATCACCTTCCCATGCTTCAGGGTCTTTCTTCATCGGTGGTGCCTTTTATATAGTATCTTTTTATTTGACAACACTTCATTTGACTCTTCCATGATTTCTCATCAACTTTAACACTCCCACTATCAATCTATTCTTCTCACATGATCTGCCAGCTCTTTTTACACTCCAACACATTCCTTCATGTTACCTTCATCATTCTCAAGCCAGGGTGGTTTCTCTTCTATTAGAGATTCTTCTAGAAGTAGATAAATCCTTGTGTGAAAGAAGCTTGTTAGCTCTTGATCTCATTTACAAGTACATCAGGGGTCGATCTACCACATATGGACATGCTTTAACTATGCCTCTCATTGTCAAGAAAATATTGATTATATTTTCAAACATAGCATCTAAATTTATGGTATCTATTTTATGGAAAACCTACTATTACTCTCAATGAAGCTCTGTGTGCTACTAGAAAAATATTTTGTTGATAGGACTACGGATTTGTAAAATACTATGTGGCATTCAAAGAAGGAAGTAAGATTTCATAGAAAACTAGAGTTGCCTTTCCATGCTTCTTTCATATTTGTCTTTCCTCTTATGAATGCAACCACATCAAGTTAGACGTGAAAGCTCAAATGGCTTAAAACACATGTAGCAACTAGGTTAAACTGGCGAAACATGGCTCTATTTAAAAAAAATAGTATATGTCATTTGGTCCCTTGGGGTGAATATCCCTTGGAGAGCTAAGACTTTGATTGCTCAGCTTAGAACTAATTACCATTAGCTTCGATGTGAAATAGGAAGGTGGAAAAGGCCTAAAGAAACTTGGGAAGAGAGAGTATGTGATTTCTACAATATGGGGGTAGTTGAATCAGAAAAACACTTTATTTTAGATTGTGATACTTACACGAACATCAAGGCAAAATATGTGGACTTTTTGAAAATAACTTCTTGGCATAGTCTGTTTATAGAGGGGTCTTTAGAGAAAGTTAGAGAGCTAATTCTTTCTTTGAATAAAAGAAGAAATATAAGGCAAAAGTAAATTTGACTGCATTGGTTGTCTCATAGGCTAGTTATTTATCCTTAGGGACGTTAAAATATCTTCTTCTTTGATTATAAAAAAAATCGCATCCTTTGTATTCTCTTTAAACTATCACATAATTCATAATTTTTTTGTGGTCACCAACAAGTAATCAATCTTAAAAAATGCTTATAAACTTCATTAAGGTAAGGAACGTTGAAAATCTGATCAAAATGAGTCTTTTTCTCCCGCAAACAACTCCCTCACTTAAATTATTTGTTTCAATGCTAAGATGGGCTACATGGTTGACACGTTGGCAAAGGTTGAAACTCAGCCATATCTCAAATAACTATTAACTACAACATAATATTTTGTGATGATGTGGACATTAGAATCTATTTAGGTAAGTCTGACAAGCATGACATCAGAAACTTGGAATGGTCTATAGTCACACCTATTTATTGCACAATTTTTTTGAAAAATAATTGCATGACAATCTTATGCTCATTTTATATGACACAAAAGAGGATATAAATTATGGTTTTCTTTGAAGTAGAGAAAAGAGCATAGTTAGTGTGTGGTCTACTGTGTAAAAAAGATATGGAAAAATGGAAAACTAGTGTTATATTTATCACGTTGGATTGTGTGTGATAATAAGGTGGGTATGAAATTGATATTAACCAATATTATATATCATATGATATCGAGTTTTACATGCCACCTATCTTAATCTATGGGTGGTTAAGTGTTATACCCTCTAATTACTATTCAAGATTTAAGCGGAAAAACCATTTGGATGCATGTTTCAATTTATCCCATCACATATAGATGAAAGTTAAAAGTTTGGAGGCCATTATCACTTGAAACAAATATTTTGGCTTTGTTCACATGCTATAGCATAATATTTATATGTTACATCTAGCTAAACCATTCATATGTGTATAAAATAAGAAAACATAAAAAAATCTGTATGTAAAAATTCTATGAAACAAACTATTATTGTAAAGTTTTATGTGGAAACTGTTAAATTAAAGAATTTTTTTATTTCTAGTATATTATTGTTGACTATGTTATGCATATAATGCAAATATGAACCATAGTTTCCAAGATTTAAATTTGCATTACTAATCTTCCAAATTTAAAACTTAATCATTGATCACAACTAGATACATATTTTGAGGGAAATATATAGAGGAAAGTAGTTGGTAAGGAATTCAATGCGAGCTTAAATTAAATGACACATATGCTAGATTTTGAAAACTTGGGCATCATGAAGACCATATAAATTTTAGATAAGCTTATAACAAAAGGTGGGCATCACATTGGAAAAATAAACCAATTCAAAATTGCACAAAAAGAAACATGGCAATAAGAAACCAAGGTAACTTAAAATAACATAAAAAAATATTATAAATAATTAGGCACATGTCATAGTTCTAGAAGACACTCCAAGTAGAAGGGCCAACTAAAGAAAGATCATGTTAGAATAACACATGGTGATTAATTCATGAGGTTGTTATAATATAAAACAACGTACTTTATATTTATGTTAGTTTTTTAATTATTTTAGTATTTAGCATAATTACTTCATCATTGTTGTTAAGATCCTATTCATTAGGGATTTCTAGGATTATTTCTTAGTCTTATTAAGACCATATGTTATTGTATAAATAAATCTCTTTAACTATGAAGGAGTTGGTTGAATAAATCATTTAAGTTCACGTTCAAGATTTGGTATAAGAGCATTATCTGAACCTAGGTGAAGTAACATCAAGTGAATAAATTTGATGAGTAAATAAAGAGAAGGTGGAGCCCTAAGGCATCCTCTCTCTCTTTGATCTTGGCCTTAGATCATCTCAAACTTGCCACAACCACTCAACTAACACTCTTAGATTTGTTAAAAAATTAGTGTTTGTAGCTTAGAGTCATGATATTGGTCCACAAAATCAAACTCATTATACTTTTGGAATAAGGCATTTGGGATCTATTGTCATGAAATTTTAGATTTCAAGACAACACCCCCAATTGTGCTCATACAATCAATTAGAGGTGTTTTAAGGACATGGACAACAACATTTTTAAAAATGGACATCAACTCTGTAACCCAATAGATAGTTGTATACTGAGATTTGTAGTATCCTTCAAGTTTCCAAATGGTGACCCATTCAATAATTTTTAGAGTAACATTGTGGATGGATATTAATTTGAGGAGAATATTTTGGTTATCCATAATTTAGGAGTTTTGAGACACAAAGTTAGTAATTTTGAGTATATCTCAACTATTTATCTTTTCATAAGAGAAGGTTCTTGTGATCATGGATACAACTTTTAATATAGAACATGAAGACTATTCTTGCATATGGGATCAAGGAATGTTTTGAGGGTCAAAGAGAATAGAGGCTTTGATATCACTATTGAGTTCTTCATCTTTTTCATTTAGATAAAAAGGAAGACCATGAGGAATCATATAAGATATATTGTGCATTTTTGGTAATAGTTTTTTACCATAAATGGTCAAGAAAAGTCAAAATAAGTCAAAGTTAAAATTCTTATTTTTGAAAAAATCATCTTTATAAAGTCAAGAATTATTTGAAATGAAAAAAGACTGAAAAATACTTAAGTCCATACATTTTTCCTTGGAAAAATTAGAAAGTGAAAAATACCCTATTAGATCCCACAACCAGTGCAAGCAGACCTAATGAATCCTTGCTCTTTTGTTAATAGACTAATCAATCCCTGATAGGTGTGCAAACAAAACTCTGGATTCCATGAGGCCTACCAACATAAACCTAAAAACATGATGGTGTGATGATAACAACCTTGAATTTTGATACCTATATAGGCATAACACGTAGAACCTGTAACTACTACTAAAAATACCCCCAAATTCTGATACCTTTAAATGTAAGCCTCTTGAACTCTAATAACCCTATTTGTAATTTAAAAAAAAAACAATTTTTTTGATTTAACACTTGTAAAATTTGATCTTCATCAAGGCTAGTGCAGTGCAAGATCTTCATCCAAATAAGAGGATTTCATCAAATATCAACTCAAGCATCATATTCTCCACATATGCAGTTGGATCACATTATATGTAAATTTTAGGTTCCCCACTATAATAAAGCACAAATACAAACTTTGGGATTAGAGATATTACAATTTTGTGCTAAATAATAAATATAGTGTATAAAACAAATTATGATCAGAGCATTCATGATAGTGGACTACTTTAGGTAGTTACCTTTCCAATTTCAATGTGGTGTCTAGAGTTAGTCTTAAAAATGGATATGTACTATGACAAATAGAAGAGGGAAGTTAAAAATTCATTTGACCTTATCAACACAATCAAACTTCTCAACAAAGTCTTGATTTTTATCCCAGTGCAGAGACCAAATCCAAAAGATAAATTTTGACTATAAACACAGTATAAAACATCATCTCAACTGAGAATTTTAGGTTTTTTAGTATAGGGGTCAAAATATGACACCCGTGCAAGTAGAGGGGTCTAAATTTGACACCCCAACAAGCAGGGGGTCAAAATCCATCATCTCAGTAAGAAAAAGTTATTGAAATAGGACCAATCTCCTAAGGGTCATAAGTTTCACATCTAAACTCTATTTTGGCTATCTTTAAAATCAATGGAAAGGTAATTTGATAATTAACATGTTATAATAAATACCCATGGTATAAAAAAATCATCTTAAACTTCAAAATTCAAGGGGGGGAATCATATTTGTAAAAGTAGAATCATATTTGTAAAAGTAGGGTCTAATTTCCCTTGGGCCATAACTTTCACATCCAAACTTTGATTTGGCTCTAGTTCAATGAATTATAAATATAATTTGATGAAGAATTTTTTTACTCAAGTATACATGGTGAAAATATTTCATTTTGAGCTTTTAAAATGAAGGGGGGAATAACAATTATAGAAACAAGGCAAAGTTTTCATATTTAAAGTTGTGCAAAACTATCAAGTCACTTTTGTAAGTTATGTAAAAAATACCAATGCACTTTTACAAGTCATACAAATTGGTCATTACACATTTGAAAGTTGTGCAAATATGTCAACTCACTTTTTCAAGATTGAAGTCACACAAAAACACCAATGTACTTTTTCAAGTTGTGAAAATTAATCATTACACTTTTACAAGTTGTGAAAATTACTCAACACATTTTTGAAAATTTTAAGTTGTGAGTTTTCACTAAAGTGCTTTTACAAGATGTTAAAAATACAAAAAAGGTGGTTACATAATGTAACTAACCATTGTAATCTATAAATAGGAGTTTAAGTCTCATTTGTAAAGTTAGATTTAGTTGAAATTAGATTAGTTTTTTATCAGTTGGCTTTTCAAAAATATGAGAAATTTTGGCAATATGTAAAGGAGTTTCTATGTAAACACTATGAAGGATCAATACAGAAATGATTTACAGGACATTGTACCACAAGTTTTTCTAGATGAATGATATGAATGAATATGTCAATCCATTTTGATTCTCATTATTTCATTTTTATAAAATGATATTGTTATGTAGTCAATGAATGCAAATTTTTTAGTATATAAATTTCTATTTAATCTACATTAGGAATTATTTTCCTTGTGAAGTCTTAGTGGGATTAAGAATATGATTTTATTCTTGTTTTTATTGAAAAGTATAAGGTTGTTGAATATCCTTCTTTGTAATTATATCCAATATCCTTGGTGTATGTACCATGTTCTTATGTCCATAATATGTATTTCCCATCCCATTTACATGATAAAGGATTCCCATATTACAATCTTGAATCTTGGACTATTCTAGTTAGTCTTTGTGTTTAACTATCTAAGGTTGTCCTTCGTCTTTTCTAGGGTTATTATAGAAGCTTTTGTGTTTAACTAGCTAGAATAATCCCCTTCTTCCTTTATCCTTTCCTTTCTCTTTTACCCCTTCTTACCATCATTCCCTTCATTTATTTTCTATCTCCTTTTTTTTAATTTCTATTTAAAATTACAAAACCCCTTATAAAAATATTTTTAATGTAAATAATTGTGAATAACTCTTTCCCTGCTTTCCCTTTTTGGTTTTCAATAAAGGTAGCTCCACCTACTAATAAGAGAGGGACTTTTTCCCCACGTTATTTATTAATGAAGGTAATTTATCCCCATGCTATTGACTGAAAGTATACATTTGTCCCCCTGACAAAAATTTTAACCAACATGATTAGATCGTTGCACTACATCAATATATTCAATGGTGTTTGGCGAATGAACACAATTATTATTTATTAAATTCATTGGAATTGTATTAGAGTTGATGAAATGTAATTTCTAATTAGTTGGAGGTGATTGATATTCTTTCATTTAATCATATTAGCACATAGAAAAATAAGAGGTGTTTTAGTTTGAGGAGTATCTCATTATCACTGTGAAAATAATATTTTTCTTCTCCTTCAAGCACCATTTCGTCACACATAAAACTCTAAAAATTTGAATCCATTGATTGGATGTTATTTTCTCAAACTTAATTTTTAATTTAGCCTAATTTTGATATTGCATGCAGTTGCATGTTTAAAAAAAATCAAAGTTTTTGATTTAAAACTTTAAATATTAAAAAAATAGTTTGATTAAGGCAAAACTTCATAATTTGTTTTTAAAATTACCTTCCATGTGCCTAGTACACTGTTAATTTTAGATAAGGGAAACAAAGACAACCTAGAAGCCAAAATTATATATACATCTTCGTATTCTCCATGCTAAAAAACCCTTTAGAGGAACTTTCTCTAGCTATTCTAGATTTGTCAATTTAATTATTTTCATAAACCAATACATAGAATTAAAAAAAAATCATTATTTAGTGCTTCAGGCCAAATTTTAAGATGAAAGACCACAACTAAAATATCAACATAAAAATCACCTTTTAAGGATTTTATATAGCTCTTATAGTTTTAAGTAAATTAAAACTTAAGGAAATTAAAATTATACCTTCAAGAGCCCCTAAAAATTAAATTAATTTAGTATCTCAAAAATTGTGCATATCTAGAAGTTGAAAAGTGGCCATATAGTTTGTGCATATCTAGAAGTTCAAAATTAGACATATAGTTAGTTTTTTTACTATACACTATACATAAATAATTTTCAATAAAAAAAATATTTAACTTAAAAAATAATTGCTTTCATCATTTTTCTCATGTAAAACCTAATGTTGCATACGATATTAGTAGTGCCTCTAGATCATGTTTATGGTTTATGTCATTGTGTTTGATCTACTACATCCAAAGCCTCATATAGATGCCACAATGATGTTTGGAATTTGTTCCTATAAATAATTGTAGATAAATAATTTCAAATAATTTTAACTTCACCATCCCTTTTCAACCCATTCACTATGATCGTTAGGTGTAAATCCTAACAAATAGAAATTCTAAGTATATAGGGAAATTATGCTTGTTGTCACTCAATTTTTCACCCTTGTAGAGTTGGTTCAAGTATTCTCCAATTGATTAAAACAATAGGATTACCCATAGACTTTTGAGTTGTCTATAGCAGGGGTAAATCTCTAGATTGAAGGGCTAGCTCCCTTGATATATCTATTTAATCTCATCATCCATGCTACTAGCTTGTTGAGATGAAAAGAGAGAGATAAAACATGAAATAAACCTAACCTAATGAGGTGATGCACCAAATGTAGACTGATCACTACCAACTAATTACAATTTCAATTCAAACAAGAGCCTAACCTACACATGACACTAATTCAAAACTGTATTTATATGTAAATATTTCTCATGGAGGTTTGTGAAGTAAGCTTGAGCTAGGAGGACTAAAAAAGAGGTCATGACATGACACTAGTGAAGAAGAAACTCACTAAACTCATATATACTTCATTTGAACCCTTCAAGAGACCTGTAAAAGACTTTTAAAACTAAGTATGAATGCTAGTAAGGACAACATGCCAAGGAAGTAAAATTATCACTTAACAAAATAACTAGTCTTAGATGCACATTGAATCAATCCATGGAGAAAGTAAACCAAGTTTTTATTAATTGATTAGAGGCTGAAATAGGTATGTATTCACCATACCCATGTGGAGGATTATTACCAATCCAAAAGTGGTTGTTTATATAGATAATTGTGAATAGAGAGACAGAGACATATTAGGAGAAGATTGACAAGTGTGCATGAGTTAAAAAAATAAAGGGAGTTATGTAACTGACTCAATAGGTCCAAAATTCCATGTTTAGCTCCTTTGAAGATGCTCCAAACTTCTATTTGGTGTAAGAGTTAGACTGCTTTCTTGACATGTTGACTAGCTCTCCAAAACTACCCTTTGTTTTGGCTTGTTAAAGGATAAGTGGACTTATTGATGATTAGATTCGTTTATCTTAAAAAAATTCTCTTCTCTTCACATATATTAATTGATCCCTTGAAGTTCTCTTTGACAATCACTTCCTTTTCTTGTTAGGTGTATCTAAGTCTCTTCATCTCCTTAGGCCAATCTTGCATACAAGTTTCAAAACTTGAATTAATATTATTTAAATCATCTTATTTTCATGGATGGCTTATTAAACTCATATTAGACTTGAAACAATACTTTTTTGAGTCTCAAACTAGACCCAAATATTTTTCTCTACCAGAAACTCCAATTAGGCCTCATTCCTTATAGCCCTATAATCATGCAAACATCTTTGTTTGGATAAAATTATATATGGTACTAAGAATTTGGAGGCATATTCTAGGAACTAGTATGTCCTTATAGCTCGTGTTCAATTTCAATATTAGAAAGTAAGTGGAACTCCATTTTTTCTACTGCTTCTCTCTCCTAACTAGGTCTGAATTAGGATTCCCTACTAAGAGACTAAAAACTAAAATATAAAAGATTACCACACATTTAAAATCCTAAATAAATGTGTGATTAAATTATATGACATCCTTCCCATTATCCATGTCAATTTTGGAGTTCTAACACCTTGTATGGACTTGTCAAGTAGTTGAAAATAATAATTTTGAGCATATTTCGTACAATATTATAAAAACTAGTTTTATGGAGTGATGCTCAAGGGAGTTGTGAACATGATTCAAGTCATTTGGAATTTTTTTCAATCCACTTGGAAGATTTTAAGTTCATTTCTCTCTCATCAAGTCATTTTGGCTCTCCTAGGTAGCTTGAAAATGCCTCAAGGTCTTAAGGAATGTTCATAAAGGAGATGCCTTAGATGAACAATAAAATACCATTAATATTGAGTATACAATGGTTCCTCCTCATTCATAAAATATTGAGCCACCATGTAGTTTTTCATGTGAGATATGACCAAAAGTTGATAGCCTCATGAGTTGGCAAGCTATGCGAGTGAGGTCTATGAGATTTAAGGCCAAAAAGTGCAAATTCTAAGTTTGATTTGAGATCAAAACACCTCAATTAGGTTTTTAATGTTATCCTTAACATATTCCAATGATTCTATAACCCTTATATCTCCATCAAATCTATTACAATCTCATTCATCAATCCTAGGGTTCTTAAGCCAATGTGCTCAACTTACCATAGTTGATTGTATTTCTCCATTTCTCTCACTGTCAAGGGTCTATAAGTTCATTAGATATCTTAACATGTTTCTCACCATCTATTGAGGATATTTATGGTCTCAAATTTACTCCATTATCCACCTTTCAACTAACTACTTGCATAGGTTTGTGTATGAAATTAGCCTTATTAGGCCTAAATAGGGTTTCCATGTTTGTTGCTTGAGTCTAAAGCTCTAGTAAAAAAATTTCATCATTATTTAATCATATTCAAACCTCTTTCTTTGGATAAATCCCCTTATATATCCTTAAACCTCTTCAAACAAGAAAAACTTCTCATGAGGGAGCAGGCTTGTTTCTTGCCTTGGCTGAGTGGATAGGGATTTCTAATGTTATATTATCTTCACATGAGTTAGAGAGTTTTTTTAGGATCTATTATCACCATGAAAATCTTTTCAAATTTTTCAATTCCTTCTCATATCCCCATATACCTCTCTCTCTCAAGAAAATAACTCCCTTCTTTGGCTAGGTAAGCAGACTTGTTACTAACAAAGACTGTGTGTGTGCAATTAAGTATGAAAATAAAATGAGATCCTATTACTTTAATGAAATATATTCAATGTTATACCTTTACCTCTCTCAATATTATGAACTCCTTAGTGTAGACAAGAAACTTCTTGCTAACAAGGCAGGCATGTATATAGCCATATGACTAGCTGAGTAGGTAGGGTTTTAGGATGGCTCTGATGAACATTACTTCTCCATGATGTTCCCTACTACTTGATTAGAACTATTTTATCTCAATTAATTGATAACCTTGAGTTACTTTCCAACCTTTAAACACTCATACACCACTATCTTAGGTTTTGTAAAACCCTTAGTCACTTAAGCAGACCTACATGTGACCAACTGCCTATGTGTATTCATTTGGGATAGTCTACAATCTTGGTGTTTTAAGAGCCCTAATTTCAACATTAAAAATATCATATCATGTTATTTATCAATTTATAACTCCCTCAAATCCTTGAACCTCTATAATTCTATCAACATAAGTGTCCAATGCATTCTTCAATAGGTGGTTGTAGGAGATTGCCTGAGCTTGTAGCTTTGAGTTAGCCTTCTTCAACTCCACCATGACATTATAATAGTGGTATAACTTTATGTATAATCTCTCTTACCACTTAAAAATGTCTAAGTTCCCATCTTAAATCATTTTTAGACTTTTGTTCTTTATCTTGAGCTCAGGTCTATTTACGAGTATTAGGGTTGTAGGTGGTCCTTGAAGGGGTCTACTCATGTGATACACTTGGATTATTTAAAATAATTGACATTTTCAACATGATAAAACTCCATTTTCATATTTTAAATGGATCACAAAACTTATTACTAAGCATTATATCATATTCCACTTACCTAACTAGTCTGTATGGACTATATACACAACCAACCAATGCATAAAGTTTGTGTGTTGAGAGTTGAGTCCCTTGATGACATTATGAGATATTAAAAAAGTTAGTGAGTGTCTATATGAGTTTTTTTCCACATATCCATAGATAAAACACCTTCACCGTGAATTTAACAAAGTGAAAACTTGATCTTTCAACCACTATACATAGGCAACTTCAAATGTTCAATCTTCAAACTAGGAGTACAATGGCACTTAGAGAATAATATAGACATCATTAAAATATTTTAGGAACTTTGAATAAAATTAAAATATGGATAAAATTTTAAATCAACATTTGAATACATATAAACCCCATAAAAAATTTTGAAACATAGAAGTATTAATAGTCACTTCAAACTATGCATAAAAGCAACCGTTATTTCTAAAAGATCATCCACACATGCCAACATGGTGAATGTATGTGTATGGTACATATAAAAAAATTTATAACTCACTCCAATTAGTTTCATGTAGCCAAAGATTACACATTTACACTAGAGTTACACCATATTCAGCCTATAGAGATTTGAGCCTTCAAAAAGAAGTCTAACTCCTTAGTGATTGTTCATAAATATAAGGAGCTCAATATAATGACTAATAACACAAATTTGAATCCCATAGGGGTCATAAAATATGGATAAAATCTTACCTCCCAACTCTAATTGTATAGCATATACCATGTAGTTAAAAATGGCCTTCAAGAACTTGTGAATGGAGTGATGGAGGAGAGAAATATTTATGTAACTATGGAAATTAAAACTTACCCCCATGATTATTCATAATTTTTAGAATCTAAAAGGATACCTTTGTAATGTTTTTACCTATAAATTACTTCAACAAGTCCGTATAATTCTCTTAACTCCTCTCTTTGGCATTGAAACTCAAGATTTTGACCTTGTTCTATCTTTATAACAAGTGTGGCAGTTGTGTAACTACTCCAAGGTCCTTGGAAGGTGTATTTTATGTATTTCTCTCTTGAATAACATTGACATACATTGGAGTTATCCAAAAATCACAAGTTTCCTCATTTAAACACCACCTTCAAATTTACAAATAAACCTTAAACATTAAAAAACATCATGAAATGCTATTAGAATATGATTAATACATGAAATTAATTTTATAAACTCCTAATCACCTATGACACCATTTGACTAAGTGTTATCTCTCTATGATATGTCTAGACCACTATATGACCAAAATAAGACATTAGCTCAACTTTTTCAAACTAACCTTAAACAATGCTAATAAGGTTTTATGAATAATTTTAGGGGTCATATAAGGAATAAAAATAATACATGGTAATCCTATGAAATTTTAAATTCCCACTTCTGGTCTTGTCATGTGCTCAAAATTTGGTCAACAATGCTCACATATGAATAATTACATCTAAGCAGGTGCCATTGGCCAAATGAATATTTTTCATGTATTGTCTTGGTAACATGTACCACTTTTCTCTCATGTACATAAATGTATCTTTTAAGAACTACCAATTATATCAAAAGGATGAGCTTCTTCCATGTATCGATCGGTATATAAGAAGAGTGTGTATATCAAGAGGTGTGGTATATTAGACTAATAATATATAGAAAAGGGAACCTGTTGGATTGATAAGAAACCAATCCATCTCCCTTTCTCAGAATGGATAGAAATGGACCAAAATTCTTTCTACCAGGATCACAACTTCTACATGGTGACAATTATGTTTCATGCAAAACCAAAATCAAAACATAACTAGAATTTGAGGACATTTGGGTTGTTGTTGGTGAGACATACACCCAACATGCATTTGATGATGATTAAAAATGTAAGTTTGATAAAGTAAATTAGAAGGAAAATTTTACTATAATGTTTGGGGTATTAGATTAGGTAAAACCACATATGTGTGAGGCTACAATATCCAATAAATCTTGGGATAAGCTCCAAATAGTGTATTAAGACAAAAATGAAAGAACAATTTTGCACCTCTAGAGTAAGCTTTATTCTCACTAATTGTTTAGTCTAGTGAAAAAGTAAATGATTTTTTAAGACATGTTACAACTCTAAGGTCCTTTTTCTAAGCATTGGAAAGAAAATGACAAATTATTCTCTTGTACCAATTGTCTTGATAACATTGTCACCTTCCTATAAAATCTTCATGACTACCTTGAATTTCATAACACACAAAATATATGCAATGAGAAATGAAACAAATCTAAAAATCAATCCTATCTCAGAGAAGATAGATCCTACTTACACTTCCAATTATGGATACATTAGATAATCAGGGTCATGAACAATATGGATCCACTAGACTTAAACAAGGGATATCTTACCAAAATAATATCACTAGGGAGGATTTCAAAGCCTCCAGTCAAGAAAAACTACGCAATAACCCTAACTATGTCCTATGTTTTCATATTCACTAAACTAATAACAATTAAATCAAAATTTAATCTAGTTCTCAACAAAGTTTTTGTTATAAACTAGGGGTAATAAACAATGAAATTAGACATGCATAGAAGACATATACCCATGTCAATGTATATGGAATCATAATGCATGGAAGAGAAGTGAAAATGCATATCTATATAATCTTACAAAGGAGGAACAAAGTTAGGAATAGTTACCTTTGAAGATGAACCCACTGAGCCTCAATCTCTCCCTTGGCCAAGGTGTTTTTCAAGAGGTTATTTTGGTATGTAAGGATAACAAGGATAAATCAACTCTATGTTACACAACCTATCAATGTATCCAAAAGATTTCTCCACAAGATAAAATCTATATCTCTAAATAAAATATGAAACCTTAAGCTTGCTCCTCAAGTATAATGGTGGATAAGCAGATGCAAAATATATCTTACTTATTATTCTCTTTGATAGAAATAGAAAAATAAATCTATTTATATAATCAAATCTAACCCTAAACCTTGCCATAAATTTAAGACAATGAGGTCGACCTGGTCGACCTAGTATTGATATTGGCAAGAAATAATTGGGTTATGAACTATGTTAGCCATGACTGACCTAGTTCTTAGTAAGATTTTGTAAAAAAAATACAAGGTTGATGTGATAGACATAGTTATGTAAACTACTAAAAAGGGGTTTAGGTTAGATAAAGGGCTAATGAAGATGGTAATTGACTAGAGGAGGGTAAAAAATAGGAGGCAAAGCTTAGGGGAATGGTTTATAGGAGATAAGTGTGCAGATAAAAAGTGGCAAAAAATAACAAAAATCCTACAAAGTACCAATGGTCTACCCACCGCTTTCCTAGTGCACCCCTTAAGGTGTGAACTTAGAAAGATTGAGACTCGATGGGTTTTGGCAAGATATATAAGTGTTAGTAAGTGGTGAAGTTTGAAACTATTATGTGTATGCACAAACCATCATTTGAAAAGGGTGTCAACATGTTACAACTATAAGATTCCATGAATTTAGAAGAATAAGATGATGAACATGATCTTGCTTCTAATCAACATAAAGGAAAGAGATCCATAAATTATTATAAGTAATCCCAAAATAAATATCATCAACAAAATCCACAAGGGAATAAACAATAATTTTTTTTACTCATTTGTGATAGAAAAACCTTGACTTGAAGGATTATTGGTATAGTTAATCCACATAGGGCTTGTCAAGTAATAGGAAGACCGATAACTAGAAATCATACCAAAAAAATAAAGAATAAGGCAAGAAGGGAAATTGGAGAAAGAAACATCATCAACAATGCAATGTTATCGAACAGGGAAATCAAATAAGGAATTTATATATGCTACATAACTTCATGAAGAATAAACTTCATAAATTTATATTTTAAATGTAGAATTAGGTGAAACTCAACAAAATACCAAAACAAAAGCGTGGTTCTATAGTTTGAATGAGATCTACCATATAAATAATGTCTCTTTGGGTGATGATTCATCGTATCATATTCAAGGCATTGGTAATATCTCCTTACCACTTAGATGACATGACTAAAAAATACCTGATGCCCTGTATATACCAAGACTTACTAAAAACATTCATTCTATCAATAAATTCATTAAACACAACCTAAAGGTTGATTTTGACTACAAAATGGTAAAATATTTGCCTTATTAGAGATAAATCAAAACACTTGAAAATAATTACATGAAAATCTAGAGTTAGGAGTATGTTCCAACTTGAATTTGTTCATAAGCACAACCAAACACTTATTGTAAAGGATTTAGACTCAACTAATTTGTGGCATAATAGATATGGGCATGTGATTTATGGATACCTAGTTTCACTAAGTCATTGTTTAACCCTAAAATATTATAATATAGTGGGGACAGGGTTAATAATATATAAATAGTTCAAGCACAAGGGTGATAAAATAATCTATAGTAAGAAAATTAATAGAACACTTAGATAAACAATATTATTAATTTTTAACACTAAGATTGATAAAAAAATAATAAATCACATGTATTGAAATATATTAAAATAAATTGGAAATAATGGAACTTATCTATTTTATTATGCACAATCAAATCTAGACTAAATACAAGTGTAAAATATATAGGATTAGTATTCTAGATTAGTCATCAAATTCTAAAAATTATACTTATATGGTTGTAGACACTACCATCTGATCTGGATGCTACCATCAATGCTAGTGTCTAACCATGATGTAGGTGTCCAATATAAAATAATGACTAGATGTAAATGTAACCAAATTCATTATTTTGGGTTTTCTATCACCTTTCTACTAATGCATTCAAATATGGAATGCATGCTATCACTCTTCACTGATTGATCAAACCCTAACACTTCACTCTTAGAATGAACTTGTTTAAAAATGGGTTAATGTGCTCATGGTGTTTATCTACCCCAAAGACCCCTATGTCAATGGGATCTACCTATATAGACAATAATCTAAAGAGGGCCTCAAAATTATGCAGTTCTCCTCTATATAAGGCAAAATATGTGCATAAGGGTGTAATATACTATATGAAGATGCATAAAATGGTAATTTGAAAAATATTTATCTTGAGTTTCTATTTGGATGCTTCAAACATGTAATATGATTTCTCCTATCCTTGATATGAAAATAGGAAAGAATATATTTCTTGCCCAATTGATTGATCTTTATTTAGTAGGTATTTTCTTGGTATTTTATAGATGATCAATGAGAAGTCTTAGACTTGTATTTATACCACACCTTTTGAAATATCTCATGATAGGGTTAATTAACATAAATAGGCTAACCCATAGGTTTTGAATCATTTTTTATTTGGATGAATTTTGGAAACTAGAAACTAGATAAGGATCTAAACACTACCATCGATGGTAGTGTCCTTTTATGGTCGATAGTGTCCAAAAGGCTAGAAAATAAGTATGGATCTGAAACTGATAGTGAGGAGTCTTTATTATGTTTTAAGATTTATGTGTTTTACAAAAGACCTATGTCATTATAATGATATGGATTAGACTAAGAGATAAGAAATTGGGTATAGTGATATGGTAAATACAAGCCTTTTAATAGTAGGGAGGTCTAGAATTGAATGGTAGACCCTGATTAATATGTATCAAATATATATGACTAAATTGCTATAAATATTTAGTTAAATTTCCCCCCTCTCTAATATAGTTTTGCATAAGGATGAAATTACTATTTGAAAGGAAATAAATTCATACCTATATGTGTATGACAACCTTAAATTTTCTTGATCCCACTTTGATTACTTTGATCATGTATGACCTATAACCAAGAGCATGTCATAGTATACATCAATACAGATAATATTTAATTTGAAATAATTTAAATGATTGAAAAGAAATAGAGGAAGGAATGAGGACACCTATGGGTCGGTATAACCATGTTACCTCTTGATGATTTAACATGATAACGATGTTTCTTTATGAAGCATTATAATTGGAAAGGGTTTAGACCTAAACCTTGTATATTTTAAGAGAGATATTTGAAGTTATTATGCCACCAATCCAACACAAGAATGTGTTGTGATACAACCATTGAGATTAGTATATCTCGATTGCACAATTCAATTGTGATGAGTGATTTAATAAACTCATCCTATAAATATGGTAAAATTGTATGATTTAATCATTGTAATCTATAAATGTAGTGAGTCTATATTATTTAATCATTCCGACCTATAAATTTAACTGAGTACTTTATTAAAAATGATTGAAAACAATATATCATGGTGTAATTAATGCATCTTGGTGAGTAGTATAATTAGTAAAGTTTTCAATTTTATTATAATATAATGTAATATGCACCTATAACATGTTTGATCTAGATTATATGTGTCATAAATATGAAAAAATCTATGAAAATTTGGTATAATGTATATGATTCTAACCCAAGTGTATATTTGAATCATCAATATTAACAAGAATTTTAGAAAGTGTGGAGGTCACGTCTTTATGACATGCCCCCACTAAAATTTGGAGATGATGAGTAAGTGTATAAGTGTGAAGGTCATGTTTTTATGACACCCCCATTAAAGTCTATAAGTTATATAATATATGGAGGTCATATGTAAGATAAGTGAAATCCACAAAAATTAAACAATAACATGATGGTAAATAAAAAATCAATATCTCTAAAAGATGAAAACTCAAACTTAGTGCTTATTCTAAGATGCAATGTAAGAAAACACCACCACCTAATGACATGGTGAGTATGATAATGAGATGGTGTGGTAAACAAATGGTGTAAGGGTGTATGTGAGGAAGGTTTAGTCCTATCCAAGGTCTTACAATGCAACTCATAAACTATAAAGAAAGAGGTGTACCTAGGTAGAGGTGATTAAGGATGTGATCAGCGAAAAGTAATATCCAATAAGGGGAATATGAGGAAAATATGATGTAAATAAGGGACATGATGAACCACATGGGTGATGTGAACATCCTTATCAAGAATGAGACACAATAGGCAAGTGAGAAAGGCTAAGTACTATCAACACAAAGGACTTAGGACATTTTAATTAATGAACACAAAGTTTGGGCTAACAAGTGAAATACATATATCAAACCATGAATGTTATATGAATGAAAATTAAAATGTACCTACCTTCCCATAATGTGTTCCCCCTTCCTCAGGACCCCTTACATATCCATCAGTTTACTATGAATATTGGGTACTTACATGAGAAAGTAGGTGGCACTAGAAAGTATATGATATAATGTGACCTCCTACCATAGTATACTAGCCTATCACACCCTAATAAACCTCGTCTCTATCATGAGGAAAACTTTGGGGTTTTATATTTGAATAAGATAAGAGATGTGCCAAATATAGATCACATATTTTGGTATGATCTAACTTTTAAGATTGTTTTTGCCTTTGAATCATTACCTTTCATTTGTTTTTATGATTTGGCTTTTAACATGTTTTGGTTTTTTATATTCCTCCCCCTCCATATAGATTAAAAGAACCAAACATGAGTGAAATATGTGAAAAACACAAAAGAGATAACATTCTAATGGTTTAGTTTCACCTAAAACCATATCAATAAAAAAAGGTGATAAGGGCATCTAAATTTCACCTAAGATGCCCCAAAATGAAAGAGATATATAAGAACCAAAAAAAAAAAATGCTAAATGTAATGTGTAATAAAACCAAAGAGCCCAAAGGTGATAATAATGATAGTAAGGTGTGAATAAAATATGTAAAGTGTAAAAAATTAAAGCAACATGAGACAAAAAATAACAAGAAAAATATATGATAACATCTATACCAAAGATGAGCATGTGAAATACAAGTCTATAAGTTTTAGAAGGTTTCTTAAATTTGAATTTATTTGTTATTATACATTGTAGAATAAGAATGGGCATCATAATATGCCCCAATGGGTAATTAGATGTAAGAATAGGCATAATAAGATGACCCAAGGTTTGAAGTGCCATGTGGATGGGCATCCGAAGATGCCCCAACATGTGAGATGGTTTTAGGTGAAACTGAACCATTGAAATGATTTGCATTGGGTTGGTAGGTGCATTATGAGATTGGTAAATGTGTTATTTTGTTAGGTTTTAAGGAGGTTGAATTTGACATAGGATGTCTATGAGAGGTATGAATAGGTAAAGGAGAAAGGAGGTAAAGGATGACCATGTATGCTATACTTTGGAGTAGGAATTTGAACTAGGTACTCCTTTTGTTCATGTGACCTAAGAGGTTTACGTTCAATGGATTTAACAATATGTTTAAATTTTTTCATGTTGGCTATCTTTTCCTTATTGATGTAGGAAGAATGATCAACTGTGGTTTGAAAAACATTAGTAGATGAGGTGTAGGTATGGGATATTTTTTGTTATTTAATAGGTAGTTTATGTTGATGTGATTGTGGTTTTTTAGATTGAATTTGATAAGCTTGAAGATAGTATTGATAACAATTTTTTATTAGAGTATCAAGATTGAAATGTGGATAAAGAAAGGAATCAAGAATAAATCAGTGAAGATCATGACAAGACTCATGAGAATGACCTATCATAGCATGACACTAATAAAACTTATCGAGATTGTACCATTTTGAAGGAGGTTTGGAAGGATCAAAGCTCATACATTTAGCAAATGGAAATTTATTCTTAAGTTGTTATAGACTAAAGAAAGGGTGGGTTGGGTTAAAATTGGTTGAATTGGATTCTTGATTTTGAGGTTTGATGAATAAATGTTATGATAAAATGATTGAAAAGGTTCTTTAGTAGTTGTGTGAGGTGTTTCAAATTGAGTCATAAGAAAGTCTTACCTTTTTACTTGGTCTAAGGATTCTTCTAAAGTTTTAGGTGAAAATATTTGAACTTTATCTTGAAGGTGATCTTTAAGAGTAGTAAAAAATATTTTTAAAAGAGTGTCATCATTCATGTTATGGTCCATTTTGTGAGTTAGAAACTTCCATTGTTTGATGATAGTGTGATCAGATTCATTAGGAAGTTTCTTGGCAATGATGAAATGGCTAAGGTAATTTTAAATAAGTTCATCATGTTGGATTTCATTCACTAGATAATTAATTAAATCATGTAGTTATGAGATGGAATGTCTAGGAAGTTGGTTGTACCATTTAAGTGCATCACCAACAAAGGTTTTGGCTAAGATCTTGGTGGTAGCAAAGGTGTTAGTTTGGACCCATTCCTTATAGAGATTACCAAAAAACTTAAGAAATATAGTAGGGTCTTTAGTCCCATCATATGTGATAGTTGGAGAAATGTTTCCAATATCTATGAATACAATGAAGGGAGCTAAAATTTCATTTTGAAGATGTTGAAGCATTTTTTATTCATTTGAGGTTGAGGGATGATATTCCCATTAACATCTCTAAGAGGAGGGAAATATTTTTAATTTGGTTGAGACATGATGGCTTGAGGTGGTTGAATTGTCATGTATAATAAATGTTGTTGTATTTGCATTATTTGGGAATGATTAGTTTTTTGCATGATGTTCATTTGTTGAACTATTTGTGTAAGAATTTGAGTTGTGTTAATTTATGCATTAGTATTTGAAGGTGGGGTGTTATTATTGTTAGGAGGGGTATTATTATTGTTGGTGAGAGGAAGGGTATTAGGTGGAGGATTCCAAACATTGGTATTGGGAGGAGGACCAGGATAAAGGATCCCAATTGCATTATATTTTATAGTGATTGGTTTTAGATTAGGAAAAGATGAAGGAGGAAAGTGAATAGTTTCATCTAAATTAATAAAATAATTGAGGTTATGATATAAGTACTTATTTATGAAATGTTCTTGACTAAGCATAGGCTAAAGTTATGACATCATTATGAAATAAGACTAGATAACCACACACATAATAATATCAATCAAGGTGTATAGAGTCAATAGGGTCGACTATGTATTGTTTAAACAAAAAGATGAAAAATGAAGATAAAATCAGGCAAACATAGAATAAGGTTGACTAGGTCGACTTAGTACTATAAATAGGGTGTGAAACTGAGCCTGATAAGGATACAAGGCTGACTAAGTCAACTTAGTATTGTAACCTGATTAGAAAAAAAGAGTACAGGGTCAAACAGGTTGACTTATTATTATAGATAGGGTAGGAATTTGAGATAAGAAGGATATAGGGTCGACTAGGTTGACTTAGTACTATAACTTGACTAGTAAAATAGAGCATAGGGTTGACCAAGTTGACTTAGTACTGTAGACAGGTTAAAACATAGTCTGTAAGAGACTGTGTCAAATATAATGACAATGTGCTAAAAGTAGAGAAAATTTTGTAATGTAATTGAAGAAAAAAAAAAAGCAAACACAAAAAATCAGATCAATGAGAATGATCCAATTGGGGAACACAACACAAAACCTTATACCAACACTAGCCAATGCAAGTTTTTCAATACAACACACAATGATCAAAGAGCAATCAATCAACTAAAAAGTAAGTTCTAACTAAGTGGTCATCTTAAATGTTGTTAGATTATTATAAAGTCTTATTTTAATTGTGATAAAGAAGTTGGCTGAAATTAGATAACTAGAAAGAAATCTATGGATAGTCTTAAGATGTTTCGACTGAAAGAGATCTATATTGGAAATGGTACTAGCTTGGTATTAGGGCTTACCCCCTCACTTCACAATCCTATAGAGATAAGGGAATTGGGTGCTTTTCCAATATATACTATTAACTAAATGTTTATACTTATGCAAAAAACCAAGTCGACTTCCCCCTTGGTGATGAAATCCAAGTAGGTAGGCCTTGGGAAGATAAATGTTAAATGTGTTTTGAATATTGTGTGATTTGGTAGTGTGTGTGAAAAGATAAAAATAGTGAAACTAAATAATAATTTCTAAAACCACCTAATTAGTATATGTGAGCTAATCTAAGAATGCAAACAACTAAAAAATGAAAGTGTGAATTAAATACTAGCAAATAGCTATTAATTCCCAAACTAAGAATGACATAGAGTCAGTTCAAATGACACTATATGTGAATAGTACACAATAGAGTTTATTGGGTTGTTATTTTTCTAGGAAAACAAAATTATGTTAAGAACAAATTTTACCAAGTTGACTTAGTATTTTAAATAGAAAATAGGATACAAAACTAAGTTAACCAAGTTGACTTAGTTTGCTATAAGATTATAGTTTTAAATACTGTAAAATTTCACAAAATATAACTATAATGAAGTATTAAATTGATAGAGAGATAAAGAGAGCAACCTTAGTGGGTTGGAATATGATTATGATTGCCATTTTTTTGATTAAGTGCCTTGAATGTTGCTTTCAAATTATGAAAACTAAGTTAACTCATTTGACTTAGTTCTATAGAGAGGATTACAAAGCAAGTTAGTCAAGCATTAGTCAAGAAATCATGAAAAAATGCATAAATAACTAAACTAACTAAGCATATCTATTCCTATAGGAATTACAAAGGATAGAAAGAAATAAATGAAAGAAATCAATACAATATTACCTTCCCAAATGGATTCACCATACCCATGCGTCTCAAAAACATGTTCTCCCTTGATCAAGCATCCTTGTTTTTGTCAACAATGGAGGTAAGCTCCTCCAATGCCTCAAGAATAATTCATAAAACCTAGGCTCGTGATTTGGAATCACTAAACTAGAATATCAATGAAGCTTGCAAACAAAATAAATGGTCTGATACAAATGATTGTGGAGACAATTTTTCATAATAACTTTGCATAACTTAATCTTTAAAATTCATATCCATGGCCTCTCTATTTATAGATTTTTGAGTTTGGTGACGATCAACCATGATCGTTCATCTCAAGATTGAGATTTATGGCCATGGATAATCCTAATATTTAGAATTAAATCCATAATTATCTTCATCATGACCCTGCAATAAGGGGCATTAGAGAGACATGGGAGGCATTAACTAGGCATGGGTGACCCATAATCCTGATATTTGTGGCATTTATGGCCCAAATATGTCTTCCCAAGGAATGATGTCACATGATGATGCAATTAATAGGAATCAATTTTAAAAAATAAATATTCAACAACTCTCATGGAAAATATACTTAAGCTCTTGATTTGGATTAATGAGACTTAAACAAGGTTAATAAATATTTTGCAATTATTTGAAAATTGGTGCACAATTAATCAAAATGATCATAAAGTCATATTACTGGGTCATAATTTGATTAGAGAGGAACTAGAAGGTGATGTGAGATGTGTTAGAGATATATTCCCATTTATGATGTTTTCAACACAAAATAACAAAGATATGTGATGTATACCAATGAATTATAAGAAAAGAGTGATCTAGAGCACTAAATGGTGAAATTGTCATTTTGACTCGAAATGATCTGATCAAAGTTAGCTAGCCCATAAAATGCATTGCCCTATTTAGGGATACTTTGACCTAAATTGGCACTTATAAGTGACAAGTTTGAACCATTTAGGGTGTTTTATGAATTTTGACCTAAAATGTGCATTTGAGTGTAATTCGAGTAAGATTGACAATTTCAACATAAGTGGTGTTAGGAATTAGATGTCTACATTTTACCCCTATTTGAGAAGGCATAGTGAGATATTCAGGTGAAGCAACATATTTTCAAAGAGGATATTTTTCAATTAAAAATTGGAAAAAACCCATGATGACCCCTCGAGAGGACATACTAGGATGAAAGAAAAGGATGGACTCTTGAAAAGAGAGAGAAAGTGAGAGGTTAATCCATGGAATAGATCACATAAATATGAGTTAATGCTTGCACACGTGATTACCATCAATGATAATAATATAATGAGAGGTATAATAGGTCCTAGAGATGGGGGGAATGGGAAAGATACAATCCATAATTGTAAGGGACACACTTTAAATGTACCCAATTTGAGAGTATAAGTTGCATGCTTACAACATTGATCAATCTCAAGACAAGTTGCACACTAAAATATTGCAATCATGGGATTTAATGTGGCTATCTTGGAATTAGAGTAAAAGGGATAACATTTTGCTTTAGGAATTGGAGCACCACTAGAATAGGTTCTCCAAAGAGAAGATAATAAGTACTCTAGTAGAGAAGATTTGATCATGATAAAATAGTTTTACCTTAATAGTGTGAATTTTGATCATTGATAAAGAACAAATAATAATTTTTCCCCTATAGATCTGATTTGATTTGGGAGTGGTTTAGATGTTTTGTCCTAGCATGGGCAATTGGAAATTAAAAAATATCTCAAGGATATAACCAAAAAGATAGGTTAAAGTGAGTGGGCATAAATGAACATGCGATGGTGTAATGGCTTAGAAATACATATAAAACCAAGCATATGCTAGTGCACAAAGTGATGAGAGAGATGAAAAGAATAATGGAGATATCTGAGCTACCCAAAATTGATTAAACTCACAATGTATACAAAGAGATTCACATTTAAGCATATATTTGAGTACTAAAATACATGTTACCTAGATGCCTAATTTCATATCATGAGCATAGGTTTTTCATAGTGTTCTTGAGAATCGTTCATCAAAGCTGATGTTGACATTAAGACTTTGAGACCTGAGCACAAAGTGCTTGCTATAAAAAAATAAATTAGACATCATAAGTATGAATAACTTAGAATGACATAAGATTCCAATTGTGCTAATCCAGTTCAAATGTGAATACTTATAACTAAGGATAATGGTAAAACAATGACCAAAACCAAAGTTACAGTGATTTACATTTAAACAAAAAAGAAAAATCAAAGAAAAAGATAAACATAAATGAGACCAAATTGAAATCAAGATATGATCTATCAAGACTTAAGTAGGAACAAAAATGTTTAAAAACAAACATCAAGAATGTCTTAATGACATGAGACCAAGATATGAATAATCAAGATCCATGTGGACCATCAAGATGTACTTGGAAAATAAAACAAAGAAGCAAGACAAAATAAGAAAATAAAAGACCAGACAACAAACAACAATCAAATAAACACTCAAAATGTGTTTTAGTTTTTGAATGGTTTTATGAATATTTTTGGAATTTTCTAAGTATCTCAACTTGATTGAGGATTAAGAGATACAAAATGGTCTAGCTCATGAAACGGTGAGAGAACACCAACTTAAAATGCTCATAAAATGATGAGAGTGTATGATAAGAGGGACTGAGTTAACCTTGACATGAATCGAGCATAGCCTATATAACCCCAAAATAATCCCAAGTCATAGTAAATCTATCCACACAAAAGGTGATGAAAAATTGACTAGGTCACAACAAGTTCACAAATAAAGGTGAATGATAAGATAGATGATAATAGTAATGACCAAATGATGCGGCAATGCATTATAAAAAGTCATTATACCTAATTTTCCCATAGGTGATTATAATTAATAAAAAATGTCATAATACTAATTTGCCCAAAGATAGTTATAATCAAGGGTACCAAAATAATACTGATTCACGCATAGACAATTATAATCAGTGATACCAAATAAGATTATAGATGAAAGATAACTTTCCATATCAAGTGTCACACTATGTTCATAAACTATCTTTCAACACTAAATTCAAAAACTATTGAAACTAGATCAAAATCCCCCCACAAAAGGTATAGGATGAACAAAAGGAATGAAGATCAAAATATGATAAATAGGATGACTAAAAACAAGCCTTGGTCAATAGTAAAGAAATGGTATAATAAAAATGGTATAATGAAATGATTAGAAGAAAATTGGATATAGTGGCAACAAAGTTACCCCCAAGCAATGACTGGATCATATTTCTCACAAAACAATGAAAGTGTTAGCTTAGATTGTTCATAAAATAGTGAGAGTGTATGGGAAAGGGGTGATCAAGCTGACCTCAATGAAAATTGAGCATTGCCTACATAGTCTCAAAGGACCTCAAGTTAATTTAGTTCAAACATCATGGTTCATGGATCACAATGGTATAATAATTCCTAAAAGGGGTCTATAGGGTTGTCCCCAAGAGAAGAGGCATCATAATGGCAAATGGTAAATGAAAAATGGTTTTGTTACTCTTTCTGATAGGGAGATGCATGTACTAGTCAATATGTGAGACAACAAAAATGATCAACTATATAAGTTGTTAACCAACACCCTTTCAGAATAATTACTTTATTAAGAACTTATTGTTGATTTGGCACTCAATAATGTGTTCATGATATTCAAATATTATTGATTATACTTCCTTCAAATGTCAAGAGAAGATATCCTTATAACCTTTATAAAGGAAAGTGCTATCAGTGATGGTAAATAATGGTAAGATAAATGAGATAAGTGGATAATAAATAGGTGGGTGATAATGGAATGTATAATGAATGGGAAATAAATGATGATCAAGACTTTCAATCACACGTAATGTTGTTAATGCCAAATTTGACATAATTCTAGTTGTGGTAGGGTTGAAGACCTCTGAAGATGCTCTCGATAGGACCATTAGATTGTTTTATTGCTTGATCTTGAGAGTAGCTACCATCTGATTATGTTGTAGATTGGAAGCTATGTTTATTTGATATTTGATATTATCTTTAGTAAATAATGAATAACTTTTGTGTTTAGCTATTGGTGGCTTGATGAGGTTTTCACCAATGAATTTATTCTGATCATCCTATAGTGCCTCCAAGAATGTTTCACAAAGAGATGTTAACATTTGACTTTATTCTAACACCTTCAAAAAGGTGTCACTAAAAGATGCTAAGTTTGATATTTGCTTATCCCCTAGTGCCTCTAAAAAAGTTTCACTAGGATATTTTTCTTCATCTAAATGAATGTGGTCTTGACCTCCTTGCTCTTCTTCAACTACTATGTCACCATGGATGTAGTTCAATAAAGTGTGATTCTATTTGTCCCAATCGACACTTATGGGAGGTGGAATGTCAACATAATGACTATGTTGGGTGGTAATAATTGGATGGTGAAAGGAAGCAAAATCCTCATAGAAGATACTAGGATAACTTGTGTCAATGCTAAAGTAATCATCCTCAAAAACCATAGAAGGATCACAAATATATTCAAATTGATCTACAAGGAAATTATAACCAATGTTATAACAACCAATACTATAATCTATTTTTGAAGCAAGGGACTCTAAATCCAATGTCATAACTGATGTTGATTATATTTCTAATGCTAAATCCAATGTCATTTTAAAAATGGATTATAAAACCTTATGTGATAAATAAAGATAAGATGACTAAGTCAATTTGTTTGACTTAATTTTTTGATCTAGATACTGATTGAAAGACTAAGATGACCTATCTGACTTAGTTTATTGATGTGGATGCTGACTAGAAGAATACGTCAACTTGTTCAACTTAGTTTGTTGATCTAGATGCTAAATAAAATATTAATTTGACCTACTGACTCATTTTTTAATGTAGATGCTGACTAAAAGACTAATTCAACCTGTTTGACTTAGTTTATTGATATGGATGTTGAATAAAAGACTAAACCTATTTGACATAGTTTGTTAATTTGGATGTTGATTGAAAGATTAAGTTGACCTATTTGACTTAGTTTTTTGATCTGGATGCTGACTAAAAGACTAAATGTCTAACTTAGTTTATTAACTAGGATTGAAGAAGAGTAATGTGCCTACTAGTCTGATCTAATAACCTATATCTAATGAAGACCTACACAAAAATAATAGAGTCATTCGGATATGACTATGAGTTAAACCTGTACACAAAATTTAGAACTATACCATCTTGGTTGATATAGCATCATAAATATATATAAGAAAAATGATAAAAATGAAAAGGTGAAATAAAACCTTCATGGATTAGATTCACATTAAGTTCACCATATTGTATGCAACGAGAAATGCAACATATCTACAAATCAATCCTATCTCAAAGAATATAAATCCTACTTACACTTCCAATTGGGGATATATTAGATAATCAAGGTCATGACCAATACAGATCCACTAGACCTAGCCAAGGGATCTCTTACCATAATAATATCACTAGGGAGGGTTTCAAAGCCTCTAATCAAGAAAAACTATGCAATAACCCTAACCAGGTCCTATGTATTCGTATTCACTAAACTAATAACAAGTAAAAAAAATCTATTCTAGTGTTCACCAAAGCTTGTGGCATAAAGTGGGGGTAATAAATAATAAAAATAGACGTGCATAAAAGACATATACTCATGTTAATATATACAAAATAATAATTCATGGAAAAGAAATGCAAATGCATATCTATATACTCTTACAAAAGAGGAACAAAGTTATGAATACTTACGTTCGAAGATGAACCTATTGAGTCTCAATATTTCCCTTGGCCAAGGTGCTTCACAAGAGGTTGTTGTGGTATGTAAGGATAATAAGGATAAATTAGATCTAGGATACATAACCTATCAATACATCTAAAAGACTTCTTCATAAGATAAAATATGTATCTTCAAATAAAGTATGTGTAGACACCTAAATTTCATTTAGTGTCAAAATGCACCTAAATCTATTAATAATTCTCCTTAAATTGATAAATAACATTTATTATTGTTTGCTAATAAATACATATTTCCTATAATATTTTATTATTATATGTTAAATAAGTCAATTGTGCACCCTTAAATCCTTATTTAAATAATAAAGTCTGGATTTTCCACCTATTCGAACCTCTCCTAACTTTCTCTCCCTCATCCCAACTAAATCCACAAAATTCTTCACCTCTTATGACTCCTCCCTTGAGTTGTTAATAAAATAAAATTATTTTTGTTGATTTAGATAACCAACCCCACTCTTTTCTCAACCATGTTGAAAAGTGTAGACATCTAATTCCTAACACCATTTGTGTTGAAATTGTCAATTTTATTTAATTTGCACTCAAATGCATAATTTAGGCCAAAATCACTAAAAACATGCTAAATGGTTCAATCTTGTCATATATAAGTGTTGATTTAGGCCAATGTATCCCTAAATGAGGCAATGCATTTTATGTGATACCTAACTTTGATCAATTCATTTAGTGTGAAAATGATGATTTTGCCTTTTTATACTCTAGAACACTCTTTTCTTCTAAATCATTAGTACATGTCACATACCTTTGTTATTTTTTTTTGGCAAAATGCTTAATGGTAATATAGTTCCAAGGCATCTAACATCACCTTCCAACTTTTTCCAAATCAAATTACTATCTAGTAATATGACTTTCTAACTAGTTTGATTAATTTGTGCACCAATTATCAAGATTTGCACCAAAATTGATTAATCACGTTTAAGGCTAATTAATTTGAATTGAGAGCTTAAATGAATTTTCCATGGAGGTTATTGATTATTTCATTAATGGAAATTCATTGTAAATATATTTATCAATTAAGACATCATCTATGGGGTGGCATCTATAAGCCATAAATGTCATAAATATCTGATTAAACACTCTCATACCTCTTTAATGCCTTTCTATCCCAAATATTTATGAGGTTATTTATTGATTTTAGCCTCAAAAATTGAATGGATTCTTGGCCACACATATTCATCTTGAAATGGATGGTATAGGTTCATTCTGATCAAATGAGAAATCTATAAATAGAAGGCCTCTCAACACTATTTTTAAGCTTAAATTGTGTAAAATTATAATGCTAAAATCTATCCATAAATCATTTGTGTTTTGATTATTGTGTTATTTTCATTTAGATTATCTTCAATTGATAGGTAAAATAGGTAGTTTATACCATGAGCCTAGGTTTTGCATAGAGTTCTTTAAGTAATGGAGGAACAAATAAACCATTGTTGACAAAGATCAAAGCTATAGATAAAGGGGAGAACATGTTTGGATCTGCTCTTGGGTGGTAGAACCACTTGGGAAGGTAATTGATAATTGATTTCTTTCATTTGTTTCTTATTATCATTTGCAAACCCCTGTTAGAATAGATTGGATTGATTTATTTATCTCTTTATGCATTTATATTTGATTTATTAACTAATGATTGACTAATAATTTTTTTTAATCCTCCCTAAATAAAGGTCTCCATCCTCATGGGTGAGGACTCATCCTCCATTGTTGATCATTTGGATCATTGAAAAAGTCCAAATGATCATCCACCATTAGATCCTTTTCTAAGCATCTATAAATAAGCTTGTAAATCATCACAATCATAATCATGTATTTTGGAATCATAAGATCTTGAGTTCAAATAAATCAAATCAAACAAAAATGAATCAAAGTCTCCCCTTTTGCACCAAAACACTATTCATTCTCTCTTTACATTGAAGGAGTGAGCACCACATACTTGAAAGAGCAAATTGGATATACATCATAATGAATAAATTTTTTATTTAAAGAATGGAGTTTTGATTATTGTTTTCTTTATTTTTTTCTCTTGCCTAATTAAATCTTAGCTTAGATTAGGATTAGTTTACTTTCTTTGCATTTCTAATTTTAGTTCATATATTTCTAGCACGCCTAGTGTTACCTCTCCTATGTCTTTTTAATCTTCTTATTATCATATTTTATACTTAGATAACATTTGTCTTTTGGTTTTTATTGTTCATGCTTGCATTTTATGTTTAATCTTGCTTCTTTTAGTGCCAATATAGATTATAGGTTACTTGCACTAGTTTTTTTATCTACATATCAATGAATTTGGAGGCTTTAGCTATGAAATTTTAGGACTTAATAGTGAATCATCCCTTTTTTTTTCGCATTTTCCTTTGTTTTTTGTTCTCTTTGAAGGTTAATAGTATTTTTGTTCGGAAGTAGTGAAATCATTCCACCTTGCAACAAGATCACTATTTTCTATAACTAAATCATAAGTTCTTGCAATGAAATCACTTTTGTGTGTGGCCATTTAATATTTTCTCGTAGAAAATTCATTACTATTAGAAGTGAATTCATCATTTCTCACAACTAAATCATTGCTTTGTGTAGTGAAATCATCTTATAAGTACAAGTTTTTTTAATTCTCTATGTTTTTTTTGCATTGTCTTATTTCAATTTTACTTTTTTGACATGACTATGTAACAAGGTTTTTATAATAGAGACTAGATTTTTGCTTGTGTTTCATGTTTTTTCACTTGTTCATTATAGGTTATCTCATTTCTAACCAAATCAAGCATGCTAACACCTTGTTTGTAGGATGCTTACTAAAGAGAATCAATAAAAGCCATTTTTTCTCGTTGCTAACATTTTTATTTTTATTATCAAAATTCTTAGTAATTAAATCACTTTTATTTTAGTATTTTTATTTGGAAACGGTGAAATCATTACACCTTGCAGTGAAATCACTATTTTCTATAACTAAATCATCAGTTCATATAGTGAAAACATTTTTATGTGTAACCATTTAATCTTTTCTTTTAGAAAATTAGTTACTATTAGAAGAGAATTCATCATTTCTCACAAATAAATAATTGCTTTGTGTAGTGAAATAATCTTATAAGTACAATTTTTCTTTGTTTTCTATTTTGTATTCTCTATGTTTTTTTTGCATTGTCTTATTTTAATTTCACTTTTCTGACTTGACTGTGTAACAAGGTTTTTGTAATAGAGACTAGATTTTTTCTTATTTTTCATGTTTTTTCACTTGGTCATTGTAGGTTATCTCATTTATAACTAAATCAAACATTATAACACCTTGTTTGCAATATTTTTGCTAAAGAGAATCAATAAAAGCCAATTTTTCTTGTTGCTAACATTTTTGTTTTTATTATTCAAAATTCTTAGTAATTACATCACTTTTATTTTATTATTTTTATTTGTAGTTGTGAAATTCATGTATTCTCTTTCCTTGGTATTACATTGGTAACGATACCTAGAAATAAAAAATGTTTTAACAATTATCTGTGTTACCTAAGTAATATTTTCATATGCTCTTTCTTCAGTGTTACATTGGTGACAAAACTTGGAAATCAAAAATAGGTATCTACATTTATTTTTCTTTTCTTAGGGATTTATTGATCATGGATTTCACCACCACATAGTAGGCCAAAGCCCATTTATTAATGGGGTATATAAATCAAGACCCAAATATTTTAATTACTTAAGTAGTTGTGTGTTTTAAGCACACAATGATGTGAGGGGATTTCATGATCCAATACCTAGGGTTTCAATAAATGAGTTAAAATTTTATATTATCAATTATCAATACACTGAGACCCTTAGGACTATGTTAGGCACTTTGGAATAAAATCCAATAATGTATGTCCACTCTATTAATTTCTTCCATGGTTTTTTTTGATATATAAGCTTGTATAAACCTTAATTTTAGGATAACCTTTTTACCTTTCGACTTTGGTGTATCAATTAATAGTTGTCACTTAGAAGTAACTTTCCACACACCCTCAAAACTAGACTCAGTGGGCCATGAGAATGATAGAATCCTCCATGGTTAGTGTCTTAAAATATTAGGATGCAACTAAGAGCATAGATGAGAGAGTGACAACATAAATCTTAATAGTTGTTCATGACCTTTCATCCTAGTTTTCACCATTTATGTGTAATTGCCTATTTGTTTAGAATAGAATTTGTTTGGTTATTATTTATTGATTTCTCTTGTAACATATCTTTTTTGTGAAATCATTTAGTTAAACTCTCAGTTACTTTTTATTCTTTATCAATATTGTCACCCATTGTAAAAAGCATGGCATCTTAAAACCACAACACAACTAATTTCACCTTGGATCACAATTCATATTATAATCTAGAGTTCAATTCACCCAATTTTGATTCAAGTTCATATTTGAATCAAATCAACCATCAAGCCAATCAAAATCCAAGTATGAATATGAATTTAAATTCAAGCCTTAATCAATTGAGTCAAAATATGGATCATTATTCGAATTCTCAAGTTAACCAATTTAATCCACATCATCAATCCATCTCTTATTCATATTCACCTATGGAACAATATCAAAACTTTAATTTGGGGATAGAATCAAATCAATTTCATGGATACAATAATCAAAATTTATTGAATTATTCTTCTATTCCTACTTCATCTACCTATCATATGCCACCTAACACAAATCAAAATATGTACATAGACCCATATGGTTCTAATCATAATGTCACCATAAGTTAAAATTTTAGTCCACCTTCACTACCATTTTCTAACACTCATATATACCAAAATTCATTCACTAATCAAACCCCAATCCAGTCAAGTCCAAATACCTACCATCCAAATTCAACTTCCAATTTTTATGCCCATCTAAATCAAACTTTCTATAATAATTGAAATCAATCATTTGATTTTGCATCTAGTTCACCCCAAAATGCAAGCTCAAATTTCTTTACCAATAATCACACATTCACAAATCCAATAGATCAATTCTTCCAAAACCAAGCCACTTCTTCAACACCATTTATTATTAGTGAATATTAAAACATTCCACAATAATATCATTATATCACTAGTAAACTTTCATTCCAATCAAACTTCCCATCTACTGATTACAATTCTAACATCCCCCATCTCACCAACCAAGAGATGACAGATGTCAGATACATCTAACATAACCGACATCTATTCACATTTAAAAGTCCAAATTTATCAATATGTCAATATGTACCTTTAGATCCCAATCATACCACTTCATATCCAAATCAAAATGATGAACTTTCATCCATTATTTAGCAAATAATGATTTTTTACCAAATACACATTTTTGATAAACATCCAAAATTAAATCAAACACCATCTAATCCACCCATCAAAATATCATATGCTTTTAAACCAACACCCAAAATTTCATAATAATGGAAGTATCTTCATCCAAGATCAAACATTTCTAAGAGAGAAGTAAAAAGTAATATTGTAATAAAGCACTTCAACAAGCTCTTCTAATGGATGCATCTAGACCAAGGGAAAATATATTGTGCAAATCCAATATCCAATTTCTTTTAAGATTAAGAGAAAGTTAAATGTCCACTTTGGTCCCAACTATAGTTTTAGCATTAGAAAAAATATAAAATGATAGTGACAATGTTATAAGTAGGGAAGAATCCTCATCTATAATTACCACAAATTTTATTGGCAACATAAAAGTAGTATGTTTCATTTCCATCAGCTCTATTCATCCTTTTCCCATTAACATTATGTTACTTGCACATGTCAATTTGAATTTATATCAAAGGACCCTATTGGGCTTATCTCATGGCAACTTATCAATTTCAAAATCCATAAACATCCATGAAAGCATCCCATTTAGAGAGACATTACTTCATCAACCATTACTTGAATCTCCAAAAAATAATCAAAGAACACCCATAGATGAACGAATTGGTTCTTTGTTGCTTGAGGATAGTCATACCCAAAACATTAAAAAAATCAAGTCAATTAGGCAATATAGCACATGGAATGATCTCCCATTCATATTAAAAGAAAGAATCTTAACTCCCATGTTACATACTTATTATGCCAAACTAATGAATCGACATTCCAATGAGTTAGATCATGACATTGAGATAAATTTCGAAGCCCATCACAGTCAGTTTGAGCATTCTAGGTTTGCTAAGGAGTTGAGAATAGTCGACATGAATTTATCCTATTTTGAATTTTATAGTATTTGGTGTTTAGTTAACAAAGTTGGGTGAGGGATATTGGCTTTTGTACATATGGAGAACTTATTAGTCCCTGGTGCTTAATACTCTTTAATAACATAACTTGTAGTCTTTATCGAGAAAGGCATTCAGATTCCATGATGGTTAGATGAACTATTAGAAGGTTTATAGAGTTAAAATTCACTATCAAACACATCAATGTAGGTCTCTTTGACAATTGTATTTTACCAAGGAAAAAAAACTTTACTACTGAACTTTATCAAAGAAACTTGTATCTGGGCATCTTAATTTAACAAGGATTCCCTAATTAAGAGAGACTTTCTAGGTGGTTTTATATTAGTGCTTGGTGTGATAAAAAACCTCATCCTGGTCATGTGATCTTTAGAGTCAACAGTAGGACTGAAATAGAAATTGATGAGGAAATCTAGTTAGAACAACAATGATTATCTAGAGTAGGCATGGGGTAAAAACTAGAGAATCAAAAACATTATGTGTCTTGTAAACTTCCATTTAGGTATAGATTCCCAAAACTAAAAAAATCATAAAATCATAAAAAAAACCAAAAATATAGTACATTATTGTTTATTGGTCCCTTGACACTTGGGACATCTTATTTTCACTCATTTTTGTCTTCATATTATTGTGTTCCACTGTCATGCCAAAGTTTGGTTTTATATATAAAAATGTTTTGATAGTTATTATTTATTTTTCATATTGCATAGTAAAAATGTTTCAAAATGAAACATACCATATTATCATATCACTATATTATCTCATAAGATACATTCTCTTATAAGTTTATGTTACATTGGTTCTTTCTTTAAATCTTATGATCAAAGTAAATCTTTTTTATCTTTGCTAAAAGTTACAACATACTAGCCCATAGTCTTGTTTAAAATATCACTTATGACAAATTTTTATTTTGTAAAGTTAATTTTTAAAGTTAGAAAAAATAAAACATGCTACAAGAAGAAAAACAAAAAAATTACTTGCCTATCTTGGTCTCTGGTGATAAACCCTTGCATCTTACTAGTCACATGGGACCACGATTAGGGGGTATAATTATCCCACATAGAAAAAACATCCTTATTTAAAAATTTATCATAATCAAAACAATATCTCTCACTCTTCATTGATCTTTAGTGTTGAACCTTCACATCTTACTAGTTACATAGGTTTAACATTGGAGAGAGATATCCTTACTCATCTATCTATAGTCTTGGGTGATGATCCCATGTGTCTACCTAGTCACATGAGATTACATGTTAGGGGTCATAAAGAAAATAAAATCAAAAGGATGATAAAAAAAATATTTATTCATGTATCTTGTTTACATGTATATGATGCAAAGGAGAATACTTTATCCCATTAACCAATTCTATCAAGGCTAGTTCTTTCTAGACACATCCCATAAAGCTAGTTTTTTTTATAAATTTTATAAGATGTATACTTTTAATTTTTCTCAATTTTTTTTTATCATACATAATTTTTTATCAAATTGTCTTTACCATTCATTCATTTCACTCTTTTGTTGTATATTGAGAAATATGTGTTATGAATACAAACAATTATCATCCCTAGAAAAATAAATGATCAATGTATCAACCAAGTGTTGTATATACCCATTATGGTATTTCATTATCTGTCAGAAAGCACCATGTGTAAACCATTATATATAAAGACCTCTATTAGTTGGGTGCATCATCCTTTAATCATCCATTGTATATTTACAAGTGTGTCATTTTGTCCACTATTAGTCATTTCATCCTATAGCATGCTAGAGTTCAAGGTTGAAATTGATTTTGTAAATTTGCGTTCTTTCTCATGATTTTAGAAAATTTCTTACACCTTATTGTAGCATAAAAAGTAAAAAAACAATCCAAAAACAATAAAAATACTTTTTAAAAAAAATCATAAAAAATCATAAAAACCAAACAAATCCAAAACATCAACTTCACAACAGCTACCTTCTGTGTCATTTGCATGTTCTTGGGTGAGTCATTTGTGCATATTTTTCATCATAAACACTTCACTTTCTTCATAAATCATCTACTTTCTCATTTTTTCCCATATTGGGAGAACTACATCTAGCCTAATATTCACACATAGACATTGTCTAAGTAGATTATGTAGGCAAAGCTTAGAGACATGGAGTCTTTAAGGTTAGCTTGGCCACTACCTTACCCATCATCCATTTGCCCTAGAATTATATTAGTTTTTACTTAGGCTTGTCCCTTACTTTTTTGGATTTTATCCTTGCTCTTAGCTATAATTATTGTGTCTTTGTTTAGTTTTGTCCTTGATTACAATGTTTTCAAACTTTTCCATTTTTCGTATGTGTTTGTTTTATTGCTTATCTTCTATCCCTAACCAATTACTTGATTTTTTTAATCCTTTTATTTATATTTATCCATTAAGTTAGTTTTTTTACTTCATTTTTTATGTCTAGACATTTCAATTAGTTATTTTCTGCCTTTTATCACTTTTGTTGTAACTTTTAGAGTACTCTTTATTACTTCATGTATAGATCATGTCATTACTAATTTATCATTTTGTTTCATCCATTTAGAATACATTTGTTTGCATCAATTACTTAACATAATCATTTAATTTAATTTTTTTTATATTTTTTAATCATTAATTGTTTTAATGTGTGTTTTAAATCACATATATTACTCTTTTTGTTTTGTTGGATATCTTATTTTTTATTGTTTTTTGTGTGTTATCAAGATTATTTTGTGTAATGCATATATAGTATGATTATGACTATGTCATGATGTAATTTTTAATAACATAATTTATTTATTTTTTGTTTGCACATGTTTAAAACATCAACATTCGTCATGATTATTCAATATCATTGGTGGTACAGTGTTTTATGCTATATTAAAAACAAGGTTGTTAAAAATAATCTAAATTTTATTAGAAATCCAATGCAAATAATGGAAATAAATCCTACGAAGCAATGTCTCATCCATAATAATTATCAACTCGTATGTCAATCATGCATCCATAATAACTAAAATGTTGAAAATAAATGCTAAAATTAATGTATGCTAAATGCAAAACAAAATGTAAGAAGTGTAATTCATGATATGATCAACCCATACATATATCCATCTAAGTCATGTAAGCCAATAAGTAATGTCCATAGTGTTGGAAATATTGTCATTGATGTCAAAGGTTTATTATTATTGGTGATAAAGGCCCCATTGCATTTAATATTGTTTATCTTGGCTAATATGAGTTAATATTTATTTAATATTAACAAATATATTTTTGGTTGTATATGAGACAAAATAAGGGCCCATGGAGAAGCCGAAGAGTCACAGGATAAAGAAAAAAGAAGGATGGGATGCATTTTCCCATGAAGAGTCATCTTGGGGAATACCAAGAGTCACCAAGTGAAGACAAAAGAGTAAAGGGTGAATTTCTCATGAAGGGTCACTTAAAGGAATATGAAAAGTCACCAAAGATAAGGACAAAAGTGGGAAAGACGTTTTTGGTCATGAAGGGTCACCACATGACTTTTCAAATGCTTGGATATGAAGGGTCATCCATGATTGGCACCATTTTCCATGAGGAATTAAAGGTCACAAAGGGGGAAGGCCAAAGGTCATTTGGAAAGCTATAAATAAAGGCTTGAGTAGCCATTTGTAATGTGGAAGTGTGAGAGGTTAATTTGATATTGCATTATCTAGCTTAGAAGAGCAAAGGTGAGAGACAGGAAAGAGATGTTGTATTGAACTATCATTTGTTGATTTAGCAACATTGAGAGATAGGTGTGTGGTTTACACAAAGTGGATGATGCTCATGTGGGTTGGTGCTCACGAATGATAGCTGGGTTGGTGCTCGGCAAAGGGGTTTGAAGCTTTTGTGGGGTGGTGCTCACAAATTGTAGCTGAGGTTGTTCCTTGGCAAAGGGGTATGGTGATCCTGTGGGTTTGTTCTCACTAATATACTTGAGATTGTTCTCCATGGTTTTTCTCACATTGGGTTTCCATGTTATATCTAGTGTCTCTCTCTTTCTTGTGTGATGTTTATTATTTGAGTTTTATTTCATATCTTAAATGTTTGATTAAGGGAAAGTTTTATAAGATATATATACTGATTCACCCCCCCTCTCAGTATATCTTGTGCTTAACAATTGGTATCAGAGCAGGTTCTTTTTTTGAAAAGTTTTACAGCTTGAAGGTAGATCAGGAAAACACAAGATGGTCATACATAAAGGTGCCTCTGCAAGCAAAAGAATAGTTGATCAAGAAGAAGAAGAGGATGAAGCAGAAGTGAATATGGAAGGAGAACTCATGTGTGCCTTAGAAGAGTTGAAAATTGTTGAAAAGAAAAATCAAAGATTAAAGCATCAAATCAAGAAAAATGATAAGGAGTCAAAGGAGATAATTGAAGATCTGATGGCACAGTTGGAAATATCAAGAAAAGAATGCGAAAGGCATGTTACTAAAATTGCCTCTTTAAAAGAAGAGATTGAGAAAGCAGTCAATATTAAAATAGTCAATGATTCAAAATTTGAGAATAGCACTAATATGCTAAATAAGATATTAGAAAGCCAAAAGGAAATATCAGATAAGATAGGTATCAGTTTTGAAAAGAAGAAGAGCTATGTTGAAGCTCTTACAAATAAAGAAACAAGAAGGGAAGGAATGGATAATACAGAGGACAAAGAAGGCTAGAAGGAACAAAGCTATAAATGGCAATTAAGTTAGAGATTCACAAATAGGTCCTATTTTTATGGTTACTATTTTTATTGTAATGGATATGGTCATAAGAAATTAGAATGTAGAAAAAGAGCTAACAATCTCAAAAATAAGGAAAAGGAAGGTCATGTAGAGTCAAGCAGAAGCTATAACTCTTTTGCTCCTCTATCAAGCTTTGATGAAGAGACCATAATTTGTTACAAGTGTAACAACTTTAGACACATAACTCGGTATTGTAGAAGCATGTTTGAGTCAGTCAAGAAGGACCAAAGTTTCAAGGCTCCATTCATCAAGAAAAAGGTTCAGACATGGCAGGAGAAATAATATGAAGGTTCTATGTTGGTCTAGACAGCTCTGCATGCGAGAAATGAGGAAAATCCATGGTTTATTGATAGCGGATGTTCAAGGCACATGACAGGAGACAAGATCAAGTTCATAACCCTAAAAAAGATCAATGGTGGCACAGTGAAATTTGGGGACAATACTACTGCCAAAATTGCTGAAAAAGGTACACTAAGTTTAGATAATGGTAGAACTAAAACTAAAAATGTTTTATATGTAGAAGGTCTTAAGCATAATCTTTTGAGTGTAAGTCAAATGTGTGATCAGGGGCACACACTAAAGTTTTATGCAAAAGGTTGTGAAATTAGAAGAAAAGATTCAGATGTATTAATTGTAGATGCTCAAAGAACAGGTAATAACTTATATATGCTATCAGACATCAAAGGTCAAAAATGTTGTTTGAGTTAGATTGAAGAAAGCTGGCTATGGCACAAGAGAATGGGGTGAATAAATTTTGACAATCTTGTCAAAATTTTCAAAAAGCAAGCTGTCAAGAATCTTCCAACGATCACAAAGCCATCTAACACCCTTTGTGGACCTTGTCAGCATGGGAAGCAGGCTAGAAGGCGGTTTAAAACAAAAGAGTACTCTACCACTCAGATGTTAGAGCTTGTTCACAATGATCTATGTGGACCCATGAGGACTCAAAGTACTCAAGGTGATAAATATTTCATGTTGCTTATTGATGGTTTTTTACGTATGACTTGGATAATGTTTTTAAAGAAAAAATCAGAAGCTTTTAGATAGTTTAAAGCATTCAAAGCATTAGTTGAGAATGAAACTAATCTGAATATTAAGTGTCTAAGATTAGATCAAGGAGGAGAATTCATGTCAGATCAATTTATTGAGTTTTGTGAAGATCATGGAATAAAGAGACAGTATTCAGCAACAAGAACTCCACAACAAAATGGAGTAGTTGAACAAAAAAATAGAACAGTTCAAGAGATAGTGAGGACAATGTTAAATGAATCCAATATAGCAAATAAATATTGGAGAGAGGTAGTTGGTAAAGTAGTGCATATTTAGAATAGAGCTCTATTAAGAGTCAACAGTGACAAAACTCCTTATGAGCTATGGAAAGACAAACCAACAACAGTGGATTATTTCAAAGTTTTTGGTAACAAATGCTTCATAAAGAGAACTAATGAAAAACTTGGTAAGTTTGAATCCAGAGCAGATGAAGGTATATTTCTTGGTTATTCTTGCAAAAGTAAAGCTTATAAATGTTATAACAAAAGAACCAAGAAAATTGTTGAAAGTGCAAGTGTCAGGATAGAAGAAGATGGAACACAAAAGATTAGTGATCTAGTAGACATTCCTAAAATCATTGAAGAGGAAGGCTTTGAAGAATCAGATGAAGATGAGGAAAAGGAGAAAAAGGGCAGAAAGACTCCATCCAAATATGTTCAAAAAAATCATAATGAAAGTGACATCAGTGGGGATATAAAATAAGGAATTCACACCAGTAGAATGATGGTAAGTGAATCTGAACAAGTTAATTTCTCTTTGTTATCTAAAATTCAGCCTAGAAATTTTTTAGAAGCTAGACATGATGAGCATTGGGTTAAGGCTATGGATGAAGAATTAGATTAGATAGAAAAGAATGATACTTGGGAATTAGTTTCTAGACCAAAAGATCATAATGTGATAGGAACAAAATGGGTTTATAGAAATAAGATAAATGAAAATGGAGAAGTAACCAGAAATAAAGCAAGATTAGTATGTAAATGATATGCTCAGATTGAGGGAATAGATTTTGAAGAAACTTTTGCACCAGTAGCAAGGTTAGAGGCTATTAGAATGTTTCTTGCATATGCAGTATTTAAAAATTTTAAAGTATTTCAGATGGATGTCAAATCTACCTTCCTAAATGGGAATCTTGAAGAAGAAGTCTACATTGAATAGCCTGAGGGGTTTATTCTCTCAAATATTAGTAATCATGTATGCAGATTGAAGAAAGCATTATATAGATTAAAACAAGCTCCCAGAACTTGGTATGCAAGACTTGATAAGTACCTGCAAGATCAAGGATTCAAGAGAGGATTTGTTGATAGTAATCTTTACATCAAAACCAGAAGGTGACCATCAATTGATTGTTGTGGTTTATGTTGATGATATCATTTTTGGAGGAAATATTGAAAAGATGACAAAATAATTTTTTGATAGAATGCCAAAAAGAATTTGAGATGTCTATGCTTGGATAATTATCATTTTTCTTAGGATTACAAATATTTCAATCAAATAAAGGAATTTTTATATCTCAAAGTAAATATGCCAAGAAAATGTTGAAGAAATTTGGTTTTAAGAATTGTGTACTAGTTGGCACACCTATGTGTATAGGAAATAAGGTGAGCAAGGATGAAGATTCACCTGTTACAGATCAATCTTTGTATAGATCTATGATTGGTAGTCTTTTATATTTGATAACATCAAGACCAGACATCATGCATGCAGTAGGTATGGTTGCAAGATATCAGTCATCTCCAAGAGATAGTCATGTTTAGTTGGTGAAAAGAATATTTAGATATATCAAAGGGACATTGGATTATGGATTATGGTATCCCATAGGTAAAGATTTCACTTTAGTTGCTTATACAGATTCAGATTGGGTAGGGTGCTTAGATGACAGAAAGAGTACAAGTGGAGGAGCTTTCTTCCTTGGTGATAGCTTAGTATCATGGCTAAGTAAGAAGCAAAACTCAGTATCACTTTCTATAGCTGATGCAGAATATATTGTAGTAGTATTGTGTTGTACTCAAGTGCTTTGGATGAAGCAAACTTTGGAAGATATCAAGGTAAAGTATGATGAACCTATTTCCATTTTTTGTGATAACACAAGTGCCATAAATATTTCAAAAAATCTAGTGATGCATTCAAGAACAAAACATATTCCCATTAGATATCACTTTTTGAGAGAGCAAGCTGCAAATCAATAGGTTAAGTTGGAATATATTAGTACTACAGAGCAGATTGCAAATATTTTCACAAAGGAATTACCAAAAGACACATTTGAGTATCTATGAGAGAAGTTGGGAGTAACTTCCCTTACTTCCTACCATTAAGGTTCAGCATCAAGTGAGGGGGAGTTAAGTGTTAGCTCCAGGTAGGCCCTTTGCCATTGATGTCAAAGGGGGAGAATAATAGGTACAGGTATAAGTGCAAAAAATAGGTACAGGTTACTACAGTAAGGGGGAGTTATTGCATGCTTTTAGATGATAGTATGTGTAGGTGATAGGATGTGGCAGTTTCAGGATTGAGGTTGCCATCAATGACAAAGGGGGAGATTGTTGGAAATATTGTCATTGATGTCAAAGGTTTAGTATTATTGGTGATAAAGGACCCATTGCATTTAATATTGTTTATCTTGGCTAATATGAGTTAATATTTATTTAATATTAACAAATATATTTTTGGTTGCATATGAGACAAAATAAGGGCCCATGGAGAAGTTGAAGAGTCATGGGATAAAGACAAAAGAAGGATGGGATGCATTTTCCCATGAAGAGTCATCTTGGGGAATACCAAGAGTCACCAAGTGAAGATGAAAGAGTAAAGGGCAAATTTCTCGTGAAGGGTCACTTAAAGGAATACGAAAAGTCACCAAATATAAGGACAAAAGTGGGAAAGACGTTTTTGGTCATGAAGGGTCACCACATGACTTTTCAAATGCTTGGATATGAAGGGTCATCCAAGGTTAGCACCATTTTCCATGAGGAATGAAAGGCCACAAAGGGGGAAGGCCAAAGGTCATTTGGAAAGCTATAAATAAAGGCTTGAGTAGCCCTTTGTAATGTGGAAGTATGAGAGGTTAATTTGATATTGTATTATCTAGCTTAGAAGAGAAAAGGTGAGAGAGAGGAAATAGATGTTGTATTGAACTATCATTTATTGATTTAACAACATTGAGAGATAGGTGTGTGGTTTACACAAAGTGGATGATGCTCATGTGGGTTGGTGCTCACGAATGGCAGCTGGGTTGGTGTTCGGTAAAGGGGTTTGAAGCTCTTGTGGGGTGGTGCTCATGAATTGTAGCTAAGGTTGTTACTTGGAAAAGGGGTATGGTGTTCCTATGGGTTTGTTCTCACTAATATACTTGAGATTGTTCTCCATGGTTTTTCCCACATTGGGTTTCCATGTTATATCTGGTGTCTCTCTCTTTCTTGTGTGATGTTTATTATTTGAGTTTTATTGCATATCTTAAATGTTTGATTAAGGGAAAGTTTTATAAGATATATATACTAATTCACCCCCCCTCTTAGTATATCTTGTGCTTAACACATATTCCATAGTACAAAATCATCATCATTATCATCATCATCATCGTCGTCGTTGTCGTTGTCGTCGTCATCATCATCGTCGTCGTCATCATCATCATCATCATCATCATCATCATCATATATATATATATATATATATATATATATATATATATATATATACATATACATACATACATACATACATATATATATACATACATACATACATACATATATATATATATATATATATATATATATATATATATATATATATGAATTGTGTCTCTATAAAGGGTACATCTCAAATATATGTATACATCTATGACATCTATCTATCATGATAAACCCTATACCTCTAGCTCACTTAAATCATATCAAAACATATTCACTTATCAACAAAATACTATAAAAATTCAAAAAATCATTATATAATTTCTTCTACCTTGTGTGAATTCGCTCTTAGCTTTTGTAAAATTACTACTAACAAAATCGTTACTAAATTCAACAAAATCACTATGAGCATTGATGATTTCACTACCTTGTTAAGCAATTTTGTTGTCACCCATAAAAACAAAATTGTAAAATTCCTCCAAATAAAAAATTCTACGTAGTTTGATGATTTTGCCTCGTTGTTTAATGAAATCATTGTTTATTCTAGCTAATTTGCTAAAAATGATGTCAAAATCATCATTCTCAGAAAACAAATTTTTTTCTTTCAATTTAAACCCTAATAAATGCTCATAAGTTTTTCAAAAATTGAGTGACTTACCGAAGTCCCACTCCTCTTAGGTCTCTATAAACTCTCACTCTTTCCGTTTGATGCTCATCATGTGGAACATGGTTCATTTTTTCTCCTCAAGCTTAGAGCAAAAGCCTCACTAAGCAATTCTTTAGCCCCTAACCTTGAATATTAATTTTTACAAATTATTTTCTAAACCACCAAATCTCCTACTTATATTTTTATATCTTCACAACTCTTACCCCCTATCCAACCCATTATTTTTATTAATTCAAGCTAATCAAGCAACATTAAATCAAATTATTCTAAATTTGTTTTCAAACTATTGAGAACATCTAGTAACGTAAAATCCACAATCATTTTTAAAATCAATACCTTTTTATATTTATAGATCTATAATTTATTATCATTGGGATATATCATTCCCACACCTAATCAATTGACCCTTGAGTCATTAGCAAACAATAATAAATGTGTAGTCTTTGAATGGTTTAAATATTATTTTTAAAATCCATACTCTAGTTTTAATTAACTAGGGGAAACCTTTTTATGTCATGAACATCTTGAAAATTTGACATTGATCAGACATAACTTGATTTATAGTTCATCCATATTATAATTGTTTCCTCTTTTCATCACTTTCAAGCATTTATCCATTTCTTGCACAAACCCTCAAGGGGACATCATCACACTCATTTTCATTCATTTGGGAAAAATTTTCTTTTTCTATAATCAACACTCTACTTCTATTATTCTTCAAAACTGTATTACTTCACAACACTATTTCAAAGATGTGAAAATTCAAACACCTAAATTTCATTTAGTGTTGAAATGCACCTAAATTTATTAATAATTCTTCTTAAATTAATAAATAACATTTACTGCTATAGTCAAATAATTTAATAATTCAAAATGTTTAATAAGTAAATTTTGCACCCTTAAATCCTTATTTTAAATAATAAAATCTAGATTTTACACCTATTAAAACCTCTCCCTCATCCCAACCAGATCCACAAAATTCTCCACTTCTTATGACTCCTCCCCTGAGTTGTCAAGGAAATTGACTATCTTGTTAAGTCAGCTAACCAACCCCACTCTTTTCTCAACTAAGTTGAAAATGTCTCCATCTTCATGGGTGACGACTCATCCTCCACCATTGATCATTTAGAGCATTGAAAAAGTTGAAATGATCCTCCACCATTAAATCCTTTTCTAAGCATCTATAAATAAGCTTTCAAATAATAAAAATCAAACATGACAATCATGATAATATATTTTGAAATCATAAGATCTTAAGCTCAATAAAATCAAAGAGAACCAAAGAAAATCAAATTCTCCCTTTTTGCACCAAAATATTACCCATTCTCTCTTTTCATTGGAGTGAACACCACATACATGAAAGAGCAAATCAGATATACATCATAATGAAGAAATCTTGTATTCAAAGTGTGAAGTTTTGATTTTGATTTTATTTATTTATTTATTTATTTATTTATCTTAGTTGAATTTTATATTAGACTAGGATTAGTTTACTTTCTTTGCATATCTAAATTCAGTTCATAAAGTATGAAAACCTAAACTTGCTCCTCAAGTAGAATGGTGGATAAGCAGATGCATAATATATCTTACTTCTTATTCTCTTCATTACAAATGTTGAAATTAATATTTTGATATAGGTGGATATAACTGTAAACCTTTCAATATATTTAGGCTGATAAGGTTGACTCAGTTGACCTAGTATTGTAATTGGCAAAAACTAATTAAGTCATGAAATACATCAACCATGGTTGACCTAGTTTTCAGTAACCTTTTGTAGATAACAATATAGGGTCAATGTGGTTGACATAGTTATGTAAATTTTCAAAAAGGGGTTTAAAGGGCTAATGAAGATGGTAAATGACTAGAGGAGGGTGAAAATTGGGAGGCAAAGCTTAAGGGAATGGTTTTTAGGAGACAAATTTGTAAATAATAAGTGGAAAAAAAAGGGACAATAATCATGTGAAGCACCAATGGTCTACCCACCCCTTTCTTGATGTACCCCTTAAGTAGTGCACTTAGAGAGATTGAGACTCGAAGGGTTCCTTAAATATATAAAGTGTTAGTAAGTGGTAATGTTTGAAAATATTATGTCTATACACAAACCATCATTTGAAAAGCTGGTCAACATGTTTCAACTAGAAGAGTCCTTGGATATAGAAGAATCAGATGATGAACATGCTCTTACTTATAATCAACATAAAGGAAAGAGAACCATACATTATTTTAATCAATCCCAAGAAAATGATCATCATCAAAATCCACAAGGGAATAAATAACAAAACATTTTCCTCATTTGTGATAGAAAAGGCCTCTACTTGAAGGATTGTTGGTATAATTCATCTACATAGTTCTTGTCAAGTAACAGGAAGTCCAATAACTAAAAATAATACCAATAAAAAAAAAAGGATGGAAGAAGAGAAATTGGAGAAGGAAACATCATCAACAAGGCAACATTGTAGAATAGGGAGAGAAACACTCAAATGAAGACATTCTATATGCTACATAATCTCATGAGGAATCCACTTCATAAATATATATTTGGAATGTTGAATTAGGTAAAACTCAACACATGACCAAAAAAAAATAGTAGTTCTATGATTTGAATGAGATATAATGTATAATTAATGTATCTTTGGGTGATGATTGATTACATCATATTCAAGGAATTGGTAACATCTCCTTACCACCTAGATGACATGACTACAAAATATCTGATGCCCTATATATACTAGGGCTTATTTAAGACCTTTTTTCTATCAATAAATTGCTTGAACACAACCTAAAGGTTGATTTTGATTGTAAAAATGGTAAAAATATGTGCCTCATCAAAGATAAATCAAAACACTTGAAAATAATTTCATGAACATATAGAGTTAGGAGTATTTTCTAATTTGACTTTATTCATAAGCATAACTAAACACTTATTGTAAAGGATTCAGACTCAACTAATTTGTGGTATCATAGGTATAGGCGTGTGAGTTTTGGATACCTAGTTGTATTAAGTCTTTTTTTTAACCTAAAATATTAGAACATAGTGGGGATAGGGTTAATAATATATAAATACTTCAACCACAAGGGTGATAAACTAAGATATAGTAATAAAATTAATATAACACTGAGATAGATAATATTATAAATTCATACAACTAAGATTACTAAAAATATTAAAGCACATATATTGAAAAATATTGAAATAAATAGGAAATAATGGCACTTAGCTGGTTTATTATGCATAATCAAATATGATTGGATATATTTGTAAAATATGTAGGATTAGTATTCTATATTAGTTGTTAGATTATAAAAATTGTACTTCCATGGTCACAAAAACTACCACCAGATCTGGACACTACCATCAATGCCAATATCTGACCATGATGTAGTTGTCTATTATAAAATAATTATTAAATTTAAATGCAACTAAATTTGTTATTTTGGTTTTTCTATCACCTTTCTATTAATGTATTCAGATCTAGAATATAAGTTATCACTCTTCACTGATTTATCAAATCCTAACTCTTCACCTTTGGAATGAGCTTGTTTAAAAATGGGTTAATGTTTTCATAGTGTTGAGCAACCCTAAATACCCTTATGACAATTCATTAAACCTACATAGATAATAATCCAAGTAGGGCCTTAAACTTATGTATTTATCCCCTATGTAAGGGAAAATGTGTGCACAAGGATACAATATACTATATGAATATGCATACAATGGTAATTTGACAAATATTTATCTTGAGTTTCTATTTGGATGTTTCAAACTGTAATATGATTGTTCTTATGATTGATATGAAAATATGAATGAATAAGAAAGTATAGAGTGCTTATCTAGTTGATTGATCTTTATTTAGTAGGTATTTACTTGGTATTTTCTAGATGATAAATAAAAGGTTTAGACTTATATTTATACCATATCTTTTGTAAATATATCATGATAGGGTTAACTAATACAACTAGGCTGACCCATAGGTTTGGAATCATTTTTTATTTGGATGAACTTTGGAAACTAGACACTAGATAAGGATCTAAACACTATTGTCGATGATTGTGTTCTTTTATGGTCGGTAGTGTCCAAAAGGCTAGAAAATAGGTATGGATCTGAAACTAACAATGAGGGGTGTTTATTAGGTTTTAATCTTTATGTTTTGTATAAAATACCTATGTCATTAGAATTATATGGACCAAACTAAGAGATAAGAATTTAAGCATAGTGATATAGCAAATGCGAGCCTTTTGGTAGAAAGGAAGTCTAGAACTGAATGGTAGACCCTGATTAATATTTGTCAAATGTATATGACTAAGAAGATATAAATTTTTAATTTTAGTATCTACATTTCTCCCATTTAATTTATTATTACATAAGGATGAAATTACTATTTGAAATTAAATAAATGTATACCTAGTCCATGTGTATAACAACCTTACCGTTGCTTGATCCCACTTTGACTACTTTGATGGTGTGTGACCTATAACCAAGACCATGTCACATTATAAATCAATGTATATAATATTTAATTTGAAATAATCAAAATGATTGAAAATATATAGAGGAATGAAGGAGTACACCTATGTGTCAATGTAACCATGTTGCCTATTGATTATTTAACTTAGTAATGATGTTTCCTTATGGAGAATTGTGAATGGAAATGGTTTAACCTAAATATTGGATATTTTAAGAGGGATATTAGAATTTATTATGCCCTTGATCCAATGCAAAAATGAGTTGTGATAAAACCATTGAGATCATTATATCTTGATTGCACAATTCAAGTGTGAATACATATAATCTAATAAGGGTGAGTGATTCAATAAACTCATCCTATAAATATAGTGAGATTATATGATTTAATCACTCCAATATATTAATCTAGTGAGGATAAATGATTTAATCACTTCAACCTATAAAGTGAACCAACTACTGCATGAAAAAAGGATCAACAATAATACATCCTAGTGTAATTGATGCATCTAGGTGATTAGTATATGTTTTCACTTGTATTTTCACCATTTTTGGATATGTCTCAACTCTTCTCATCCAATTGGCATAATTAAAACACATCTAGGCTGTGTGTAGCCTAAGAATGAGGTGAATCTCTAGATAGGGCTATCTCCCTTGATGTACTACTTATAAAACACTACTATGCCTATACTTATGAGGCAAAAGGGATAGAAAATTCAAAGTAAACTATCTTAAGGGAGGTGGTACAAAAAACTAGTTGATTCCTAACAACAAAATTCATGTTACACATGAAAACAAGGGACTAACCAAACATACACTTCTCCAATCTGCATCTTCTCACTTTAATATTGCATTATGAGGTTGTGATGAATGTTTAGGCTAGGAGGACTAGACAAGAGGCCTAGGATGGCATTTTTTTAATATAATAACTCACTCAAACTTGAAATATCAATATAAAACTTCACATGACATGAAATAAGAGGTTTTCCAACTACAAATAGGTGGGAGAATGAAATAATAATGTTAAGAAAACAACAAGTCATCACTAAGAAAAATAAATCATCTAAATGAACACACTATAAATAGTTATGAAAGAGGTAAAATTAGTATTAATTATTGATCCATGGTATGAAAATGAGTATGGATTCTCCATATTTAGGTGGAGCATGAATTATAAAGGCCAAAATGGCTAGTTCTTATAGAACTTGAGAGAGAGAGAGAAGAAGAGAGAAGTCCAAAGGTCACAAGGAAACTTGTAAAGATAATAAAATTAGTTAATTTTTCATGATAAGAGTATGTTAAATGTACCATGCAAGGTTATGAAGTACAAGTCTCCATATAAGGCATGAGAGTCATGAAAAGTGGTATGAAACTCCTTGTGTTGGCTCAGAAAATGGCCTTCATCATCTGCACCTATTTGAACATCTCAAAGCTATAAAGGGATAGGTATAATGATTGGAATGAGATGAAAGGATTTTATACATGGCTTTACATGCATTTTTTTCATTCTTGGTCATCTAAAATTATATGGAAATGAGTTCTCATTGACTACACTCTAAGAAATTCCACACTTGGCTTCCTTGCACACTTATATTCTAAAAAGGAATAATTATTACATAAAAATAAATGGGAGGGAGTGCATGACACTTTTAAATACCCTCCATGGCCTTAGAGGCATGATTCACACCTTAAAGGTAACCCACTTGAATCTTTTCACCCTTCTCACTACCATGTTCACTATGTCAGTTCTGAATGGCTGAGATGAGGTCTATTATTTTAACACTTAAGAGTTTTTTAAAATTATTATATGTCCATAATTAGTTATTAAAATTACATATCTTCCTCCCAAACTTGATTCATCTCTTGAAACCTCCTAAAACTTGTACAATTCATAAAATAGCTAAAAAAAAAGTAATTTTTTACCCTATTCATACATATTTTGTATAACTCATCCTAATGGTAGGGAGAATAAATTGGTCCTATACATCATAAAATAACTTTCATGGTCAAACTGGACCATTTGGATGCATCTCTAGCCTTATTTTCCTAATCAAGTGCTTATAAAGGTTTATCAAGGGTTTTAGGTCATTCTTGCTCTTAAGGTTTGTTTACAAAGGTCATACATTGGAATTTAAAAAAAATAAACAAATTAAAATTTTAAGACCTCCATAAACCTCCCTGAACTCCTTAAACCTCCATGAAAATCCTCATGAAAGATGTGAGCATTTGAAGTTACTTTATCAATCTTTTCCTTCTATTTCTTGTAGGCCTGAGTTGGTTTCAAGCTCAAAAATGGAATACTTATTATTTATCTACATAAAAATAGATTTATTAAATATAAAATGACCCTAAAATCATGTTTTAATCCATTGGAAAGCTTTTCCAAGGTTGTAAATTAATTTGACCCTCCATTTGGCTTTTAGGCCTAAACCTGCATAACAAGCCTATTTGCATATTTGGGAGTTTAGAGTACTTTTTAAGGATTATTACCTTTGTGATTGGTATAAAAAAAATTTGTGTCCTAAAAATCCACACAATTTTTATAAGTTTTCACCCAAATCCTAGTTCATCCTTTTCTCTCCTTTCCTTTAGACTCTAGGTTTTGTTCATAAAGGGAGTACCCTCTATCTGAGACAAAACAAAGTGAATTACCCCTATTCCATCATACAAAATTAATATTTTAGAGGATTATACAGGTTATGGATACCTTATGTACCAAAATTGGGCCCATATTTAGGTCATCTGACCTTCTAACTCCCTTAAATTCTAAGATAAATTGTGTAAAGATAGACTTTGTGCAAGATTTTTGGTGTGAATTGTATGATGCATAATTAGGGATCCTTATTATTTTATTTATCATATTAAATGGCCTATTTAATAGTATATGATCATGATGGATTAATATTCAATCCATTCATCACACTATACTTTCATTTAACCCTCCATATACCTTGAACTATCAAGACTGAGTTCTATCTTTTAATTGTGTTTAGCTCTAATGTACTGCACCTGTAGGTGTGAATGCATGCATTAGGCTTGATTAAAAGTATAAAACATTTATTTCAGATTCCATTGTAATTTAACAATGAATTGACTCATTTTTTACCTTGAACTTATTCAATACAACACCTAGATGTTATGTTTAACTCACTGTCTGCATATAATCACTTACAACTGACTGTATTAGAGCTATCAGGACCTATAGGTGTAGACCTTACACTAGAAAATATGTTATGACATTTTGGGGAAACTTTTAAAAACTCTAGTAAAAATTTCAAAGTAGGTGTTTATGTCTATAGGATCATTATCCTCCAAGTTCACCTTAAGAGATATATGGGCACCTACAAGTAGGTTGTAAGTGGATGGTTCGTAAGTGTTTATGAGCTTGAAAGATAATCATGTTTACTTCTTAAGACACTTAAAACCTTTTAGGAAGATTAAAATCACTTTAAAAATTATTAAACATGCCTAAAATTCATACATTTCAATAAATAAGTAGCTTCTCAGCTTGAACCTTATGTTGGTTGTAGATGAATCTACTCAGGTCATTTGTACAGACTATCACTTCCACTAATGGATGAAAACCATCTTCCATACCTACCTTGATGATTATCTTGAAAAAATGTGTATATATTAGTGAAAAATACATTCCAACTCATTTCCAAGCATCCACTTTACTCATTAGGCCTAAAGTGCTATTGATTCATCTTATTGTATACAACATTATGGAATTTTAGTGTTTAAAAAGCAACTTGGGACCTGTTTAAAACCAATCTCTTTAACTCAAAAACCTATATTATTTTGAAAATAAAGAGACATATATGGGATATTTATAATTAATGTATTTTTAGGTCGTATAAACCAATGCAACTTTGTATGATGATACCCGAAAAAGGGCCTAAACCTCTCTTTTACCAATTTTGGGAAAAGGTCCTTGAACCAGTCATTTGCCCCTTGAACATGGTTTCCAAATTTCATTGGCCAAATTGACCACTAAAAATTCATATAATGTTCAACACCATATTTTATGAATTTTATGGAAGGTTTCATCACTTGTTTCAATGCCTCAAAACACTTTTCATCTCTCTGCTAACACCTGTAGGTGGACATTTTCATACACAAGTAGCAATGTGAGTATTTTCCAAACAATACATGATGTATGGTCATTTGATTCTATCTGGTTATTTCCAATCTCTTAAAATTCCTACTTGAAACCATGGGGGATTTAAATAGGTGTCAAAACCTTTATTCTCAATATGAATATTCTCTTCCAAGCACCTATAGGTGCTCATTGATGGCAAACTATGTGGAAGTTCTGCATATGAATGCCATAGTGTTTACTTTATTATTTGAAACATCACCAAACTAAATCATTTTTTTATAATATATATCATATATTTTTAACCTTCAATTTATCCTTTATAACATGGTCAAATCTCAAAAAACATGACTATAACTGAGAGAAGGTAGAAAGTTGATTATGAGTATGACAAGACTACGTGTTTGATCAAAGTATGGAGTTATGAGACCAAACATGGAAAGATGTGGCCTATATGTAATTTTAAAAAGGTAAAAAACCATTTCACATTCATATTAATCCCTTTTAGGGAATAATACCTTCTGTAAGTAGTGAACTTGACTACCATTCCACCTAGAACATCAACTTGCAAACTGAACTAAATAGCTCATGAGATCTTTTCCAAACACAAAAATGAGATTGGAAAGAATGAGAGGAGGTATTAAAAATAATATTTAACCAATATAAATAGCTTTATTTTATAGACTTCTCCAAACCAATTCAAAACCTATAGGGTGCATAGATTAACAATCAAACTAGATAGTCTAACTTCTTAGGAATGGTTCATAAATCCTAGGACAACATTCCTCTATAGCTAAATGTCAAATTAAATTTTATTGAGTGTATAAGACACCCCCAAGGTAATTTTTCCTAAAACCTCTCCTACTGACCATACCAAGTACAAACCTTAAGACCAATTTTACTTACCAAGCCTAGTGGAAGGAAAGAGAAGCGTTTTTCTTCATTTTTTTGATTTTATAATCAAAATTATCACTTTAATGAGTATATGGAAGACCAATGGATACTAATAAAATGTTCTTAGCTACAAGAGTCCATACAAGTTTGTACACCCCAAGAAAACTCCTCCTTTTTCAAGAAAATTTCTCTTTCTTCTGAATAACCTTCCACTTTTTATTGTAAATGGTTGATTAAGACATATGAGGACACATGGGGAATTAATTTCATCCATTTAAACCTTCAAATCTCTCAAGGAGGTCATAAAAGTCATTAAATACCCCTTTGTTAACCCCTATAATGACTTTTAGGACTAAAAGGATTAAAATTACCAAGGACCATGGCTAATATCACATTAAATTCCATCAAATGACCTATAATACACCTTATGACCAAATATCAGACCCCTTAAAACATCTAAAAATCAATTTTTTCTATAGGGGTCCCAATTTGACCTGTAGGGTCAAATTTGGTCAAAAAATTAGTGACTCATAGGGGTAGTATACCTTTTATACTAAAAAGTAGTAGAATTATTAGTCCATTGAGATTAAGGATTCATATTAATTCTAAAAAAAACAAGAGGACTTTGACCATTGACAACAAGCTTTGATCAAGATAAGATCGTTTGACTACCTCAACCAAATAAAGCAAATGACACACACAAAGCAAAGAAAATCAAACACACTAACAAGACACACACATGTGATCAAATAACTTATTAAAATAAATAAATCAAACCACTATGTACAACTAAAAATTAAGCATACCTCCCTTTCTAGGATCAAAAGGAATGTTCCTTGCATCTCCTTTTTCATGAGATGAATCATAGTGCCAAGCATAATGGTATTTAGATTGGATACTTGATGGATCAAACCTATTTATTGGCACTTTAATTTATATTATCTCAAGCATACCATCTTTAAATAGGTCTCCAATGTAAATATATTCCTCTTGGTCTTATACACATACCTCAAATTGTTGCCCATTCTTCATCTCATGATCAACTTGCATCTTTTTTGTAGGCATGGTTTTAAGAGGAATGGTTTCTTGTTCCTTGGAAGATTGAGTCCAATATAATCTTGTTTTAACCTTTAAAGGTTGAGGTGAACCTTTATTTGTATCTTCTATGACATTTTGAAAAATGTCATCTTGCTTACAATCACTTGTAATCAGCTCTAAGGAATTTGTATGCCCCTTGAGAGACTCAAACTCATTGAAAATGTTTTCAAATTACTACCATAAATCTTCATATTCTCTTTAATCAACATCATGAAGGGTAATAACTATAGAATCTCTTCATCCTATTCTTTATAATCCAAAAGGACTTCATCCAAGATTTCTTCTTTGACACAAGGAAGGCATTCTTCATTATCAACCAAATAAGAAGACTCAACATAAGGACTCACATCTTCTTCAACACTTAGGACTTATTGAGGGCTCTCAAGTTGTATCTCAAATTCCATAATCTTAATTTACTTCTTAAGTGATGAAATATATTCAACCTCCTTCTCCTTCTTGGTGATGCCAAGACTAGGCATCTTGAAATCAGGTGACTTATTCCAATGAGGCTAACAAGGAGTTGCATTTTATTCAAGAAAGAGTTATAAAATTTTCTCAACCAAATTCTCCTCTTTAGTTTCCCATACCACAGGTCCATCAAGGCAAAGTGGGATGGTGTGAGAACAAGATGAAATAATTGGTGGAGGTAGAGCATAAGACTCAAAATCAAATTGAGAATGAATTGTAGGGGATTCTTTTGGGAGTTCTTGAGGAAGGGGAGGCAAACCTTGAACTAAAATAGCTTGGTTCTCTTCCTTCCATTTGACAACCACTTCATTGAAATCTGATTCATCTTGAGCATTATTTTGAAGGAGGTTATATGGGGTGTGTTTAGTCATAGAATCTTGTTTTATCTCTAAACCTTCCATCACACCTTGACTCAAAAATTTCATTCTCAACTCTAGCTCTTGAATTTTCTTAGCTAGGTTCTCTTGGAAAATCCTCTCTTGAATTTTATAGGAATCATCATGAGGATAAGGAGTACAATAGGGCTGACATGGAAAACAAGAGGTCTCTTAAGGGTGGGAGGGGATTGCATAGTATCAATCTCTTTCTAGACCTCACACTCTTTATATAGGCTTTTATCCTCTTTCTTTCCCCATGATTCCACTACCTTTCTATAGATTAGTATGTTAGGATTAATATTCTCTTCTTGAGGTAGTGATGCAACTTCAGGAGTGGATGAAGTGTTTAAGAAGATTTGGATCTCCTTAGGCTCGGATTCTCCACTTTGTCTCTAACTTGGTATTTCATATCTAAGAGTTTATTCTTGAGGTGGGGATGAAATTATAGAGGGAAATGAGGGATTAAATTCCACTTCCTTTACTAATGATATGGATTTTTTCATCTTCTTATTGTCCAACTCAATCTGCCTATCAAGATTTACTTCAAAAACAAGGTTTGTCTTCCCAACTCTCTCTTCTAGTTGATTGGGAAAAAGATGGATTTGATAAGCTTAATTAGGTTCACGAATAGGGGTCAAGTAGGACTAATTTACTCAAATTTTAATTTTTATCTATTTATAGAAGAAATGTAAAACTAAAAGAGGGGTAGAAATAAGTAAAAATTGGATATGGTGTGCACTCCATAATCCAAATAGTTGTAGATACTCTTATTTGGCTTGGGAAGATGACCTGTAATAAGATAGAAATAGAAAATGGTTGGTTTGTTAGGTAGATGGGTGGATTACCTATCAAGATAGATCTAGTAATCATGATTTATCTTTGAGGCTATCAATCCACCTTTTTATAAAAGTTAATGTTGAAAAGAAAAAGTTGCATAAAATAAAATTACTAGATTCAAAGAAATAAAAACTTTTAAAATGAATGCTAGCGTTCTAACAAAATAACATTTAGGTGAATGCTAAATAATTAAAATATGGTTCAGGTATGGTTAGGTTGTTGTTTAT